>VYXF01010446.1:3996882-4139026 GCA_013397295.1 Polioptila caerulea
AAAAAAAAAAAAGGAGAAGAGGCAGGAAGCTTAGGAATACAAGAGTGTTGTGAGATAATGAAGGGAGAAAACAATAAGGGCCAAAGCCCAACTAGAACTTCATGTGGCCACTGCTGTAAAAGAATAAAAATTTCTGTAAATACATTAGCAACAAAAGGAGGATTGAATACAATCTTTTGTATCTCCATCCTTTATTGGATGTGGAGGAAATATAGTGACAAAGAATAAGGAAAAGGCTGCGGGACATAATGTTTTCTTTGCTTTGGTACTTAAAAGAGAGACCCGCTGTTCTCCAGGTACCCATCCCTCCTGGAAGACAGGAACAGGGACCAAAATGAAGTTTCCATACTCCCAGGGAAAGTGTTCAGTGTCCTGCTACACCACTTAGACACACGCAAGTTTGTAGGGACAGATGGGATCCACCCAAGGGCTGTGAAGGAGCTGGCTGAAATGTTCACAAAGTGCTTTCAAGCGTTTACCAGAAACTCTGGCTTGCTGAGGATGTCCCAGTTGACTGCAGCTTTCCAAATGTGAAGCCTGTCTACAAGAAGGGTGAAAAGGAGGATCTGGGGGACTAAAGGCCTGTCAACTTGACCTCAGTGCTGGAGAAGATCATAGAGCAGATCATCCTAAGTGCCATCACATGGCATGTACAGCACAACTGCATGATCAGGCTGAGCCAGCATGGGTTTATGAAAGGCAGATTCCTGTTTTTCTAACCTAATGTCCTGTGACACGGTGATCCATTTACTGGATGAGCGAAAGACTGTCCTTGGCCATGAGTCATGGCTTTGCCACTGTTTCCCATAGCTTTCTCCTGGGAATCTGGCTGCACATAGCTTGGATGAGTGTACTGTTTGCTGGGTAAAAAAATGGGTGGGTGGGTGGATGGACGAACAGACAGATGGATGGATGAGCCCAGAGAGTGGTGGTGAATGGAGTTACATCCAGCTGGCAGCCAGTAACAAGGGGTCTTCAGGGCTCAGTACTGAGACCAGCCCTGTTTAATGTCTTCATCAATGATCTGGATGACATGATCAAGTGTGCCAGCGATCATTTTGCAGACGACAATATGTTGGGCAGGAGTGTTTATCTGCTGGAGGTAGGGAGGCTTTGCAGGGGGATTTGGACAGGCTGGATTGATGGGCTGGGGCCAGTGGTCTGAGGTTCAACAAGGCCAAATGCTGGGTCCTGCATTTGGGTCTCATCAACCCCAGACAGCACGACAGGCTGGGGCAGAGTGGCTGGAAAAGGTCGTCCAGGTCCTTTCCCTGGAGGAAAAGGACCTGGGGTGCTGGTTGACAGCAGCTGAACGGGAGCCAACTTTTTGTGTGGACAAAAAGGCCATTGGCATCCTGGCCTGTATCAGCAATAGTGTGGCCAGCAGAAGGAGGACAGTGATTGTTCCCCTCTACTGGGCACTGGTGAGGCCACACCTCAAATCCTGTGTCCAGTTCTGGCCCCATGAGTACAAGAAAGACACTGAGGTGCTGGAGCATGTCCAGAGCATGGCGGTGAAGCTGGTCTGGAGCACAGATCCAATGAGCAGCAGCAAGAGCTGGGGTTATTTAGCCTTGAGAAAAGGAAGCTTGTGAGACTTTATTCTTCTCTGCAACTACCTGAAAGGATGGTTGTATCCAGGTGGAGGACTCTCACTTCTCCCAGGGAAAAGCACTAGGACAAGCAGGAATGGCCTTGATGATCTTAAAGGTATTTTCCAACCTAAACATTCCTGTGATTTTATTGTTCTGTCTCCTTAGGATTGCCCTTTAATCATCTTACATGCTTGTACAGAAAGAAAATATGACATAAAAGAGCTTTCCTCCAACAAATAATTAGTAATCTGTCTTTGTGTACTGCACAATGGAATAATGTAATCAAGGTAACCTGCATACTAAAGGCAGTGTAAAGTAAACAACAGTATCCTTGCTTTCCTTAAAAAAAGATAAATGTCAATTCCAAATTGCTGGTGAAGATGTCCATTGATTTGTTGAACGAGACTGCATGAAGTGATTAAAATACTGATTTGATGACAGTTGTGTCACATCTGTAAATATTTATGTAGTGTACTTTCTTCTCCAATAAAATTAATTTAGGAGATATTCCCAAATCTTCAATCTTTTTTTTCTTTGCTGTTGAAAATAGGGATAAACTGTTGAGCTACTAAGCCATACTTCCTTTACAGGGTATTTATTGGAAACTATTTTAAGAGTTGTGATAAGAGTATATATGGAAAAAAATTCCAAGAATAGCTAGCCTTGATTCAAGCATGGGAGCTCATACATACCTAATATACTGAAATTCTTTGTTACATTTCTGCCTTAAGACTTAAGAAGACTGCAGTGTATACAGTGCAATCAGCAGTTTAAAACAATTTTGGCTAACAAGCTATGGAACACAGAAAATAGAGCTGAGAAGAAAAAAAAGATGCAACCTTTTCTCTTCTACATTAGACCAGTTTTTGAATCCCATCATCTCTGTCATTTAAAGCAGATATCCAGAAAGTACAGTAAAGGTATTTTCCAATGAGAAGTTATTAATGTGTGAAGATGATTATCAGCTTTTTAGTGTTTACTTCCTCTGGAACAACAGTGAGACAGGCATGTTATAAAAAGAGGGGTAAAGGTCTGTTAGTAATAGCAGGGAAGGCAGTAGGAGCATGGCAGCTGTTGGCAGATAAATGTAATACTGAGATGGACTTGGTGGGATCTCGCCTCTCTGCTGGGGTCCAGTGATCTGTTCCCCATTTTAGCATTTGGTGATGCTTCAACCTTGCTGTGTTCCATCGGTCTGCTTCAAGGGAATAAGTATTAACAAAATAGAATCTTATTTTGTGCTAAGAGTTTAGAAATGTTTTGATCTGTGGGATGGCAAGAGCAAGAAAAGCACTTTGGACTTGCAGTTGATGATGGTGGTTGCTGCCTGGTAGGATTGTTTTGTGTTTGGACCAACCTCCAAGAAAGTTTTGTCCTTCCTGTGGAAGAGTTTTGTCTTTCTAATCGCAGCAAATTTTCTTCCCCATGAAACTCTGGGTAGTTATTTAACTGAAATCAAGCAAGTACACAGAAGAGAGAGCTCAAACCTAGAATTTTATGCCTTGATCCTGAAATATGCTGCAGCTGAGTGATGATGAAGATATGAATAATTGAGTAACTTTTAGTCATTGCTGGAATTGAGTAGAGTTTTCCAGCTACCAGAAGTGGTGATAAGTGTTTTTTGTGCAGATGCTGCCAAATACCAGGTTAGCATCAACGAAGAATGTAAGAGTGTTGCTAAGCTACAGAGTAGATTGGTGAACTGTGAACATTATTTAAAAAATGTTTTCAGTTGTTGAGTTTTTTTGACAGTCCCTTATCCAGCTCTTCACTGGATTACATTAGCCAGATGTTTGTCCATGAGGTGGTTTTGTCCAGCTGCTTCAAGGTTGTGGCATGAACAGGCAGTTAGAATGGTGCATTTGAACTCAGCTAATCCTATGCCTGTGTCACTTAGCAAGTCTCAAAACAGCTGCATGGAGCTCTCAAGAAGGAGCAGAAACAGAAATGATGCTTCAGAAATTTCACAGGCAAGGAACTGGTGGGAATTGTTCAGAGTTTTCTGCCAGAATTACGCATATCACTCTACTTGAGTAACCAGGACTTGTGCCACGTCTTTTTAAGTAGGTGAGAGTTCATCATAGGTCAAGAGCTGTTGAGATATACAGAAAAGTGAGAATACCTTTTTACAAAGAGGTAATTCTGAGATGCTGCTAAGTGCTTTCAGTCCCTTACTTGATCTGAAACTAAATATGCTTGTAGTTGGCCTTTGTCAAGTGATTTCATGACTTGCTTGGGGACAGGTTGTGTGATACTGAGAAGTAAACTACTTCTGCTTGTGTTTGCTCACTGTTAGATTGCTGAGTGTTTGAAAGAGGAAGGAAAGATTCTTCGGTACTGCACTATTTTTGTCCAGAGCTGTGCAAGTTCATGACTCTGCCATGAGAGTCACAGATGATGAATTATATTTGGAAATCTTTACATCGCAGCCCAGACAGACCTTCATAAAAAAACGTGCTGAAGATTGAAAGCGTAGGTGATTACTACTTGTGGGAATGAGCTAAATAGTTCCTTATTGTTGCAAAAACCTTATATATGTGGCTGGTCTCAATAAGGCTTTTATGTGTTCAACATTGAGAAGGGTAATTCTTAGAGAAACCTTTTCAGACCTGTGCTTCACACTGTGTCACTGCAATTATCTGGTGACCATGACAGAATCCCTAGGGTTTTGGTGTGCCCCCAGGCAGGGATTTGAGACGTATGTTTTGATTATAATCCTTTACTTTCTGTCAATTAACATTTTAAGTTTTGGATGCTATTTTATTTGTTAATCTTTCAGAAAACTTGTTAACTAACAGGGAAGCTGGCTGTTGTGATGGGCTGCTATGTTCATGTGTGGAACTGGAACACAGTGGTCATTTCATTGTGGTTTCATCACTGCTGGAGTTTTTTGATGCCCCTGACCTTCTCTGGTGCAGCCTGCAGCCTTGGACACTCTTGTTGACCACTGCCTTAAAAAGCCAATGTTCTGTCAATGGTCCTGGTCAGCTTGCACTGATCTTAATTTTTATATTTTGCTTCTATACTTAAATTTCAACTAAGCTTTCCTGTTTCTAAATGCCTCCTAAAATGCCTCCATCCTGCTGCATGGTGTTGGCAATAGTTCTCTTGTGTGCTGTTGGCAGAAATAGCAACAGAGTCAGACTAAGGACAAAGTTGCATTGTTGCTCCAGATTGTTAATTTTTCTCTCTAAAGATTTAGAAGAATAAATTTCAGATGTGAACATTATTGGATAGTATTTAAACTAATTAAAGGTACTAAATATAAAATTGTGAATATTGCTGTTTTCTTTGGAGGATGGCATTTACTTCATTGCAGCATAGTATAGGCTGCTAACTGAACAGTGGCTGCAGTTATCTCTCAACTTTGCTCTTACCTGGATATTGTCATTGTAGATATTTTCAGACTTAGCAGCTTTGACAGTAGGAATCAGGCTGATTAATGTAACTGGGAACTGGAAAAATATAAATATGCTCTTTAACCAAGATGTTCTTGATGAAAATGTGTGTAATGAGATGTAATTTTTTAAGAGTCTGTATTTCTCTGTATCCATTGTGAATTTATTTGAGGGGAAAGGGATGCAAGATGAGGGCATTTGATTTCCAACTTCTTGCTTATAACATTATGCATTATTTATTTAAACGGTAAAATAGTAAATTTAAGGCCAGGGCATATTTTTTCTATCTTTAACGTGTTTTTTACTGTCTTTGTATCAGCACTACCATTTACTGAATTGTGCTTTGAAAAGATGCTTTTGTTTTTTAAACTTGGGTTGGAATGAGTTTTTTCTTAAATCTAGGAAAACACCATTACACTGAATAGTTGGGTGAAGAGTTAGGCTTTCACTTTTAGCCATTAGGTCTCACAGGTAATTCTGTCCTTATTTTGTCTAAAGATGGGTCACTTCAGGCTGCAGTTCTTCATCATGTCATGTTGGGAAAATGCTTTATTTCATAACAAGAACTCTGGGAATTGGGAATGCAAAGATCAAGGTAATTTGAATTCAGTCTTGAATTTTATTCTGTGTAAATAGCCTCTATGCTATTCCCAACCTGCTGATGTTTTGAGTATTGCAGCTACTTGAACACTTGACACTTGTGACTTCTAATGTTACATTTGTGCAAGAGGAGAGGGAATAGAGAATCACTGTGTCTGGGTAGTGGTTGTGATTCATATAACAATAATAATAAGAATGAGAGTTTTCACCCTGACCACAAAAATAAAAGTTTGTGACTACTTAAAAAGCCTGTTTTAAAGATGTGTGAAGCACTTGATTGTTTTCTGGACTAATAGCTGTATTTCAAAGAGAAAGAGTTTCGCATTGCCCAGCTTTTGAGTCTGACATTGGTGACTCTGCTAATTGTAATAGAGCTGTGGAACTGTTTCATTCCAGATGGAACTTTAATCTGGCTTCAGATTGAGCTGAGTGTCCTTGTAGAGTCTCTTAGCATCTGCTTTGGAAATGTATATAACATTATTCAAAATTTGTACCAAATTAAACCACCCTAAGGCTATAATTCAATTTTTCTTTATTGAGAAATGTATTGTCAACAACTTTATGCCACAGAGTAAAATCTGCACTAGGTCTATTATTTTTTTGGCTATTAACTGGTCATTTAGATTACTGTGATTGAATTTCCAGGTTCTTCAAGTTTACCTTATCAATTGTAAGCTTACACTAAGGACTCAACAAATAAGGCAAATGTGGTCTCTTGTTCCTTTGTTTAAGGGCTTTTTTTTGCTAAAAGTAGATGAGCTTGAATTGATGCTTTTTAGCATAAATGATTGAAATTTTTTTTATTTTTTTATTTATCAAATAGTAATGTTTTGATAATTCTGGATAAATTCTGTGGGTGAAGTTGGAGATACTTGCTTTGGTATTTGGATTGTGAAATCAAAAAGTATGCATGAAATATATTGAAATACACCGTATCACATCAATTTAATTCTGTATGTTCCTTTAGTTTCTCTTGTATCTCTAACAGTTAGTGATTGTGACTTTTCTTATTTCTCAATTTTCAAAAGTGTGCTGTATTTAATTATAGTTTTTATTATAAAATCTTCTTGAGCTCAGTATAGCTGCTGTTTTGAATACCAGTTCTGTTGCTAAAGATGGCCAGATTAGGGTAGCAAATTGATGCATTTTTTCAGTTAAGACATGGTTTGTGAAATAGTCCCTAGCTGAGGTTATGAGGAGTCTCTAACGAAGTTATGAAGTGTTAGGCAGCTGTGTATGTTGATGGTAATGTTCAGGAGATACTTTTCTTATTTCAGTTTTGGGCATGAACAAAATTTAAAACCACAGAATTATGAACTGAAATTGTGATAAACTGACTACCAGTGTTACTGAATTTAGTCTATTCACTTTTTTCTTCTTTCATTGCTAAGTGGAAGAGCTGTAAGCACTTAGCCAAATTCAGTCCAGTAAATAGGTGGAGCAATGTGTTAAGTCCCTTTATAATTTACTTTTCCTATTACAACTGTGCTGCACAACAGAAAGCAAAGTAGAAGTTCCAATGTACAAGTCCACTTCCAGCAGATGGACTCACCCAGCTTTTTGGAGAATGGGTGTCATGGTCTACCATAGAGAGTGGAATCTGAGCCCTGGTTCACTGACATCAGCTCCACTTCGGCCTCATGCAGCGTTAGATGTCCCCCTCCTCCTTCATTAAGCTCCTGTGCAAGTCTCTATGCATTCATTTGGGTTTGTGTCGAAGAAAAAACAGAAGTTATTTATTTTATATTCCAGATGCTTCTGGTATTTGATTTCAAAACTATTAAATTGCTATGAGAACAGAATTGCAACCCTGCAAAATGGATTAGCCGTTCAACCATTAGGTGTAACAGAAAATCTCCACTTCCTGACATGTCTTCCTTTGGACATATTAGCTGCCATACTCCATCTTTCTTCATGCTCCATCTTCTATGCTTGAAGAAGTTTAGACATGTTTGTATTTCCAAGCTCTTTGTCAGGGAACAGAAGAGGTTGCACACAAGTTGCTTCACGGCAGAAGCCTATCTTCTGGAGAAAGGAAGTGACCGGGCCAAAATGGGATATCTGTCTCCTATCAGACAGCCTTAAATCAGCATTAAACTGTCCTGCAATTGTTAGAGTGCAAAATTGCAAAATTTTTGTGGTTTCTTTCCTTACGCTTCAAGCTTCCTCATTTATGTGTTACAAGAGACAATAGTTACGAAGTGAGAGTACACATGAGAGAGAGACACAGTTGCCAAATCAATCTCTCTGGTATCTTAATGCCATCAGCTTCTACTGAAGTCTGAAAACATATGACCAAATCACCCATTAATTTCTTGAGAGTGGTTGAAGAGTAAATACCATCATTCAGACTGTCTTTTCCAGCACAGTGTTGGAAAGATCCCAAAACTAGCACAATATCAAGGAAATGGATATCTAGGAATGCAGTAATAATATTCTGCCTTTTCTTCTATCATTTTTCTTCTAATATTTTGTATTTCAGTACCTCTTGGGAATTTGCTTTTTCAAGTTCTTTTCATATCAAAAACAAGTGAAAAAATCCCAAAAAAATCTGTCTTTCATTTACTTTCCCAGATTCTTCCATCCATGATGCTTACAAAAGCCCATCATTGCTTTGTGACTTGACTGTTCAGTTGGTGACTTTAAAACCTCTGTTACATTTTTATGTGCAGAAAATTGTTGTAATCTGGGAAATTTTACTTTGCAGGCATATATATGGTTTTGAAAGGACTAAGTATAAATTAGGTCTTGCTTTTAGTCACAAATAAAAAGGAAAAATCCTAAGGTTTTTTTAAAGCACCCAATGACAATTTTCAGTCTCCATGGAATGAGAATTTTGTGATGGTTCTTTTCATTTATTCTCATCTGATGACATGAAATTGAAGAATAAAGCATGGAGAAAAATGAACCATGAGAAACATGGTTTATGGGAACACGACCTGCTTTCAGAAAGTCACTATTACCCTCTTCTTTCTCTCATATGAGAAATTTTTTTTGTAGGTCACACGTACTGTCAAATACCTAGCATGATCCCCAGATTAGTGGTGTTGCCATTCAGCTGGTCAGCTGAAGAGATGGAGCTGTTTCAACATCTATGTGATACCTGTGTGTTTGTACCAAGAGGAGTGGCAGATTGATGTACAGTGTATTTACATTGTGGATTTACAGTCGTTAAATTACTATTTGGCTATTTAGTTAAAATTATTTATAAAACTGTGAGAAAGTAATAGACTGTTTCTTGTGAGTTTTTAGCCATTGGTTATTAGTAAGTGTAACTTACTAAAATGAAATTAAATTACATAAATACATATCTCTGATAAATGTAGACAAAATTCAGATGTTAAAATAATTTTTAAAGGGGTAAAATAAAGTGAAAGTATTTAATTCATAGATACCTGGATTTTGGTTTGACCTATGTTTGTTAAAGCAGATATGTTTGTCATTCTGATGAAGATGCATTTCTTCCTACCTTGCTGTTGACAGAATCTCACCTACATTTCCCATTTATTATGATAATAGTCTACCAGATGTCATATGTCACAGCCTAGTGAAGTTGTCTCTGCCTATTACCACTTACATATAATGTGCATTCTAGTTTTTCTTTCCTTAATTTAGAAAATTTTATATGCTCTTTGACATCCCTGTTTTATTAGTAAAAGAATAGCGGCAAACTATTTAAAATACTTGAAAACAAGTTTAGAAAGAGTAGGCTATTTTATTCCCATTTTAAATAACATTATGTTAAAAGTCTGCCTTTGTATGGATGGATAACCTGAATTTCATGCAAATGATCATACATCTTAAAAATCTTGTAAATTATGCTGTGCAGCTTTTTTTGAAAACTGCCTGTTTCAGTGGACAGATAGATAGGTAAGTGCAAATATGACAGGCTGAAAACACAAATTACCATATGTTATGGATACATCCAGTGATATGAGCAGGAGAAATCACATCTCTTTGGCTAAAACATAAAACTGGACAATGGTCTTTCTCTGAAGAGTTATAATCTAAAGGACAGGATAATCTCTTGCATGTATGTACAGATAGGAGAAGAGTCAAAAATAGTTCTAGCACAACTACAGCAAGCTGCCTTCTGACTGAAGGTTGAATTGTACATCCCTGTGAGTTAAAACTGCATGGAATTCACACCAGGCTTGCAGTGATGGGAACCTCATGTTGCAGAATAAGAAGAGCTACCTGTGAAAGCACAGCCAGACTGGGGAATTAGCACTTTTCAATTGTATTGGAAGATTTTATTTCCGTACAAAACTTTGTGCTGAAAAGGTTCATGTCTTGAAAAATGTGTATTTTCTACAAATTTTGCATTTTGCATTGTGTATCAGGAAAGAAAAATCACACTTGACTTTTCATTCTTACATTTTGTTTTTGTTTGGGTGCTTTTTTCCTGTTAAAAAAGGGTAGAAGTGCCCCTTACATTCATGGATTTTTGTGGTTACATACTAAAACCGACAGAATTCCATTTAAGATGGTTTTTTTTCTTTCAAAATCAATATTCAGAAGTTTAAAGGCTATTTTTCTTGTCCAGAACAACAACAAGAACCTGCAACAATCAGCAGTGTAATGTGGTTTTTTTTCACATTTTACTGTGGAATTGTTAATACATAAGGGTAACTGTTGCATGAAAATGCTTTTGTTCTTCTACAGTAATATTTTAGATGAAAGAATGAATTCTCTGTACATTCCTGAAGGGATCATTGTAGTCCTTAAAGCTGCATTATATAATGTAATTTAGATGAATATGACAAAAGTCAACTTAGGAAACTTACACTTGAGGTAGAAGAAATCAATATGAAGCCTGAAATTTTTCTTTTCTGTTTGCAATATCTGTGCAACCAGAATTGACCAAGGCTCAGAATATTTGAAATTAGACTGTCCTGAAAATAAAAAATAAATAAATGAAAAGTGGGTCACTGTGTGAAGTCAGTATTGTAGTCCTGAAATTTCTTTCAAAATGAGTTTTAATTTCTTATTAATAAAACCCCAAAACTTAGGTTTAGTTTATATGCCTTTCAAAGACTGGAATTTTTCAAGTGACTGTATTTTAGTTTTAAAATAAAAGCAAAGGAATATGTTAAATTGTAAAGATTAATTTTCTGTAAAAGTCAAACAGAACTGAAATTGTATCTGTTCAATAGGAATCTCTCTTTTATTGAAATGACTATCTGTCAGATGTCCATCTTTTTAAAATGAAAAGTGGGAGGAAAAAAAAAGAGGGGAGAAATTTGCATAAAATAATTGATTTCTTGAGTTGTTTTCCTCCCCTCAAACAAAATATAGATAGCAAATCCCAGTCCTGCTGCAGACCTGTTACACTGAGCAAAAGGTAGACTTGATGCACAGAAAGGAACATTTTGTTCAGTCTTAGGGTGAGAACATTTTTCTAAGTGAACAAAATCTATACTTCTATTTCTACCTTTCTATAGCAAAGGCATCTCAAATATTTATACCAATTTTAATAATGGGGCATCAAGCAAGGATCTCTTTTTGCTAGAGGAGTAAATATGGACTGGTTGATGAGCTGTCTGCACTTCTGAATTCAACACTTAAGACATGATTAGAGGATGTGGAAGCAGTAGGAAGTTTAATAAAGCTGAAATGACCATCAGTTTTCTCTCTTTACAATTCATAATGCCAATTAGACAAATATACTTAAATTTTTTACAGAGGCCTAGATCTCAAATAAAAGAAGCAGTTGTTACAGCATTTAAAAATAATTCTACCAAAAGTTTTGGTTTAAACTTGTGGTGTAGGCTTGTGGACTCAGTCTTCCAGAGCTTTTTATTTTCTTGTGGTGTTTATATGACAACATGATTTTATATAGTCACATTTATGATTCTTGCTCACTTTTTTATCCACATGTGTTTTCCATAAACACTAGTAGTATAGTTGGTGATGTTTTCCAGAATGCACAGCACTTTATTTGCTAATATCTGAATTAGCAGAATATACTTTTTAAAGTAGAATCAATAACTTCATATAAAATGAGCCGTTTTTTAATTGTTCAATCCTGCTTCTTTTTTTTTTTTTCAAGAACGGCTTCATCATATTTCATACTTGATCACTTTGTCTGCAGATTACCACTTTGTGTCTTTGTAGTTTACTACTTGTTTCTCAAGCAGCAACATCTCTTCAGCTCTAAATCCTTTCTTCCAAGGAAGAAATAAGTATACAGATTTCTTTTTATTCCTGCATTTTGTCTGCATTTCTGCAAACTCTTTTGTTTTCATTTTATTGGGCCAAATGGACCAAAGAGAAAACTATGACTTTGTATGCAAAGAGATGAGGTTAATTTGATTATGAATTAATATCATTAAAAGACATCAGAATTTAACTATTATTAAAGATGCAATTTTAAAAAGTACTGTCACTGCTATTCATTCAAAAATATGTTTAATGTAGTATCAAAACCATTTAATTTCCTTTAAAATAATGCCCAGTCTCTGAACACTTTTTTACAGAGAATAAGTGTGTTGTGCAATCTTACTAATTTTAGCTGAAGTCATTCCTTTGCCTTATCAAAGTCGGCTCTAGTGCAGGGTGGTGGAGGTGTGCTTCTGTGCAGTAGTGGTTTTCTGAGCACAACTCCAGCACTACCAGTTCCTGACAGCTGCAAGCCAGCCTCTGGGCATCTTGCTAAATTTTCAAATGTAATTATACAGTAGACTTCCTTTAACAAATTCTGTGTTCCCCGCTATAATTATAACAGCTCTTGCCTCTAGCCTGTTCCTTATCTTACAACCCACCTCCATATCTCCCACTGCTGGCTAGAGTTATCCAGTAGAGCTGATGGATCTAGAAAAGCAGAGTTTATTCTCTCTGTTGTCTTTCATCCCTACAGAGGATCCATTTCTTGTGATCCATTATACTCCTATGACATGCCCATTAAAGCTGAAGATTGTTCTCTCATTCACAGAAGAGCTGTTGATTAGCATGCCACTTTAATTTTTCAAACAATTTTTGATTGTTATTACAGAACAAGAGTTAAGGAATTATTAAGAGCTATCCATGAAGTGGCTGAAGAAGCCAGGACAAAGAAAGGTGGTCTTCTAAAAATATTTCATTTGTATGCTGTGCAGTTCAGGATGTAATTTCTTTCTACTATTTGTGTGTTAGGTTTTCATGTATGAAGCTGTTCATCCTTTTGAGAGCAGACATGTAATGCAATAACAAAAATAATCAGTGATGCTTCTTTTACATGAAACCCTACGTAATTTTAGGCAAAGAATGATGAAACAGGAAAGGTTGCCCACAGATATTCTCTAATACTGGCTCATGACAAGGAAATTTAAACATAACTATGCAGTGTAATAATCTCCTGTCCACCTGTCTGTTAACAAGGGAGGTGGTGGGTTTGATTATGGAAATTTGTAGGTAAGAGATAAATTAGAGAGAACTTACACTGTTGAAGATGTGCAGAGACACTTCTCCTTTTTCTTCAGTTTCTTACTGTAGTTGACTGTGGTAAATGGACTGGCAGTGAGGAGTTGTATTGCCTGGGAGGTGGCAGATAACCATTCTTTTCACTCTGTCCTGCAGCAGAATCTAGTACATTGATCAAACCTTCCCTGAGAAGCTTCAGTTAGTGACATACCCTTGCAGTCATGCTCCCACTGACTTTCCATAGCTTCCATAGATTCTTTCTAAGAATTATGACATCCAAAACTGTATAAAGTATGGAAAGAGATGGAAAAATTGATTTTTAGTTGTTCAATGCAGGTGGTGCTGCCACATGTGCACACACCCAACCTCAAGCACTTCGTGTGCTTTCCAGTGTATTTCAGTAGGATACGTTTTTCAAAGGTCCAACAAAATTTGCTCTTTTGATTCTCTGTTCATTGATACCCTGTGTAATGGTTTACTGCTGGTCCATTTTGTGTTCATATCTACAATGTGCCTTTTCTAAATGGAGCACTTTTGATTTGTCTTTATTGATTCCTGACCATATCTTCCATTTCTCAAAAGCATTTGGAAATCTTTCCTCTGAGGTGCTGCTAGTTTCTACCAACATTCTATTATCTGCTGATTTTAAAAGTACTTACTTGGAGGCACTAGGATTGTTATGAAAATACCAGACAGGAACCGATGAAAAAAATGTCTCTGAGTAACATTTGTCATGTATGTATGTGGTTTGAGAGAGCTGTTAAAAATATTTTCTTTAGAACAATTGCTCTCTGATTTCTATAGTTTATGTGTCCAGCTTATAATCATTATGTCTGGACAGTACTTTGTTATATATGACATCAACAGTGAAGAACATGTTTAAAATCTCTCTAATCTAAAGTTTGTATCCGATCTGCTGTTACCTTCCATCCATGAAGGCAATTAGCAGTGAAGTCATTCAGATGAGTTTGAAGAGAAGTATTATTTTTTTCTCTATTCTCTTTTATCTTCTTGAAATTTATTTGTGCAATATTGGGTTCTAGAATCTTTTTAGGTTTCACTGGTAGACTGTAACTTGAAGGTGGGACTTAGACTGCCTGAGGGGAGACTGGAGAGGACTTGTTCTAAGTTTGTTTAATTGTTTTTTTTCTTTTCTTTTCTGCTTCTTTTGATTTCCTTTATTCTGATCTTTTAGAGATAATGAGACAACAGATCCTACTCTGTTATGTCTTTCTCCATAATTTTCAGCATGACTTTTCAGGTTGTTTTCTTTTTCCCTCATTGCTTTTGTTACTTTATTTCCTCTTCTTGTTTGTAGCAATGGCATGTGTGTCTTGTATCACTGTAGGTCTCATTGATCACTGATACAGGACATGGATGAAAACTTTTTTTTCCAGTGAGACAAGCTGACAGGATGCGTAGAAGAAATTTTATTTGCTTTTGCATGTTTTGTAACTTCAGACAGGCACAGTTAGGCTCGTAGCAATAAGATTTCAAAGGTTACTATCAGAATATTGTGTTCCTTTGTCATAGCTTATATCCTAGGTGGAATGGCAATAAACAGGTCAATTCCAAAATGAAATGAGATCCGAAATTTTGCTTCGCTGAAATGTAAAATTAGAGATGATTACATAGTAAAATCATCATTGTAGCCTTTTGAACTGCAGGCCATTAAAATGGGTCAGGTAGAAGATGGAGGTAGGACAAGGGGGACTTTGTCCTGGGTTGTTACATCAAAACATAATAAGGAAATCCTTATATCCTGAAGGGCTGTTACTTTGGTATTGGGTAGGATGGCCTATGAGTCACCTTTTCTTGGTGTTTAATAAATTTGTGTGTGACCACTTACTCTTCTATATGTGATGGAGAATTTCAATCTAAAATAAAACTACAAAATCAGGAGCAGAGAAATCAGGGTGGATTTTTTTTTCCAGGTCTGTCATGTAAGCTGAGCCCTCTTGCCCACCAACAGAGAATGAGAACAGAAGCCAGTATGTTTATACCAATTGATACTGTCTCTTTAAAATTCAATGTTTTGTCTTTTACCTTTCAGTTTGCTTTATAGGTCACTTAATTTTTGTTATTTTCCTTTATTATGAGCTAAGAACAGAATGTTGCTGAATGTGCTAAAATAGATGTATATTTTTTAAGGCTGGCATTTAAGCAGACAAAGGATCATGCTTAATGCTTCTGTGATAGTAAATAGTACTATAATTGATTGTTGATAGAAACCCTTAAAATATATTTTTATGGTTGAAATGTACTTTGGATAAACAGTGTTCAGGCTGCCTATTAAAATAATTCACTATATACCATGGTTTCTTTGAGTATTAAGGAAGTAGGACTTTTCCAACAACAGTAATTGGTTGACACTGCTTGACCTTAATGCAAAGCTACAGTATTTAATGAACAAACGGAGGGAATAAAGTTTTGATAAATAAGGCAATTTTCATGAAACCTTTAGAAATATGCTTGAAGTCTTTTAGTGTTAGATTGACGGTTTCTCCTTTTGTGAAAAGAATAAGTGAATAATTTAAGGCTATATTTCATGTTTTCAGATCTTCATTCTGTCATATAAATAATAGACTGTGAAATGCAGCAGCTCCTGCATTCACAGATTTAATAGACCTGTACAAGTGAGTATCTTGCTTGGCTTCTGGCATCTTAAAATGCTCTTTTGTGTGTATATGTACCTGAGAAGCAATGCAGAAGCAGGACTCTCTTCAGTAACCAAATTCCATACTTTAAACATGCCACATACTCTGTTTTTAAAGGAATTGTTCTTCTTAAAATACTTTCATTACATCTTGATGTCGATGTTAGTATTTTTGAGTTTTAATTCTGTATTATGATGGACTGATGTTAAAAAAGCAGAACATGGCTATTTGAAATTAAAGTCTAATTTTAAATTTATTTATTTAGAGACTGTGTGAAAAACGTTCAGTTTGAATCCCTCAGCATAAATCTTCGAAATACCGTTGAATCTTGACGAGAAATTAATCAAATGTATTTACTAAAATAGTGAAATATCAAAGTAAGTTGTTTGGTTTTCTACATATATTCTTAGTTCTGTAATTTTTTTTAAAATGGAAACAGTATTGGGGGAGGAAGGATAGACAATAGTAAAACTAGACTCGTTTCTTTGCTTTGTTCCCATCCCCTTTTCCTCTTCTGCTCTTTAGTTTAATGTCTTTTGAAAGGAGAGTGAAGTAAGGCTTAGTGAGAACAAGTGGCAAAGCATTGGAATGTTTTCATGTTCTCAGTCTTTCAAGCAGAACATAGTTGTGTGACTAGTGGACCATGGGAAGCATAAATACTTCTTTGAAAGGTATGTGCTATTGTACCTGTTTTGTTTCCTTGAGAAAGTAGCTTCCCTAAACATTTCCATTTGTAGGTAAGGCAGATTACCTGGGTTTTCTTCTTGATACCTACTCCTTTAAACATTGGAGTAATTATAGTTGTTTGGAACCTTCTACTAGCATATGATACTGAACTCCCTGCTTTCCTTCATCCTATGTGGGAATGGAGGCATTTGTGCAAGTAAGGAAATACCTTTATTCTTATATTGAAGACTGCTTTCTGTAAATGATGTTCAAGACGTCTGACAGTTGGTCTGCATTTGCCATGGTTTTGATTTATGCAGTCCTCATGTAGGTTCCAGAAATGTCTAGTAGGTATCCTTTTCAAGGTGAGATGTCTCTGTGAGGATGCTATGACTTTTGCTAAAATATAGGCAGATTCTGTTTGTGCTTACTAATATTTAAGCTCATGTAGTAAGGTTACTTCTTCTTACTTTCCAAGAAAAATAATCTTTATATCTTTTGTCATGGTAATAAAAATCTTAACGTAATATTCTATTCTGTTTTGTAAGTTACTCTGGTAACTTATTAATGTCTACATATTTTTTCATTTTCTCTGATAATTTTCTTCATATTCACAGTAAGTCATCTTTTGATTTCAGCTAGACCAAATGCTCAAATGAAGATCATACTTTTCCTATTCTCCCTAGTCTATCTGACTTGTTTGTAACTGAGAAAACATCAGTGCAAGCATAGAGACCATTTTGCAGTCTAACTTGTTGAAAAAACTGTCAAAACTATATGAATCACACAAAAATTTTTGTGCTGAACTAGTGTGAAATACATTGTCATCACCTCTGTTTTCAGAACTTACACAGAGAAATATTCTGTATTTATTTTGCTACACGAACATTATTTAAGCCATTAGCTGGGGATATTTCTGTCATTTCAGTAAGAATTTACAGGATTAGTGTCTTAAATATATTGATTTTATTAAATCAACCAGTCACCGATTGGGTCCAACTGTGACTGAGTTGGCTTGTGATACTTGAGCAATGCATTTGTTATTATTCATTGTTGCTTCAGACCACAAGACTGTGGTCTCACTGTAGTAAGTCCTCTGCAAATATACACATACAGAGTGTGAGTGGAAATGCAGGAAGGAGGGTATAAAAAGCAAAGGAAGGCAATGGCAATGCAGAACAGCAGAGAATGCTTTGCTAATGGCTAAATGGATACATTTGCTAATGCTGATGATTTCTTTTAAATTCTGAAATGGTTACTGTTCTTTATTTAGTCAGTGTAGCTTTTTTTGTTTAATTTGTTAACACCTATAGAAATTAGAAAGAGCAGTAGTTATGACAAATGGACTATGTAATTTGAAAATTGTATTTTGTCACATGTTTTAGTCACAAAACCTAGTTGAAATCAATTGTCCAAACATTCACTTAACATATTAATAAGTAATACAGGAATACTCTAAGCCCTCTTGAATTAGATATATTACATCTTGTTACAAAATTTAATGCCAGGCTTAATAACTCAAAGTATGCTCTAGAATAAAAATACATTTATGTGCTTGTATGTTGTAATTAGAAAGCTAATCCAAATTACAAAAAATCCCCTAAACCCACTATTCAGTTGGAACTGTTTTATATACTCAAGGGTAGACAATTACCTTTAATTTAATTTCTTACAAAAGAAATCCCTTTTTTTTTCACTAGTGGGTATGCTTTTTGTGGTATATTTCTAAATATTACAACACTGTAATTTAACAGTGTCAGATTACACTGTAATGTGACAACAGTGGCCAGATATCAGGACCTATTTGGATATTTACCTGCAAAATCAGTGTCATTTAGGACTTTTTAAAAAATGTGTCTAGATTATTGTGTTCTTACATTTTCTGTGGAAAACACTATAGAAACAGTAAAGTACCAGCTTTTCTTAGAACCATAACCTTCAACATTTTTAGTGTGTATGTAGCCAG
Organism: Polioptila caerulea; assembly: GCA_013397295.1. Classification (NCBI taxonomy): domain Eukaryota; kingdom Metazoa; phylum Chordata; class Aves; order Passeriformes; family Certhiidae; genus Polioptila; species Polioptila caerulea. The sequence continues at coordinate 4,015,166 of VYXF01010446.1, forward strand.
GTGTAGTGTGCTGTTCAACCCCTGTACAACTTCTTGTGGTCTTATCAATAATGATTGGGCAACTTTCTAGAAAATAGATCTAAACCATCAGATTATGGAAATTTGTAAGATACATGTTTTTAAGAAGTTCATTGGAGGAGAAATTAAAACTAATGCTGAGAAATAGCCAAGAATCACATGTTGATAAAAATTTCAGGTTAAATACTGAATAAGTCTCCATAATGCTCAAGTTATTAGAGTTATCTGTCTGCTATGATTGTCATCTTAGAAATAAATAGATTAAACCACATGGACGTATTTTACATGCTGTTTCTATTTCTCCTGATACATGATTATGTGAAATACAATACTCGACTTGAAAGTACTTAAGCTAATTTCAGTCACTTTTGGTTTTTTTATATTGAAATGTCCAGAAGAAATGTAGTGCCTTACGTCTTGAATCCTTAACTTGAATCCTGTTAGATCAAATAAAAAACTAAAAGTATTTTAATGATTTTTTTTTCATTAAGTGTATTTATTCTCCATCCGAAGGTCAGTTCCAGAAGTCTGGTACCAGGACTGCCACTCCAGCTTCCTCATTGCTCCTGGTGGCTGGGGCATATCCCAAAGCTATTTGCCTGTTGAATGTGTGGAGAATATCCTTCTGAAGACAACTGTCTCCTTTGTGTTTCAGCACCTGCCACTGTGTGAGTTTTTTTTTTTGTTGTTTGTTTTTTAAAAAGCAAACTGGGTTTGCCTCATTTTCATTAATGTCATAGTTACACATTTAACATTTATAAAAATGTTTGTGATGTCTCCTGCAATTGTCCAAAACCTACTTCATACCACTTCTGTATCAAAAGAAATCTTACTTCACAAACATAGGTTCTTTTCTCCCCAGTTTGCTGCATTAAATTTTAAAAGACAAGTGAAAATAGTGACTAGTATTTGGTTTTAAAACTGACGGAAAACTGTGTTGCAGCCTGCTTCCCCCAGAACTGGTGAAACATAGACCGTGTCAGTGGGAGCTTTTCTTTGCTTTCTCCCATAATGTGCCCTAAGTCCCGACCTGAAGGGGCAATTCAATCTCTAATTTAAAACCTCTCCTTAACATTAACAACATGGCAGTGTTTAGTAATGATACAGTGTTTACTGTTAAAGACTTGCCAATTTGGCCTTAAATAGCTAGACTATATTACCTCAATTTGCCATATTCCCTCTGTTTAGTTTGGAATTACCTTGCAAATGTAAAGGTGATAGTATTGAATTGTAGAAAGGAATTATAAATTGGAAATCCTAGCATTGTGGATTTAAAGTTCAAGTATTGGTTTATAGAAACACAGTAGCTGAAGGTTAGTAAACTCATTTTGATTGTTACCTTTTTTTTTGCTTTTGCTGACTTCCATCAGTTCCTTTAATTAGTTATTTTTCCTTCCTATTCTCTGGATTCAATTCCTTTCTGAAGTGATTTTTTAAGACGTATATGAGCTTGTATATATAGTTTCTGCACCTCTTAAGTGTAGTTAGTTTTTTCCAGTGTTGCAATAAAGTACAGAACACTATGCAGCGCTTTAAAGAAATAGAGACTATGCATCAGAACAATTTTCATGCCTCACTCAATTCTTAATGTAAATTAGTAGGAACATTGGTTATCCATTTGAGAAATTGAGTTGGTATAAAAATAAAAATGCACTTATGGTATGTGGTGCTTTGTGTATCATCTTGGGAGTGTTTTGCTGTTTATCTGTCACTTGCATTAGAAAAAGCAGTCACTGGCTGCAGGTGACATTAAAAATTAAAGGTTAACCTCAATTTCTTTACTGACCAGACGTGGGGCAGAAAGTTCTTCTGGATGTGTGCCTGGATTTTGGAACTGTCAAATAGAGTTGAGAAGTAAAGACTGGTGCTTTTGGTGGCTTAGTCTTTTTGTATGTGCGTGTGTGATTATATGATTTCACCATTTCCAAGTGTTTAGACTGCTTCTTATAGGTTATATCAAGATCATTTTCCATTGCATCCAACTTCATGAAATTAAAAAATTACATGATAGCACTATAGTAAGTAATTATAATGAACTCATTTTACTGATGTACATAATTCTAGGAATGTCTTTCTATTTTGTAGCTTAGAAAAACTAATTAAAATAGCTGTCTTTCCTATTAATAGAGAATATGTGTCTTTCAAAAACCAGTTAAAATTGTTCTTGAAAATTCTCTTGGAAGCTTTTGAATATTCTGGTTAATTCATTTACATTTAATGTAAGGCAAGCTTTATATACTCATGAACAAACCTGGGAGATCTATCTTTTAAGTTTTTGACAAGCTCGACTTCTCCCTCACTGTGCCTTCAAGGTGAGCCAAGTTCAGTAGAGTGAGTTTCCCTTGTCTATCCCTCCAAATCTTGGAGGCAGCATTCAGGCTAGTGAAGAAGTTTCCATGTAACCTGCCAGATATCTTTCCTTTGTTAAAAGGTGGTGTGCTTGTTCAGTGATAGACCAGACTACAGGCAAGTCTTGATCTTTGAGAGGCAACTTGAAGCTGCAGCTGCTGCTCTTACCTTCCATTTAATCTCTTTAATTTTCTTAGCCATGAAGTAAGGTGGTGTGCATGTTGTGAGTAGATCTGATGCTTTTTGTTGGCTAATGAGGGAAAATGACAAAGGAAGAAAGAAAAAGGAAAATTTTTTTGTTAGTAAAATGGACTGCCAAAATGTATTTTTTTTTTCTTCCAACATCCTCCATTTACCAAACAGTGAATCTCCTCTATCCGTGGCTGTTTTCCCTCTTACAGCTCTTCATAGGAAAATAAGAAAATAGAAGTTTTATTAAAGAAAGCAACACATTTTGCTTATTTAGAAAAGAACACTGCAATTGCCATATTTGACATTGCATTTCAGATGTGTATAATCTTATTAAAATTATTTATCTTTGTACTTCCTTCATAGTAAGCTTGGCACAGTTGTTTCAAGACTGGTATACTGTAGATTGTCCTGACAAACAAATTAAATCATGTTAAGATTTCTTTGGTGAGAAAGTGATAATGCTCATTTAGTGTGCTTTACTTACTATTTATAATTTTTTAAACCTGTATTTAAGACAGATAATTTCTCTGAAGACAAAATATTGTTAAATGCTTATTTAACAATACTATTATTTTTCTTAGTAGAAAAAGTAGCTACTTATTTTTCTGTAGTACGCACTGCTTGAAATTTTTCCAGTGTTCTCTGAGATTGGTTTCACTTAATACTTCTTGGTTTCTTATGTTTCAGATATTTTTATGTTGACATAATACTGAAACTGGTCAAACAAGTTTCGCTATTGAAGTGATTTATAAAGAAACTGAAATACTATATAGCTTTAAACATAGTTCCTTTGACTTAGAGAGTAGTTAAATCCCATGTAGTAGTTGATAATTGTTGGCTTGCAGCCTGGTTCTAAAGCCTTTATTTTGCAAACTGGATTATGAAGCATCAAGAAAACGGAATGTTGGGGTTTTTTCAGATTAAATATCTCAGGTAATTAAATACTTTAGGAATTTGTAATTTGTTTATAATTTGAAATACAGTGCTTTCTAAGAAGAAATCTTTAAGTGATTTTATGTCTTGTCTTACAGGCTCTAGAATAGGTAGCATGTTATAATTTGTCAGTTTAGTTAACTTCTGCATCAGTCTAAAAAGCACTGGTGATTTGCAACTATATTACAGATGGCATCTTTTCTTAAATAGTACAATAATCTGTGTTTTGTGGAGCAAGTGAATTACCCATTTGTTACACTGTTACACAGCTCATAGAGGTCATCACACATCTGTATGAGCAGAACATAAAAGTATTTTAAAAATCCAACATCAATGCAAACAACCCAATTCATTGCAGTGTTTCTGTTGTTGCTGTTCCTACGGTGTTGGTGGTCCATTTGCTTGTGTTTAATTTATGGCTATATTGCAGAGATGGGCTTGAGAAAGATATGCATAAGATAAGGACTTGTGTCTCAGACATGGCAAAACTTGCAGGACATGCACTTTCAAACAGTAGCAGAACAGGTCCAGGATCAGGAGTTATTTTGCATAGCACTAAAATCAGGTTATATCAGTTCCCCTCGAGGGTACATAATATCAAGTCAGGACTAGTAATTACCGCAGCTTTATTTTCAGTAGCTGTCTGATTCTCCTGGTGAGGACTACTGGTATTGTGTGTTAATAGCCCATTCTCTTCAGACATCCTTCTTGTTTCTCCTCTTTTTACCATGTTAGATTACCTACTTTATGTAGCTGACAAAATTGATACTTCACATTCTTGTTAGTTCAGGTTTCCTCTTGCAGTGCTCTTTGTGCATCTCCCTTGCCCCTGCCCCTGGCATGTTGCCCCGTTTCCCTCCTGAGCCTCCTTTTGGGGCAACATGACTCTGAAACCTGAGCTGGCCGTGGACAGAGCCCAGATGATTCTGGCAGAGCTTTTTCGTTGTACTTGGTGCTTGCTTTTTAGTTCATCTTTATTTTAACCACAAAGCTACCCTTGCCAGTACAAAGGAAGAACTAACTTCTGCCTTGCAGTACTTCACACGGAACTTTATAACAAAAACAAAGAGAGACTTTATACCTGTGACTCTAGGCATTAAAGCCTCTAAAAGGATGGTACATTTAGATAAAACCTAAGCAAGAAATTCTTTACAATTAGAATGCTGAGACATGGAAATGGTTTGCCCAGAGAAATGCAGATGTCCCATTCTTGGAAGCGTTCAGGGTCAGATTGGATAGAACTTCAAGCAACCTAATCTAGTAGATGTCCACCTCTCTGCCCATGACAAGAGGCTGAACTAAGTGTTCTTTAGAGGTCCTTTCCAACCCAAACCAATCTGTGATTCTACCTGAGGATGGCAGCTTCTTGCCTTTGTTTTACCTGATTAGTATTATGTATATCTCTTACATAGTTTCATTATTTAATGTTTCCTCTGCATTTTGTTGAATTCCAAACTTTTTCAGAGTCGTTGCAGTGGTTGCAAGTTGTATTGATTGAACCTGGTCAAAAGACTTTCATCTGTGGTTTGGTTTGGTTTTCTTTTCAGTAAGAGATAAGTGCTACCTTAGATGATCATAAACGCTAATCAGAATTTGTTAAAAAGGATTTGTTAAAATTGTTCTTAAAGGATTGAAAGTGGCAGCCTTAAGCATATCGGCATGAAGAAAACGATGGAGGGGAGAAACAGTTGGGTTGTCAGCAGTGTAAATAGTTAAAAAAAACCAAGATAGTAATGATGTTTGGTGTATTTGAAGTGATCCTCCTACCATAGATGTGGCAATTACAGACAGATGTGTTTAGAGCTGTGATAAAGTTCCAGTAAAGTTTTAAGGACAAAAAAAGAATTATGAAATGCTGGCTGTAATTTCCCTTGAAGGCAGGGGATGCTGTTTCATGGATATCCTTGGCTCTCTTTTCTTTCCCTCTGCTCCTACTGAAGAAATTCTGTGGGACTTAACGGAATGCTTTACTTTCAGGACAAATTCTAAAGGAAGTTCACAGAATTTGGGTTTTGTTCTTAAGTTATATGGATTTAAATGTCTAAACATGTACTGAATGATATTGACAGGTACCAGTGTAGATGCCAGCCGTGTGCAGTTGGAGTCCTCTACTAGGGAGTGATCTGCAATGCAAGCAGCAGCATTTCTCAGTTGTTGTGACTGGCCAGCATTTGTAATTTGATGGAAAGCAGATGAATAAAGCCAAATTAAAGTGACAGTGATGACCAACTGCCTAGTAATTTAAGACCCTCCACACATTGCTTAGTGCTATTTATTCAATAAACACATATAGTAAATACAGAACTCTATACATTTCTTTAAGGTGATAGAAGCCATGGTGGGCAGAAGTTGTTGTATATTATCAGCACTCTGTCATATTTGAATAAATTAATGTGGGACATGTAAAACTCAGAACTTTCTGAGCAGCTTCATGTGGTTTTGTTCAAGCTTTCTTGGCGTGATGTACATTACATAACTTCATATTAAACACTTTCTTTTCCACATAATTTCTACAGATTTGTAATTTTTAAAGAATTAAAATCTTGCCACCAACTTTTGCAGTAGTTCTCTCTGTATTATGTGTCTGATCCTCTGGGATCTTTTCTCATAAGCATTAATGTAGTAAGAGTTTATTCTGGTATGAATGGTTCAGCTATATTTACAAGCAGTGGTTGAATGTTGCTTTATCATTTTTGTTAAGCAGAAGGCATGCCTTAGAGTTACAGAAAAGTTTACCTGTATCTTGAAACTTGCAATATTTATCATCTTTTGCAAGGGAATTGCAGATCAGGTTCAGGAATTTCTGTATATTATAAATGTTCTAAATTTGTTTTGGCATATTAATCTCGATTACTTTAAAATCCAGAAGTGTACTTTACAGTAGGATCCAAGCTGGATCTGAGGAAAAAAATCATTATTCTCTGTCATGTGGCAGAAAGGAGTAAGGGATAGAATAGGAAGAAAATGCTCTTCATTTTAAGTGAATGTATTGTTCCCATAGAATGTACCAACAAAAAAGTAGATCAAGACAGTCTTGCTTGGAGACACTCATACCATCTGACAGGAAAGTGATTTTAATTCATTTAAAATCCAAAAGCAACAGTATTTCTTCCTGAGTAAATGGTTGGAAGACCTTAATTACACATTGCTCTTGAAAGCACAGATTGCACTTAGTTTCTTTTTGGTCTTTTAGACTCAGACTTTGGAAAGTATTTAACTTACAGGAAGTAATGGAGTACTTTCCTGAACTGACAGGCTGTTACTGAGTTTTCTCAGTATGAATATAGCTACTTGGAAATAATTGGAATTCAGTGGAATATTTTGGGGTTGGGGAATTTTGATTTGATATGGGTTTTATGACAGGAAAATCATCCAATACCTTCAGCTGGATTTTGGCATCAAAAATTTTAAAAAACATTTGCTGCCTAAAAAGTTAGTTTTGACAAAAGCAAAGAAAATTGCAAAGTATTTAAGTTGTGAATCAATATCTAGTTATGTCTAATCATGATTTAGTGCTCCATTTGAGAAGATTGTTTTATAGAGTGGAGCTGATCTAAGTGAGTAGCGACCAGGTAGGGGAACAGTGAGTGACTAATTGTATATCTAGATTCATTTCACGTATTAAATGCACTTTTATGAATGAAATGTAAATGTTGAATGGAATCGTGGTTACTTCTGTACATGAAAACTGTAATTATGAAACCTGCATGGTTTTGTAGCATTTTAGGGGGAAACAATCATTTTTTTGTTTTACTTTACTGTTTAGTTTTTTGCAAAGACACATTTAAATATTAAAGTATTCCCAAAGGAAACATTTTTCTTATTCCAAAAGATATTGTTATAAACATCATTAAAAGGATGGACTATTTAGTGAAAAAAAAAAAAAAGTTCCTCATTCATGACATTTTTTACTTTATACAGGGATGTTATTCCTTATGCTCCTAGATTGTTTGAAAAGAAAATTTGACTAATGCAATTTTAAAAATTTTTCTGACACTACTTTTCAGATGTAATTCCTTTCTTGAATATATCATTAATGGGCAATGCAGGAACTTGAAACACAGAAGATTTCATATGCAAGCTTCTTTGAAGCATTTTAGTAAAAGACTAAAGACTTTTAAGACTTTGCCAGTATTAAAATAGCTTCCAGCATCTTGTTTTTTGTGACTATTTTAAGTTTTGTAATTAATATTGAGGTTTCAGTATTTACTCTGTCCAAGTACTAGGGAGTGGTATCAAATTGTTTTCGCTGTTTACAGTACAAACAAGCTCTGAGTTTGGGAAAGTCTTCTTAACATCCCTCAAGGTTTTGCAGTTAAAAGTCCCACAAAATAACTTTGCCTTTTCACAGTATTTGTAGGGTGCTAAGAGAAAGAGTTTCTTGTTTGGTAGCCATAATTTGGTCTGGTGTAGCAGTGATACTGACTTCCCTATTGCCAGGCATTCAGCAGAAGCTTGGGAAATTTAATACTTTACACAGAAAAATAAATTGGTTCAAGTAATTGGGAAAAGGAAAGTGATATTTAATGGAAGAGAGTTGTTGAGTATACAAAAAAGTTGTCTGAGTCCATACCTCCTCCACTTGTCAAATTGGAACAGAATCTTGAAGTCCTTTTAGATTCATTTTTATTACAAGGCACAAAGCTAAGAGAGACCAGAAGATTCACTGTTCTTTAAAATACATCTATTTGAATATATACACAGTCCATGTGTTTCAGGTTGAGTTGGCTAATGATTGCATGTTGACTAACTTGAAAAACAACATTTATAACCAGCAATTTTATTATGCACAGAACTCATGAGATCCAACTCATCTTACCTGCCCAATTTTAATTCCTTAAGATGTGTGGCATTTTTTCCTTCTCATAGTGCTTCTCAGGTATCAATGAATCACCTCCTTAAAAATAACATATGTATCTGAGACTGTGTTAGTTTGGGAGCTGTTTCATTACGTATGTTTGCCTGAAAATGTCACTCTAACCTCTTACCAAAACACACACAAAAAAGTTCCTCATTTAAAAATTATGTCAGAATATTTGGACCAATTTGATTTGCCACTTTTTCATTCTGGAAGCACAGATTTTTGGAGTCAGAGTTGCATGTTATAAAATTAAAGGAAAAACCTAGCTGACCATCACAGAAAAACCATGATAGTGTGTGCATTGAATAACATAGTGTTTGTGTGCGTGTATGTCTCACAAGAGGTATGAGAGATTAATGTTCTTCTTCACTGAAAAGTTCTTTTTCCACTCTAAGGATATTTAAAAATCATTCTATCCATTTGGTGGAGCAATAGCTTAGTTAATGAAATTTGATATTTTGGAGTTTTTCGTTCTTGTGTAACATCTGTAAACATTTTCCCAAACCTTACATGCAGTTCTGTAGTTAACTTAGTGTTTCCGTGGTGTTTTGTCAATGAATAGAAAAAATGCTATTTATACAGATGGGGGAAAAATTAATTTTCCTCAGCAGTACAATTGTTAGATTTTTGTGGGTTTAAGATATAAGCCATCAATGCAAAATCTGGTTTTGTTGTCACCTACTTGAAATCCTGTGCAGTTTTTACACACTTCACATGAGCAGTGAGGTGTAGTCCAGCCCCCTGTCTGTACAAGGGTAAGATCAGTTAAGAAACAAAGCATTTTTTAATTTTTACAGAAGACCTGTACCTCTCTGATCACAGCACTTAGTTTCTTTATTTTTATTAGTTTTTCTCTCCATGTAATGTACATAGAAAGTTAATGATGAAAGAGTAGTAAAGTGTTCATTGAAACTGAAAATTATAGTATTTGCAAATATAAAATCATAATTTACATAAATTTTATAGTCAAGAACATTATGAATGTAAATATGCCTTCATCTATTCTCAGTCTTATAATGCCATTCATTGTCCAGTGGGAGATGAAGAGTGATGTTGAGACTGCCATTTAACCTATTATAGCAGCCTAAAGAAATTAAATAGCCTTGATGTAAATATGAGGTGGGAAAAGAGTATTCATCTCCATTAAATGACATAAAAAAACATGGTAAGAATAACAGGCGGGTGGGTACGCATTAAGCGCTGAAGTCCCTAAATTTGGACACTAATTATAATGACAAGGACAATTGCCTCCCACATACTTAAACTGTAATATCAGTATGTTTTCAGACCAAAAATATGCTTCACAGTTCTTTAGGCACCAAATGTGGATTTTCTCTTGCATTCTTTTTTTCATCTGGTACATGATTCCTTTTCCCCTGCTATTAAATGAGAGCCTAATACTAAAAAGCTGAATTCATTATGTACTCCTTGGTAAAATTAGATCTTTAGACCTTGTATTTTACTGGATCTCATAACTATGCTGAGGAAGTCCTACCCATTTTATAGTGCCATAAGCAAATGTTGCACCATTATATTCAATTTATTTGGAGCAGTTGTTTCAGCTTCATATTCATGTTGCATACACCTGTGGATGACCAGTAGCTACTTAACCTGTTGCACCACATAAGTCACTCTTACTTTGTTTCTTGATGGTGTATCCTTGTAAAGATATATAATATACTTGCACCCTTTCCTAAAATTATTTTTATGTTACATTATAGAAAATAATTTTTATATTGAGTAATTACATTAAAGTATGACCCATAGAATCATAAATGAGAACAGAGATGTTGTATAAAACTATCTTTTAAAGTTAATTGAGTATTGCAGTTTCTTTAATATTAAGCTAGTTTCCATGCAAGAGATCATTTTGATGTTTAGCCATTCCATCTTTGGTATAAATCAAGGTAAAGTATTAATCATTAAAAAAAAATACAAATCATTACTTCACCTTTACCTTGATATTTAATATACAAAAAAAAAAAAATCATTATGCCTAACCTGATGTAATAATTAAGATGTGGTATTTCTAGACCAAATTTGTCTGATGTTTTTCAGTAATTCTGTCTTACTATCCTTTTCTATGCTTGATTAGATAGTTACTGGTATTACACCTTCTCCATGTGTACTAAGCTGTAGATCTCAATCAAGTCCCCTCTAATCTTATTATAAATAACCTAAATATACTGAACTTTTATCCATCTCACACACACAATAAAAAGAAGGATTTCCTGACTAATTCTTATAAGTCCTTTTTTTGGCCCTTTTAATTTCAACTTCCTTTTGAATTAAAGATACCAGGCCTGGTTATAGCATTCCAGTGATGCCATATGTGCAGATAATTTCAGGTCCTTAGTACTACCATATATTTCCCTGTAATGCACCCAGGGATTGTTTTTAGCTTCTTAGCTATAGCAACATAGTAAGAGCAAAAAAAGCATTTTGTTATTTACAGTGACTTGTAAGTTCTTTAGGGATTCACTGCTTTCTAGGATGTAATCCTCCATTTTATGTGGCCTGTCTTGTAGGTTCTTAATGTTCTTAAGGTAAATAAATTAAAATAATGTAATTTCTACTCTGAGATTTACTTAATTTATGCAGCTTATTGGAAGGATTTTTACTTATTTTTGTCATCACCAGAGCTTCAGCTTTTTACATAACAGCGAAGAATCAGTCATTGGGTTTTATGTGTATTTTGTGTGATTGATATTTTGAAAAAGACAATAAAAGGGACTTCACAAAGCATTAGAGCATTAATATAGCACGAAGAAGGCTTATAATGTGTTTGGCTTCTGCTGATACCTAATGATACGGCAAAAAAGCACTCTTCTACAAGGCTGCTTTTAAGATACAAGGGAACCAGAGAAATTGTTAAGAATAATAGATAGCACATCTTGGATTAATTTTTTTAAAATTTGTTTTAGGAGCAGAAGCATAAAAATCCTGTCTTAATCTTTCTTTTAGGTATGCTGCTTATTTAGCTTTTAGTAACTTGTAATTTAAGATCACAGTTATTAGGTGTATTTCTGCATTTTATATATCGCTCCCAGATGCTACAGTATTAGTTTTTATCACTGCATATTTTATGAAATGTCAGCCTTCTGTTGGCTGTTCATGCAGCATTGTTAGTGATCAAAGCCACAACATAAAGGAGAGGAATCTAAACAGTTGGCTTATCTTTGTCCTTCATTGTGACACAATACCATAAAATTACTTTACTGTATAAAAGGCAGGCAAAGCTTCATGTAGCACATTCTGAAAAGGTGAACTTTTTGTTATGCTCAACAAAATAGATAAACTCTTCTGGGTGATATTTTGTGCAAGGAAAGTAAAGTTAGCAATGATATCTTTGGAGTCTGGAAAAAGTATTCATCTTTTCTTGCCTTCTTAAAGCACAATTGTGTGTGTGTGTGTGTGTGTGTGTGTGTGTGTTGTATTGCTACTATAAATCTATCCTTTAAATTTTGAAATGGAATAAATGTGTCCTTTGAAGTAATCTGTATGGGGTGTTGTGGACTTCTTTGGGATACAATAAATCAGGATGTTATATCACTTGAAGAGGGATAATTGGGAAGATAATAGTTGGTCTTTACATGATGAAAACTTCTAGTGATTATCAAGTATATTTGGCTTTCATTTTGGTTCTTCACACAGGAGATTATTTTGAGTTTATCCAAGTTTTTTTGTTAAAAATATCAGAATATCAGTCAGCCTTAATTTTTCTGCTTGCCTAAGTGAGTTGTGTATCAGAACTAAAATAATAAAGTAGGAAAAACTCTACAAGCTCTGGAGATATTCTAGGAATAAAAATCTTAAATGATTTTGATCAGCTGTTGTGTATGCCCTGCACAGCAGTTGGTTCAATCAATTTTATGTTTTGGGATGGTTTTATTAAAATGAGCTGCTGCTTTCAGTAAATCATTGTAAAGATGCTAGCTTTCTATATTCTTTTTGGGGACCTGCAGCTTACCAAGGCAGTCTCTTAACAGAAACAGACTTAACTTAGCTCCTCAAGAGGCTAGGCTGAATTAGTAACCCCTTACCACATGGAGTATTTATCAAGATGGGGCAGAACACAAAAAAGGAAACAGTCTCCTAATATAATAGTGGTACAGGAAGTAAAAGAGCAAAAGTATTCCTGTTGTATTCTGGGGACCTATGAAAGACATGTCAGTCAACAAGGCTCTTGACAGTATCTCTTAAAAAAGATGATGATGCACATTACCTGATTGCATGTGTTTGTCTTTCCAACTGCTGCTACTCAATAGCGTGTATGCATGTGTTCTCTCACAGTATGTGATCATATTTTGATAAACATTTCAGAAGTTTTGAACAAATCAACAGTGGCATTTTCTTCATGGCATTGTGATCAAGATGGCCACAGTGCTCCATTTTATTTTGGCTTTATGGATGAGATGCTCATTTCATTTCTCTTTCTTTAAAAGCTGGCACAGGAAGAGATCATTCCCATGTATATTCAATGGTTTTATTACTTCTTTCTTGATGTGCTTCAAAAATACAGCAGGTAGAAACCAAACTGTTATCAGGTGAGTTAAGGTTGAAGATATTTAGTATATCAGAAGCACTAATTAATTAATTTTGAAAAGTGAAATTTAGGAAAACAAAACAAAAAATCTGAAAGTGGTAGGTCGTTTATCCATCAGCTGTTCGACCATAGTGTGCGCAGTGCAGGTCATCCTTCCTGTATGAATATGGCATCACACAGAGTCTGCATAACTTTCCACCAGCATCAAGTTCATGGTCCTTCTCCTGCCCTTCACAACTGAAAGAGTTGAACATTCAAAGCTACAGGCCTATTCCCATCTTTCTAGACAAGGTGTGATTGTAATATGTTTCTCTTCTGATGTTTTGAAAAAGCAGGTTCTCCTACTCCATGTTTTCATCCACTGTCCACATGAGTAGGTGAATTTTACATGTGTTATATTTAGTGGGATTCTGGTTTGCTGATGAAGGCAGAAAATCTGCAATCTGACCTGGCCGTGATGAAGGATTTAGAGTCACCAGAGAAACTGTGATGCTTACAGCAATTTTAGTGTCCACAGCAGGAAGAGATGTGTTCCTCAAAGAAAATGATGTACAAGGGTGCATAAGAAAGGATATGTGCCTGAGAATCAGAAGGCCAAATGTGTTGGCACTTCTTGCAAGTCTAGAAGTTCTGATGACCATGGAGAGAAAACAGAAAGCAATAAAGACAGTCTTTAAAACGAGTGATTTTTCCTCTACTGATCTTCATACCTTTAGCAGATGTTTCAAACTACTGTAGTTGAAGGGTAAACATTTTATTCAGGGCTCCTTCCTATTTGTATATCCAAGACTGCTTCAGACACCTGATAATGACGCTTTAAGAGCTGAAAACATGCAAATCCAAGCAGGTTCTCTTGTCTTTATACAGGTGAATCTCTGATTCCCTGGCCAAGAAGTCATGCATTAAATGCACAGCTTTCATGTATCCACTTTCTAACCTAATATACCCCAATTTCAGTGACCAAAAGTCAAGTCTTGGTTAAGTATAATACGTAGTGGTACTTCTTTCTGTAATTGTTGCTTTGTGGTCCACAGTTTCATGAAGAGGTAGTAAATAGATGGGATGATAGCTCTTTGTTTATATAATATTGGTTATAATCAAGGTAGCTTGGTGCCTTTTAACTTGATATTCTTGCATCTTGATAGGCACTCACACAGTTGATATGCTTTGGAAACCTAATTTCACTTTATAGATGTTTTGTATGTGTATATGCACATAGTATTTTGTAGATTGGTCCCATAATTTGTGAGCATATATGTAAGCTTATTTCTATAGAAAAAACTTTCATGACTGTTTTGGCCACCTTTCCCAGCTAGTTCCAAAAGGTAGTCTTCACTAGGCAAATGAATGTAGTGGTTTATTGAGCATTTATCAATGCTAATACCAGCAAAACCAAGGATTTTCAGCCTTTTTTAAAATGCCATTATCCTCAAATCTCTAACCCTGAGGGTTATAAATGTAACTGACAGAGAAAATTGAGCAAAATTGATAGTCAGAAACTTCTTAATAAGATAGAAATTGTTGGTTTGGACTTGATTCCCAATCAATGAAAATGGTGTTTCTGAAATGCAGTTATATTAGTTTATGCAAGGGTTATCACGGTGCTTGTACCTATGGGGTGTAGTAGTGAGATTGCTGCTCTGCACTGCAGAGAGCTCAGTGAGAGTGACAAGTACTTAAAAACAAAGTTATGTACAAGAGATCCTGCAGCTGGATATTTAAGGATTTCATGTTGACCCCATCCTCTCTTATTAGCAATGCATTTTTTGGATGCATTTTGCATTTCCATTTTTTGGTGAGCTTGTGTCCCTGGCCTGCTAGAATTGGCAAAGGGAAAAGTCAGCAAGGTTTCTAGGAAGCTGTCTTCAGTATACCTTTTTTAGTTAATACAGAGATTAATATTAATAAGTACAGCAGGAACTGTGAGTGTTGGGTCACCTGAAAGAATTAAGATGCATTCATGATAGCAGTAGAGTAACTGGGATATTTTCAAAGCTAATGAAGTTTTAGTTCAGAATTTACTGTTAAAATCTAAAGTACAAGTCAAGCCTTTCCCCAAAGTGAGAGGGGCAGGATTGGAAAGGGAGGACAAGGCTTTTGGCATTGGTGAAGAAGCTCTTCAGTAAAGCAATATGACCAGCCAAATGAGGAATTTGCAGTAAGGAGGTGCTTTCTAACTTGGGCAAGATTATGAGAATTAATGTTGGATTTTGATGCATTAGTTAATCCCAGTTCACTCTTCTTACAAGTCTACATTTGTAAGTATTCAAGCTGATAAACATTTTTCATGTTGAAAACATGCAAAGGTAAAGGAAGATGCTTAGAAAGCTCAAAAGAGCTGAAGAGTGCTTCAGTTTGGACGATATTAACAGAATGCTGAGGAAATATGAGCGTTGCAGAGATTTTGGCTGTGTTAAATGTCCTACTTTGCTCACAGAATGTATGCTGCTAAGCTCTTCCCTGTAAACACTGGCAAAGGCCCAGGTTTCAGTTTCATTGACGTCTACCCCACCTGTAATAACTGTAGTCAAGAGATTGCAGTATTTATATATTCATCGGGTGCACTTTGTTTAGTTGTGATATTAAAATGTGTCAAATTACTATTCAGGTATGAATGGAGAGTTCATATTCCTAATTTTTATTGTACTCTGAGAAGATTACAATTTCGCCTAGAGGTTGATTATTGTGTGAGAGTGTTCAGAAGAAATTTAACATGTCCAGCTTCTGATTTGGGAACATAAAGACTGATTGTTCCTTTTCACAGCAATTGAGAAGGTTACTGTTTTCAAATATGTAGGTGTCTGAGGTTGCCAAGGGGCTAACAAGAAGAAAGATAAATGCCTCCTGCAGTTAACATTAGTGCCATTCCCATCAGTTCAAGAACAGGTTGCTTTAAAGCGGTAGGTGCTGCACTTTTTTGGTCTCCTTGTTGGATCACCTGCCAGTCAGTGAGGTACTGTGCCTGTCTTCCTAACTTTGCATCTCATGAAACCTGAAGAGAGGAGGTGCTAAGATAGTCAAAGCTAATGGTGATAGCCAGTGATCATGTCTTCTTACTGGTGAGTTAGCAAACAAGGAATATGTCTCTCTCTTCACAGTGGCTAACGAGGGATGAGCTCAGGAATGTCTGTGCTTCAGGCATGACCGACTTTCAGATCCAGGAGGACAAACATGGGGCAGTTTAGGCTTGAACAGGATGGCCATGCTGTCTGTAGGGATGAGTAGACTTCTGCCATGAATAGCAAAACAGCAAAGATCTTCCCTTCCCACCTCTTCTCATGTTTTGAATTGCATTATGGCTTTTAACTTCCCATAACTTGTACTTGATATATAACAGTGTTAATGTAGAGTATATGTAGAAAAGATGGTGTGTGCTTTTATTGCTCTTCATTTTAGATTTGTGGCAAGGTGGAAGGAAGAAGATGGACTAAAACATATCCATGGTTCTAAGGCCTACTAAGGAGGATCTCAGCTGTATAAACATACACTTTTTTCTGCTAAGTCCTGTAAATGTAATGGGATTAAATTTTTTCCACTCCTCTGTATTTATTGTCTTCTCAGGGTTTTAGGTTTTGAACTTAACTTTAACAATTTGATATTATGTGAACAGCACAATGTAATAGCAATATTTGCTGCATTTTTAAATCTGTGTCTGATATGGTTGACTTTCAGTGCTTTGGTACCATTTAGTTCAAGTGAATATGTTAAGTATTGACAATGAGAAATGAAAAAAACCCCACAGCTGTGGCATGTTACATCACTAAAATTTGATTTGCACAGGCTCAAAGTTTTACTCCCTGCTTTTTAATACAGGCTGAAAGTAGAAATGCTGAAAGTTTAGAGGCTTTGACATACCTTGGGCCGGGGTGG
This sequence comes from Polioptila caerulea, assembly GCA_013397295.1. Lineage (NCBI taxonomy): Eukaryota > Metazoa > Chordata > Aves > Passeriformes > Certhiidae > Polioptila > Polioptila caerulea. Next base: position 4,031,935 of record VYXF01010446.1, read on the forward strand.
GGGGTCAGTGATATTCCACTTGTGATTCATGAGCAGGAATACTAGATTTTTATTTGAAAGCCCCTTTATTTTTATATTGTAAGCCATTGTAGTCCATTTTTTTATTATTTTCTTAGCCTATTTTCTTCTTTTAGATAGTCTGAGCTATTTTCTTTACTATGCACCCGCTCTTCCCCCAAGCAAATTTAATGCTTAATCTATACTGAGCACCCCACAGGAACACATGACTTAGGAAAGGGAAAAAATCAGCAGAAAAATAGGTGGTCTGAGCATTTATGTGTTAAATATGCATGTTAATTAGAAAAAATTAGAAAAAATATGAAAACAGATGTTACATAAATTATTTCAGTCTCAGGATAGTAGTAACTTATACACTGACAATAACTTTTATACGTGCATGTATATGTGTATGTCCGTATCTGGAACATTTATGCAACTGCTTCGTGGACATGGATAGCACTAGAAAAATAACTTCTAGTGTAGATAGGCCTTCTGAATATCACCTGTATTTGTGGGTGTTTCTCTCCTCTCTTGTGCTGTCCACTGAGCTCCTGAAAGAAGGTCCTCAAAAAGGCACTGCCAACAGAATTGGTCGTATCATGAGACTCATCGGGAGTATTTGAACTGGCATCAAATATATGCAAAACATTTTTCTCTGCATATTGATATTGTATTAGGCAGCAGAAATTTTAAAATGTAAGTCCTTTATGTTCTCAAAGAGCCTGTTTGGTCTCTTTGTTTCTCTTAGCTTCTCTGCAGTGAAAAAAAAAATCCCAAGGCTTTCTAGTAGAAGGTACTCCAGCAGAGACAACTAAAATGTTGAGAATGTGTTAACAGAAGAGAGATTTTTGTAAGTGGATATTCATGTTAGAATTCATCTGCTCTTAGTGGAGTCATTTTGTCATTTTACAAAGAAGACACTTCTGACTGACAACCAATTTTCTGAATATAAATTCTGATATAATTTGAATAATTACATAATTTCTGTCCACGTTAAAAAAACAGACATATGTGCAGTTCGTTTTCTAATTATCACCACCAGAGACTGAAAAGTTAACTTCTCAGAAAATGAAGGCAATATAACATGAAGTAAGGGGAAATGTTGAAAAATAAAGACCTGTAGCCTTCTGTAAATTTTCATATAATTATTTCAGTATAACAGTCTACTTTTCTAGTTTGATAGCTTTCATATTCTTTGAAACCTTGTATGTTTTTGTTTCATAAATTTGATGGTTTTTTTCTTTTTTTTCTTTTTTTTTTTTGTAAAATCCAGCATATGCTGTAGGGAGGTAAAAGGCTGCAGGATGTAGACAATGAATTGTGGAAGAAGATTCTAGCAGATTGGATTGTTGGTATTGAAGACTTTTTAAAACAGTGTTCGGGGTGCACAATTGCTATTCTAGCATATGCATTATGCTATTAAATGTATGAGAATGTGATACTGTAAGAAAATGAATTACAGAAAACTATTAAGAAATCTTATTTATGTCTTGAAGAGGAAATATATTACCATAAATCCTACTTTATACCAATAAATTGTGTTGCTTACACAGAATTATTTAAACAAGAAAAAAAATCAGTGATGTGTTAATCCTTCACTGCGCATGTAATCATTCACATTGGAAGAGTCAGATCTCAAGGGGACAAAAGGAAATTATATAAAAAGAAGTAAAATGGTTCTAGCTGTGTATCTTAAATTTTCAGGGAAAAATCTGCTTTGGAAACTCCAATATTCAGTCTCAAACTAATTGTGGTGATGACATTGAAGCCTATTTGAGCCACCATTTTTTTGTGAGGTGGTGTTGTATTTTTTTTCCACTAGACTTGCATATTTTCATGAGCAGGCAGGACATACTGATGATTCTTTTCCCCTGGAAGATATATATAATGGAATAAGAGTAACCTTATCATCTGATCCCACACCTGTTAGAATACATCCATGCTATTTCTGCCCTGGTTATTTCAAGGAAGTAACACAGTTGTGCACTTGCCTGAATTCTGGCTTTGGTGGAAATATCCAGATTTGTCTCCTCTATCAGCTGAAAGTAAAAACTTGTGGTCATTGTACCTTGGTGCTCTTACTGTTGCTAACATTAATAAAGTAATAACGGCAAAATTGTTATTCCAGCTCAAAATATTGACCATCTGTTAGTTTTGTGATGTTGGGAGGGAGCAATACACCTGCATTTAGCCATCCTTGTAGTTGGATGTAGGGTAGATACATGGAATTTAAGTGCATTTCTGCAAGTATTATGAACCTCTATCATTTTGCTTCGGTAAAAATACATGGCTACTGAAATTTTATTAGGTAGATCATAGTGAAACTCCTTTCCTGCCCATAAACAGTGGTTCATACATGTTCATTCTCTGTTGTTCCTTGGCCTGGTGGCCTTCTTTCCAGATCCTGAAAGAGATTAGGAGAGAGCAGCTGCTTTGCTTTTGAAAACTGCAACATAAAAAATCAGAACCAGACCTTCCAAGAATCTCTGCTATTGTTTAGACATCAATAAGTAACAATAAAAAAGAATTAGCAAAGGTTTGTGAAAGAAATTATGGCATAACTTTGTTTATAAATTAAATACTGTATATTAACCCTGTGGGCCCTGGAAGTGCCATTTGTTTTGGTCTGTCTTCATTACTGTCTGGATATATTTAGACTTGGATATTCTTGTTCTGGTGTGGCCATCTAGTTTTCTGGATCTGTGGCTAAACATGTGGATCATTAATGATGCTGAAGTTTGCATTCCACCTCCTCTGCGTGATTGCTCTACTGTTTAGAATTCTGGAAGATAAAGGATAAAGACAACGATAAGGATGTGAGTCCTTTAGATGGAAATGATAAAGCCTTCTGAGTCAAAAGATACAAGAAATAATACTCTTATGATATTTTTGCTTTCAAGTATTTCTGTAATTGCTTTTTTATTGTAAGTAGTGGTATGAACAAAACATGGAAGTTTGTGTTCTGTTAAAACTTGATTATTCCAATATAAAACTCTTTTGAATAGCCGAATTGCTAGAAAACATTGCAGGCTTTCCCACTTTTTTGTATATCTTTGTTTTACCCAAGCTGATTTATATTTCAGAGTTTTCTCATTATTATGAGCACTAGCACATTAAACACTTGAGAAAAAAATAAATGTCTCTGATCTAAAAAAAAAGTATATGTGTATACGTACACACATATATAAATGTTTCATTTTCACAAATCCAATTGCAGTAGTAAAGATGATATTGGTTGTATTACAGTAAGCATTTGTATTTTATGCAGTGCTTTTTGTACATTTTTTTCCTACCCTTGTTAATAAATATCAAGGTACTTTCCAACCCAGCAATATTTCTTAAGATGACTGGCTTTAATATTATATCCCTATTTATTCATACTCGTTAATATGACTAGAATTTTTATTTGGGGAAGTTCTCTCTCATTTACTTTTCTGGGAAGGCTATGATTTTTGTAGGTATGTGCTTCCATCTGTCAATGCTAGATGATGCCGAATTGTAGGAATGTTCCTTGTGTTTGAAACAGAAGGTAGTAAGGCTTTTGGCTATAACTTAGTTTTTGTTGTGAATTTGTTTCATGATTTCTGATTGGCTTTTGAGAGATCTCTGTCTGGTGTACCAGAAAAAAAAAAATCTTGTCATAGAAAACTCTGCTTTGGTTGACAAGATGTGTGGGAGAGCAGACGTAGCATTCAGCAACTTCAGGCTATAGTATTTATTGTATTCAACAGAGATAAATACTCTCTTTGGTTCCTGTTGATAAAGGTGGTACTGTAATCTGTGCTGCTGAAAAGATGCTCTGAAGCATTCAGTACGAGTTGACACTGGCAAAGAGCTAGGGGTGATTCTGATAGAATGTGATAGAACAGTGGTCCCTGAGAAAGCTGATCAATTTGTGCAACATCACTGAATAAGTCTCAGTGCAAACCTGAATCCCAAAGTGGGGATTGTCAGAGGTACTGTTTAAGGAGTTAATATGTGAGCTTCTGTTTCTGAATTGTATCTTAAAATGAACTTTTTGCCAAACATTCTTCTGTTAAGCATTTTTAATACATCATTATTCAGGGGAGCAGTAGTATCTGTGCTGCAGTATCTTGGTGTCTCTTTTGTGTGCATATATATCTGTATGCAAGTTGTGTGTGGTAGGGAGAGAAAGTGCAAATAAGTGATATAGAAAGTGATGAAACTCAATGCTTGAAATATTTTCTTGTAGAAGCTTGTTCTATACTCTGAGATTGAACCTGAAGAGGAATATAGAGAAACGTTTTTGTTGCTGCAGATGGTTGCTTCGTGTCCAAGGAAAATGATTGTAAGGAATTATTTCATCCTGAAATTTTTAGAGATCCTGAAGATTAGCACATATATATACTGGGCTGAAAAACAAGAAACTGGGAAATTAATTGAATTATGGGAAATAAATGCAGGAAAGCCCAGGATGGTATTACTGCCTTAGCAGTAGTTAGTGGTAGTCCTTGTGAAATACTGTAGAGCATTTTTTCACCAGGTGCATTGTAAGCTGTGAAGGCTCAGGTACAAGACCTTTTGGAAGTCCAGCTGGAGTGAGGAGTAGTGGAAATTGTCTGCATTCGTTAGTTGAATGAAAATGAGAGGGGGAAAAGTGTGTTGTTACTGCAATCTGAATGTCTCACAGGAGCAACATTGCCAAGAGTACTCTTAAAATAGGTATTGAAGTGACCATGTAGTGTTGTAGCAGCTGATGATGCATATCACTGAACAGCAGAACATACATTATTTTTCTTGATTTCCTACAAAGATATTTGGAGAAATTTTTCAATCTGTACAGGTTTCCAAAAACAGTTCTGTAATTTTATATATTCCTGGTTTCTCTGAACCTTCCATATTTTGATGACTAGTCCAGCGGAAAGTTATTACAGTAGTTGAATAGCAAGAAAAAAATTATTGAAGGTATGTAAAAATGTTCTTCTTGCTATGAATAATACAGTAAGAGTTACATATGCAGATGAATCAAGCGGTTTCTTTAATATGTAATCTGATTTTCCATACATGCTCATAATTGTCAGTAAGAAATTTTTCTGCAATACACTGTGTCTATAATTAAAATATAATATACATGAAGTGAAACAGTGGAAGGTCTGTTGGTTTTTTATTGCATGTTAGCAATCTGCAAAGTAAAATCTTGATCCATATTTTTAAATTACTCTGATAGCACCAGGATCCATAACTCCAGAATATCCTTGTTTTCAAGTATTTTTTCCTCCACTCACATTGCATAGTTAATATGGAGGATAACACATTCCAGTGCATTGTGAAACATGTTTAAAGCAGACCTAAAACTAATAATGCAGAAATTAAAAGCATCACAATAATTCTAAAGTTCCACTACTCCTAATCAGGTACTGGGAGTTGCGTATCTGGAGAGGTGTAAAAATAGTTTTCAGTACCTCAATTTGATAAATAAGGTTAAAACCTGTAGTTAAAACCACTTCTGTGAGCAGTTAATCCCAGTATGCATGAGTTTACAATGACTTCTGTTTAATGACCAAGTTAGCAGTGAATTATTTTCTTGCTGTAAGCAAGGGATACATTGCACACTTGATTTTGTCTTCCCAGAGTGTGCCTCACCCTCAGAAAGTAGATAATTAACAGTTGAATAATATTTGTCAAATGTTTCTTGTAACAGGAAAAAGTATAAATTGGACCACTTAAATGTGGAAATTCTGGTAAACACAGGCTGGTTAATATTTGTAGTTGGGAATCTTGAAGTGCTTTTCAAACAAAAGTGGGTATTTTACTGTGGGATTCAACAGAGGATACTGCTCCTCCCTAGCAACTGATCTGCAGAAGGAGTTGAAATGCCAGTGAAGCATTTTCTTTAGTGCCTGAAGTTTCTAGCTAAATTTAATAAATTTACCTTTCAGTTATCTCTGAGAAGGGTACAAGCTTCAGTCACCTTCACTGACCTGGGACTCAATCAAGGTCTTCCAGTTTGTGAAACTTAAAGACATGTCAGAAAATCCAGACAATACTGCTAGCAAAAGGGTGCTCCAGGTGAGCATGTGTTGCTCATGTAGATAGCCAGCACCTCAGCCTGTGCAGCATGCTTACAGAGTTTGCATCAGACTCCACTGCCTCCTTTGTGGCTGTCCTTGCATTGAAGCCAATGTCACCCAGAAGAGGTTTGTCCTCTCCTGGTAACTTCTGGGTCACCGTCACATTTGTAGAAATAATGTTAAGAAATTAATCCCTTACTTAGTGTGGATTTTCTGTAGCTAATGTCTCTTATGGTACAATATTAAAATTCTAGCACCCCAGTTTCCGTGGCTAAGCTTTCTACATCTGTGAGGTGTGTAACAACAAAGGGATGGCACTGTACCCAAGGGGGGATTTCAGGGTGTTGCAGGTGTCCCTCCCTGGACAGCAGGGTCAAGTTACAGAAGTTTTTAGCATCCCCCTGTTCATTCTTAGACTGCCTACAGCCAAGCAGGAGACCTTATCAGCATTTACTTGTTTTGGGGAAAAAAACCAGCAGGATGGGAGGGTGGAGGAACAGGAGCAGCTGGAGATACAGGAGGCCACAGAGTAACAGAGGGATCTGACCAGTGGGGACAGCTGCAGGCAAGAGCCACCCATCTGCAACAGGCTTTACCAGCTTACTCTGGCTCCCAGGCACTTGGGAACTCTGACTGGATTCCTCTCTCCAACATCAGCTTATCTGTTACTGACACAGTGTTTTTGAAGGATGAAAGTTTATTTTCTTTCCTAATACTACAACCATTTAAACGTGGTGAGGTTTTTGGTTTTGGTTTGGTTTTGTTGGTTTTTTTCCCCCCTGGGGGAGTCTTTAGACAGTTCTTGACATCAGTTATTCTCATCTCTTTAAAGGCAGAAATAGATACTCAAATTCTTAAACTGGTTTAAACTGGAACTTTTTAGAAAAGGCTGTCAGTCTTCTTATGCTGTTGTATACAGCTCAAGTCTGTGTAGAACTGTCAGTTACTTCCATGATGAAATTTTGCATGAATACCTTCTCTAAATTTTTTATGAATGCCTTCTCTAAATGCAGACATTTTTAAACAGGTAATTTTTGCATGTCTCATTTGATCGCCTGATCTTTTGCATAGTGAATTCTGTATTAAACACAGTGTTTTTTATTAAATGTTGATTATAAAGTGGTTAGACAAATGTTAAGCACTGTTACAAATACAGTCCTCTATCAAAAAGTTAAGATGTCTAAACAAATTCTCAGACATTTAAACAAACTATTTATATACATAAGTAGGAATTGTTGCAAACAAATGAAACAGATGTAATTTTAACTGAATTGTTCAGGTTTTTTTTTTAATTTTGTGAGCATTAATATCAATCAAAGCATTCCTGTTTGAAAATGCTGCTTCTCTTATGCTGGATTACTGGAAGTGGCTGTATTACAAGGATGTTATACTTCTGATAACGGGGGATGTGTTCATATAAAAATATATACGTATATTTTTCCTAAATCTGATTTGATACTCCAACTCCCATTGTTAGGTGCAAATTAAAAAGAATTTTACTCTGGTAGGGGGTTCTAAAGCCTTGACATTATTTTAATCTGATAACGAATGGCTCTGAGTTCATGTTCTTTCAGTTGTTGGCAACAAATCTAAACCTGTATTTTTTGGATTTATGAGGATAAGTCCTGCTTTGGCAATCTTGTAGATCCTCAGGAGAATAGTTAAACAGTGATTAATCATTGTTTCTTCACTGAGTGTGCAGAAAAGAATGGAAAAGCTGCATTTCACACTTCTGAAGCAATTAATCCCCATGATCTTAGCCAGGTTTGTCTTGTAGATAAGTTGGGATACAAAACTGTACCTAATTTATCAATGTATGCATGCCATAAAGTATAAAACACACAATTTATTTCATATCATTTATAGTCAAATGTAAAAAAAGAGTGACTTTGCCATATCCAAGAGTGTTTCTTACATTACCTTCATATAAACTAAGTACCAGAGATTACAATGGGATTCCTGTTTATTGTGCACATCTGGTGCAGTCACTATGCATTTTCTCATTCACTTGCTGGCATTTTTAGTGATTGTGGCATAAATCACCTTGCTAATCAGAAACATAAGTGACGGGAAGTCATCTCCTTTTTTTGAACAATGGGAAAAAACATATGGCTTCTTAGACAGGACTTGGCTGTTATACTATTTATGTGGCATTATATTCTGTATTTAGAATTTCATATTAATTGCCGTGGTTTGATTGAAGGCAGAGAATGCCCTGTGGTTTTTGGCCAAAGTATTTCTTTTATGATCTACTCATGATGCCTTCCATGCTTAATATCTGTTGTATTTGTATGTATCAAAAAATGGAGCTGAATATGCAGACTGTATTTTATAATATGATAAAATGTTTTAAAATGCTTTTTAATCAATGTGTTGTGTGTTCTGAGTGACACCATATAATAGAAGGCTGTTATAAATTGTGTGGCATAGTAAACAAGAGAAAAGAAATGTTTGTCCTTTTAGGAAACACATCTATTCTAAACTTCTCTTCAGTCACAGAAGAGGACTGTAGAAAATCAGACTAGGAGGAGGTGAGACTGGTAGTTTTTGTGAGGCAAGTTTATTGATAATTGTGCTTCTGAATTAAAATTCCCTGTGGGATAAAACATATAATAAGATGCCAAAATTATATTAACACGTGAGGAAGATAATTGCACCCAAAAGCAATTCATGTACAATATCATTTTTGTGTATCTAGTTCTTCTTCTTCTTACATGAATGTTTTGCACTTCATTTTGTGTCACTTACTTTGTGATTCATGACAGTGTTTACTCCTTTAGCCAAATAGTTTATTATTAATAATAATTACTATGAAGAATTTTTAGTAGCCTTTTGAAAGAATATATTAATTTATGGCCAGTGGTTCACAGTTTTATTTACTATTATATTATTTCTTTTAAATAATTAATTAAACATGTAACCTAATTTAGTAGTGTTATTAACCAAATTTCTCTAACCAGTGTTGAACTCAAGGTTATTGCATAATATTAGAATACACTAAGTTCTGACTTGTCAGGAGTCCATCTAAAGAAGATCTTTATTCTCTGCCAGAAAACTCAGAAATAATTACAAAAAATGCTGAATTAAGTAACTTATGATTAATACTTTCATATGAGGCTCTTGTAATCGAAGGAGGCAAGCAGGATGTAAAAAGAGACCATCCCAAGTGACCAGTTATTATTGGTAACACTCTCTGGTGTTACCAATTACTAATTCTGCCTCACTGGTAATAAAGAAAAATAGATAATGGAAGACTGCAGAGTAATGCTAAAAAGCTCTTGTTAAACCTTACAGTGGAGGTCTCCATCTTCACTCAGGTGTGGGTCTAAATGCACATTGTAGAGATGCTGCTTTTGAAAACTTGTCAGAAAGTATGTTTTTGCCCAAGAATTTGCCTTCTACTAGGAATTGTGAAAAATCCTGAGAATGATACCTGAAACTAACTGATGTGACATCCTTAAGATAACTTACACAAAAAGAGAGGAGCTTCAAAAATAACAGGACAGCACATCACCTTAATTTTTTTAATAGCTGCTCACTGTGAGTTTTCTGCTGTTTCTGCTGTTATCTTACATAATGGAACAATCATTTCACTAAAAATTTTCAAATTTGGTGTGTTAAACAGGAAATATTCTCCAAAATTACTCTGAAATACATAATTACCCCTATTAAATGCCTTTAAATACTAAAAAAAAAAAGTCTAAAACTCTCATCTTCATATATATAATGTCTCACTAAGTTTGATTTTATAAATCTTATTTTTTAGCATTTCTTTTTCATAGTTTCTACTCACTAAACAAAGCAGCCTTGAACGAAGGCACATAAGCTTCCTGCCTCACTTAGTATTGAGCATTTTAAGTGGACCTTTATGTGCACCCTTAAGTGAACAATTTAATTGAAAGCATATTTGATTTTCCTGGTGTGGTCCTAGGTTATCCTTCCAGTTTGGATCAGGAGTGTATGTTTGAAGCAGATTGTCCCCACTGTGCTTATGTTCATACTGCAGAGTTGTGCCAGCATTGGGAAAATCAATTTCTTTTGGTTTAAGCTACCTTGGAAGTTGCATACCACCAGTGTGTAAATGGACACATTCCTTCTGTAATAGCTGCTAGGGAGCTTTTGGTCCTGAACATCACCATTTCAAATTAAACCCCCTAAAATATGTTTTGCTTGAATGTTGGTCGTCAGGATTAACTATTTTGTTCTACCTGTCAGCCCACATTGAGCAGTTGCCACTTGCTGACACAGATCCACCTGTTTTGCATCTCGTAGGGGTACGCAATGGAACTCTAACTGGTTTGTGCAGAGTTCTGACTGGTCACCAGGCTTGGAGAGGTAACACATTTATCAATGCATATATTTTTAATTATGCAAGTGGAGTTACTGTCATGAAGTTTAGTTATCATATTTAAATACTGAGTGAGTGGCAAAATGATCTCTTCTTCTTTGACACTGTCCATGAATGAAACCCAGAAGTCAGCATTAGGTGCAATGACAGAGGGCTAGAAGGGAAAGGACAAAGGAGATGCTCATAAAATTAGGAGATGGAAAGGAATAAAGCTCTTGTGCAATAAATACAATCCCATATTTTTTACAGGCATAAATCCACTAGTGTTCTAGTCTGTTAAGGGAAAACTGTTTTATTTACTTGCATGAATTATGGACAAAGGTTTTTGCTTTATGCTTTTGTTCCTGGTAATTTAGACATTCTCTCTTGGAAAGAATTAGATGAGATATAAACTGTAGACTTAAAATTTAAGGCTCCTTTCAAAATGGATAATGGTAGAGTTCCCCTCTTCACCCTAAACCCAAGGTTACTTTTGCCCAACACAGTGTAAAAAAGTACTGTGGTTATCAGACCATCAGACATTTTGATGAGACACATTTAAAAACACCAGTCAATGAGCTGCAAAGTTCACTTTCTTTGATAAATAGTCAAAAACAGCTCAGGAGAGGGTTAAAGACTGTGTTAAGAAAAATTCATTCTTCTAATGAGGATGGTGGATAAAATGATTTACTTCATGTTAATACAGTTATTTAAAACTTAAATTTTGAGTTTACAACCATCTGTCTCAAGGGCTAAGCTCACTATAAACTATTATAATCATTTAAATAAATAGAGGAAAAAACAATCCGTTCAATATGTTGAATCAATATGTCATGCTTTGAATATCTATATAATTTTCCTCACATTAGGATCCATGGCACATGTACGGTACAATATGGTCTATAAATAGGCCTGGAAAGAATATGACTGTATGTTGGACTGCAGAGGGAATGATAGTGCTCCCCAGAACTTGGTACGTGGTTTTGCCTAGCAGCCGTCTTTCCCTGTAATTGGAGTGTGGTTCAGAACAAACCTAATGGAATTTAAAGAAGGCAGATTTTAATGGCTGCAAGGTAGCAGAGCATGTCTCTGTCCTTCCTTGTGTCCAACACTAGCAGAGTCTTCATTTGGTATATGCATTTCATTCCTTGCTTGGGCCTGGGAGAAAAACTGTCCTGTTCTGCTCTCCAAGGGCTGTTTGGAGTTCCCACCATGAAACAATGGAATTGTGCAGTGTTCCCATCCAATTGGCTTGGCCTAAGGAGCTAAGTGCACATGGCTAGAGGAATTCAGGCTCGTTTTCAGCACCCAGTACAACAATGGCTGTGTGGTACAGAGTCTTGCATCACTGTGACTCCATATAACAATGACTCTGCTGACTTGGGAAATACAGGTTGGAGCAGGAGCTATAGGCCTGAGTAGCTCAGAAGTACTGATGAAAAGAAGAACAAAGCGGAAGTGATGAACGGTCAGACATGGCTGAAATTCATATAAGTGTGGCTCTAAAAGAGATTTATAACACCTTAATTTCATGTCAGTGTTTTAGTCCTTTCTTTCAGCAATTTTTATTCTTTTACTGCTAAGAATTATTTAATCATTTTAAAATAGATTCACAGACTGTATTATGAAAATATGGTGAAAACATGGATATTGTTAAAATAAGTGGCTTTGCAATATTTAAGATAGTATGTATAGCGTCTAAAAACTCTGTAGAAAGAACAGCATCCAAGTTTGTGTAACTGAAAATACCAGCTTGATTCTTGTAAACTGCCAGTGTACTTGTATCACATAGGAAGAGTAAAATTATATCTGTATTGTAGGAATGGGACAGAGGACAGCAGTGAGGGAGTGCTAGAAACAGAGTAGGTCCTGAAGCACATTCTGGGCCTTCAGTCCATTAACTACATAAATTGAGAAGCTGCCATGTTCTTCTGAATTATGGAACAAGAAGTCCCTTGAGGCTTTGCAGTGACATCACAAACTATTAGAGGTTTGGTTTTGATGTCACTAGAATCCCTTGATGAAGTAATCGCCCAGTAATTAATTTTTCATCTGTATTTATGCTGAAATTAAAAATCCTTAGGATCCTTAGATGGATGGATGAAGCTTAAGTTCCGTTCCTCCCTGTTGGAAGTTCCTCACATACCATCTCAAGGATATTTAAAAAGATATATGCACTATTTCTCGTAACATCATGTCCTGCTGTTTTGCAGTTGCATCTAAATTAAAGCAAATCAAATGTGTGTCTGTTGTGTGGATGGAGAATATAAGGATTAGAAGAGAATATGGAAGATAAGAAATCTGAGTTCTCATTTCTCCTCTGTTCTGACTCGGGCCATGTGAGCCTGTGGGAGCCAAGTCTTGGCTGAAACCATACTGAAATCTAAAAGTGCCTCCCTTACAAGAGTTCCACGTGAACACAGGATAATGTTCCATTTATGTGGAGTATTTTACACTGTTGGAGCCTTGACATATGGTTGTGGGTGTCACCTAGCATCCATGTGCCTCAGATACTGTGTCCATAACATGGGGAAAATGCTTTGCAAGGTAGTTCAACTCAGCACTATTTGGAAATCATTGTGGTTTTCATAAAGTATGAAGATGTGTTGGGTTTTTTTCCTGAAACAATAACGGTCTGTTGTTGACTGATGGGCACTGCTAAACACCTCGAATCCAATTCCTGGCCAGAATGCAAATACTCAAAATTCCTAGTACAATAGTATCTACTGTGCTACTATAATACTAGGTAAATTCTAACCACTTACATGCTTGGAACCTTTTTAACAATATTTTCTGTAATTCTGTTCTCAATTTTATTTCTATTTCTCTCCTTTTGATACAGTATTTTAGAAAATCTGGATCGTCTTATTAAGTTAGATGAAACACCTCTTTTGTACAGGATTTTGTTTTGCTAGATGGCTAAGGCAAATTGCATGGTTTTACTCTGAAGTTCAAAATTCTGTAAGTATAATGTAAAAATATCTTAACTTTTCTAGATATTTAGTTTCTTCAGCAGCAAAAATACACATTTGTTTATCTAGATCTGTTCAGACTTATGCATGCTAAGACCCATTTGAAAGCTGAAGTCTCTATGTAATTTATTTTCAGTGTGTAGTGTAAACTGTTGTGCTGTATATACATTTTATATTTATGTCAGAAAAGGGTTGCAGAGGGGTACTTTAAAACCACCTTTTCGGCTCTAAATAGCTATTGTGTACATATGGTAAGGTACTGCTGCTTAACAATTAGTAACTGCTTTGATGAAACTAAATTACATGTTTAAGTTCCCATCAGGAAGTCGCTTCACATATCTGTATTAATGTATTCAAGGCTCGAGAAGGAAAGTTAATTTTCCAGCTTAAATATTTAATTCAAGCTTAAAATTTAGTCTGTAATTAGAGCTCCCAAATGGCAGGAACATGGAGTATTTGTCCATTTTAATTAGATTGTTGTTTACCTATTAATTATATATCATATCTTGTCATATAGTTTTGATGGTAACAGATGGTGCAAGGAGTTAGTAAGGGTTTGAACAAAATAAGATTTCACATGATTTATTAAGTTGCACTTTATTAGTGAGTGGTCTGCTTTCGTCAGGTTATTCTGTGGTATAAGAAGTTTGAAACATTTCACTAATTTTGGTGGTTACTCTCTATGTGAAAATACTGAACTTAAACAACAATTCCAAGAGATGCATTCTTTTTTTTAAGAGGAAGTTGTAATGCACCTTGTATTTCTCCAAAGTTACAGCCTCTATGCTATGCACATGACAGTAAACTTAAATCTCTTCTTTTTTTTTTTCTAAATTTTGTGCATAGGATTTTTCAGGAGCAATACCTCTTTTATCTGCAGAGTACTGCAATTTTTTCAGAGATGAAAGACCTGATTCAACTATAAAAATGTTAGATTCTGCACAGAATCCATTTTCAAATTTCAATGGCTGAAAACCCCAGCATATTAATTTGTTCATTGGTGCTTCCAAAATGCAAACATATAAACAAACACAGCCATCTCTCCAGCAAGCATTTAAATGTAAATTGAGATTTTTCAGAGTTCTGTAGCTGTGGACAAGCCATACCATATACCTTAACCCAGTATGTGAATATTTTTCCAGTTCTTTGGCAATATCTGCTGCTGATGCAGTTTACCTAAATTCTTGAGTCCTGTATGAAATGTGTGTCTTCCATCAAAAGATATTTTGATGAAATTAGCGCAGATTACCCCACACTGGAAGCCATGTGCACACATCTGGAAATCCTGTGGTACCTTACTTGTGATATTTTGGAGTTCTCGCTTAAACAGTCCCTTTCAAGACCTGGGAGAGAGAAAAAGAAAAAAGGAAAAAAAAAAATGGAAATCTCTTCTGAGTTTTGGAATATTAAAAAAAGAGAGAGAGAAAGAAATTTCAACTAACTTTATGACACAAGTGAAAAAGGAGAAAGTCAAAAAGAAACTTAAGTAAACAAGATTGTATAATGCAGGTTAGAGCAAGAATATGTTGTTTCCTGAAAAAAAAGATTGCCTTAAAATGGATGAAGATTCAGGATATGTGTGCATGAGTTGCTGCTGAACAACACTGGTAAATGGACAGTGGATTTCTCTGTGGGGAGTTTGCACAGTGAAACTAATCAGCAATGGAGCTTAGCAGTGTGGTGTTTGTGGGTGGTTTAGTAGTGATTCAGGAGTGTTTAATTCCACTTTATCATAGATCATTTGATCTGTTCTAATTTTGGTCACTGGAGGGAAGAGATCAACGACAAGTTTCTTAAGCGCAGGTCAATGCAGCAGCTCTTTGTTACAAAGCTGAGTAAATAAATCATTATTTTGTGGCAGACCAGTGTCTTCCTGTTTTCACTAGTTGCTTTCATGATACCTTGATAGCTTAATCCCCTTGGGGCATAATATTATCTGAATAAATGAAGATCCTTTTCCTGTAATCTTCCCTTTTTTTATAAACTAATTACATACTTCTGTTTTCCTTCCTTCTTCCTATTTTCCCTCTGTCAAGTTAAAAAAACCTGCACGATCATCAGAACTGTACCTGTTTCTTGACATTGACCATGACTTCAAAGAGATGGTAAGAGTCAAGAGTTTTGCTAGTGAAAAGTAAACAGATGGCCACAGTACACACACTGATTTCGAGGCTTGCTTCAGTGGGCGACTTGACAAACAGTAGATCTACAAAACTGCCTCCTTGTTCTGGCACTCGCTTTGTCCTCACACCAGCAGCAACAGATGCTTGATGCTGACACTAGTTCGGTTTTTCTCCATATAACTTTGGTCACATACTCTGAGTTGGATTTGCTGTGACCTCTCTCTTGTTTCATAATTGTCCCCATCAGCATGATTGCTACCTTAAAAAGTATTGATAAGTATGCCTGTGTTCAAATCAACTGGAGGTGGGGTGAGTAGGGGGAGGTGTTTGGGAGTGTGTATGTATCTTGGATGTGTTCCCAAGCCGAGGATCGTTTTATCACCACCTACATCTAAAAAAGAACCACTATGCTGAAATTGTGCAGTTTGATTAGCTAGGAAGAGCTAAGTGACTTGGCCTATTGCCTCTTGTATGTGTGAAAAGATTACCTTCTAAAAATGCGACCTTTTATCCTCTTTCGCTCAGATCCTGGATTTTTCCCTGTGATTTGTAGAGCTGTGCTAATAACACAGAAAACGGCATTCAGTTGTTAGCGATTGAGATATAAGTGATTACAAAAACATTATCACAAGATAGAAGTAGTAAAAATATTCCGCTTGCTGAGCTTGCACCATCAGAATTTATTTATACATTTTATGCAAAAATACAGGGTTAATTTTTTATTCCTTTGACCCTGTATATCAAATGTGATAAAATATGCTATCCTGCAGCTAAAAGCAGATGGAAAAATAAATTGAAGAACAGCGTTTAACTGCAGTCTTATCCTGGTTCATATAAAAATATTACAAAAATAAAACAGAGACATAACTGGGTCATTGAAATGTTCTTTAAGAAAGCCTGCTTACGCAACAAAATTACCCCATTTTCAAATACTGTGGTTCATAACATTCAAGAAAAAAAAAAAAAGTATTTTGAAATATAGTAGCATGAATTTTTGTTTTTAAATTAGTTTATACTCTTTGGAGTCGATCATTCATTGAGAATTTTTTTTTTGTTTCTTTTGCAACATTATAGAAGGAGCGGGCTTACATTAAAGCTTTCTTATGGCCATTTGAGAGTTTTGAGTCATCACTTCTAATTTGTTGGAGTGCCAAGCAGGGCTTCAGCAGTGCTCCCTACCTTTCTTTGGAATATCAGTGCCATTTGTAGTTTCCAGAATAATTATCTTTCCATGCTTGACTTTATAAATAGATTTTGAAGAATAAGGTGAAAAATGCACAATTCAGTAAAATCTGTTGGTATGGATGTTCTGATAGTGAATGCAGCCAACAGTAATATTCTGTAATTCCTCATCTCTTGGCCAAGTCTGCCTCAGGTATCAGACTGAGAAGCACTGAATCTCTTCTACCTGTTCCTCTCCATTGTTATCTAAGCAACTTCAGCCTCTAGTGAAAAGCCTTGAGTCTGTAAAGCCTAATTTGACTTAAAAATCTTAAAGAAGCCTAAATTAGGCAGTTTTAATAACCCCAGGAGTGAAAATGTGCACACCAGATAATCATATAGTAGCAGCAGAGTGAAGCTTATTGTTTATGCATAAGGAGATTTCAAATAAGAGAAGTGGGATTCTTACAAAAAGAACTGTGAAAAAGAAAGCAAGATTCATAGAAGATGAGTAATAAAATGCCATTCATCAAATGTGCAACCTTTATCAGTGCCTGTAATACAACAGACCTAGCTGGTTTATAGTACTGTGTGGGAGAAATGGCTCAACCTAAACTGATTGTCTTGGGGATGTTAATGCTGTTACATTTGATGGTAAAATGCACTGCTTTGATGGTCATTCATAAAGGTGCTGTCCGCACTGCCCCGTGATAGTGACTAAACAAATACCGAGTGGGCATTAAAATACCAATATGAAGAAAAAATATACTGGCAAAAGATAGTTGTTCTGGTACAGAACAGTCAGGTTGAAATTCTTTTAGAAGAAAATCTTGTCTTCACTGAATATAAGCGTGCTTTATCATAGTTCTTTACAGGAAAATGGAAAGCATATGATAAACCTTTAATACATGCTGTCAAATTGTCTACAAAAATGGCCCATGTGTTGAAAGAATAAGTATCATATAAGGAGACAAGTACTTAACAAAGAGACTTCTTTTCATCTCTAGTCCCCTTTTTCAGATTTAGCTGTTGCTTCTATAGCTAAGGTCAGCATCTATATAAATAAATAGTAGGATTAGTTAAGAGCTGTTCTGAAACTGCCTACACAATTCTTGGATCCATGAAAGTTTTTCCTTGTAGTTTTTTTCTTCTCATTGAGTTTACTTTTGAGTTGAGTTTATGGTGATCCTTTGCTCAGAAAGTAATGAGCATGATTTAGTTCTGAATTCATCAGAGATGCACAGAAAGAGAGGGTAAGTTGCAAGGTATGAGTGTGCGTCAGTGATTAACAATCATTTACAAATAAGGCTCCAGTGTTAAAAGGTGTTATAAATAAGAGATGATTAGCTCTAAATGTCTTCCTCTTGACACAAAAGTGTGAGAAGAGCTTTTTTCTCCCCATGTTTTCTTTGTATTTTTTCCTAACATACTGATACTGAACCCTAGTAGAGAACATGCTTTATTTCAGCAAAAAGGATGGGACATACAACAGCCAGCTCTCAAGTGAAAGAACCTACTGTTCAAATTATGGCTCCAGTTGCAAGGTCTGTTTATGAGAATAGAAACTTTGAAAAATTACTGGTTTACATTATTCATAGTAGGAGTAAAAGAAATCCCTGAGCCCTGAGTTAATTTTAACTCAGAAGAACCATGATGATAAGAGGGAAGAAAGAGGGTATTTGTTTCTGACAGTAGTAGTGGCTTATGTCAGCTTAGTTGACATGAAACTGCAGTGTGAAGAACTCATAGATGGTGGTCCTCCCTAGAAGAAAAACATTATTGTTTTAATTTTGTAATCCTTGTTTTGATGACTACACATTTTATTTTAAGACACTTGGCACACGTTTTTCTGTATTCACATTTAGGGTCCATATTTAACAGGATTAAATTCTTTAGGTTCTTTCAAGAATTTGTACAAATTGTTGTGATAAAGTTATAGATTGGATACAAGTTGAAGTCAACAGTAATCTATATTTACCAATACTTAATATTTGCTTAGTATTCTGGTTTCTCTGAATAATATATAGAGTCGTAAAAGAGCTTTTTCTGACTAGCATTTTTATGGGTCTGTTTTGTAGAGGAGTCAAGGTCTTAAGGGAACACTGCTTCTTCATCTTTGCTGTATTCTTTCATGTCAGATCAAGACATGACAGGTCAGTGAAGGAAGGTCATGCTACACGCTGTTTTGTCTGTCTTTCCTGGTGGGAAAAGGATTTTAAGCTTATTGTCATCCCAGTACTCTTTGGAAAAGCTAAAAGTGTGGGGTAACAGCTTAGCAGTTCCCTCCTTCCCCTGTATATCCAGCAAATCTGAAGCTAAGGCATCTTACACGACTGTACGCTGATATTCCAAGTGTATGAAATTATTGTGTGATCTTACAGACCATATGTGCTGCAAAAGATAGCCATACTGGCATGAGTTAAGGCTATAAAAAGAATCTTTCCTCCAAATTTACTGATTTAGGTTAGACCCTATGCATTGTTTTACTTGTACATTATTTTTTTTTATTTTATGCCCCTTTTTGATCACTGTTCAGTATTTAAACTCCTTCAAATGTGCAAAGATTAAATGTTTAATAAAAATTGCTTGTTGTTTTCAACATCTGTGTTCAGAGAACAATGGCCCACTGGAGTGCAGAAAGCTTGTAAAGTTTTCAAATGTATTGAGAATGACAGAAAGTTCAGTGAAGAGTTTGCTTTCCTCATTACAGAACTACTTCTGTGGCTGCGATTACACTAAGAGCATCTTTAATTGCTTTAAAATCTGAATGCATGATAAGAATGGATTAATTTGATTTTTCTGTTACTACAAGTAGCAGATGGTTTATGTCTTAGGAATGCTCATGTTGTAAAATGAGATCCCCAGCTCATTCGTGATTGGTCACTGTTAATGAAGCATGCTGTGCTGATTATTGATTTAGAAAATGAGGATGACATGAGTATTGTGTGTGTTGCTGTAATAAGTTAAAGAGGAGTATTTTAATAGCCAGCAGACATACACCTTAAATAACATGAAATATTTGATTTTCTATTCAGGTGGTCTCTGCCCTGTCAAACTAATTTTATTGTTTATTAAAAAGATGTACTTTTATAGTTTCAGCTAACAAGCAGATGGTCGTCTTTACTTATTTCTGTTTTGTATTGCTGTATGACCGATCAGATGCATGATAGGAACCCAAATTAGCTTGTTGTTTGCAAAGCAATGGAGTAGCCATGGGAGGAAGTCTTTTGTAGGTATGGCTCGTGTGTGTGCGTGTGTGTAAGTACGCCTATGTGCGTGTGTATAGGCATGGCTTTTCCTGCACATCCTCTAAGGTTAATCCTTATTAGCAGGGAATGCAGTTAAATGTGCTCGAGTGCATTATAAGTTATTTTAGTTTCATTTTTCTGTTTTACCTTCAAAACTTAAGAAAAGAGAGAAAGAGGAAAAGTATTTTAAAACCTCCCATCTATCCAGAATCACATAAACCAAATCTTAATTTAATGTTTATTTAATCTTATTACAGACATCATAAACAAGAATTTGTATGGTAAAAATCAGAGCAGTGTTTTGTATTCACTTGTTTCTATGATTTGTAAACCGAATGTGTTATAAACAACTGTGGATTGTGGTATTAATCAAGATTCAGTGCTGTGTATGTGACCCCTGAAGCAAATCATGGTGTTGTGCTGTACATTATATGGAATGATTTCTAGTGCTGCAGAGCTACAGTAGCACTGTAGTCTGTTGGTAGAAGGATGGAGAGAGTAATTTTGATGTGATACAGTGTGTGCTGCATACATGTGTATATAAGAACACACTCATATCATTACTTTCCTCTTCATTAAATTCGTAGAAGTACCCATCTAAAATATGCTTACAGCCAGTGAAAAACATGTCCTGGGTCCCCTTCCTGAACCCCAGTGTCTGCTTCACTGCTCCACAGAAGTTCTCCAGGGGAATGCTGGTAGCTGGTGCTACCACGAAACTCACCCCGGTGCCAAAACTGTGAACGCGTTTTTTACTCAGCTGATTGCATTTCCACAGGTGACGCTGCAGACTCAGTGGTAAATAACAGCTGTTGCCTTCAGCAATTTTCAAACTGAAAGTACAGCGTTAGAAACCGTCAGCCTAAATTCATTCATGGGAATGAACTTTGCCTTGAGGATCTGGAGAAGTACAGGGCCGAAGATGTTACTAATGCAGGTGTACACCAAACTATACTGATAGTGTTTACAAGAGGCTGGAGCCCTCTGTACGCTGTGAGAAGTACTTAACCTGCAAAATCAGTAAATAGAACTTTACAGAGATGGTCAAAAATTCTCATCCCTGGTGCTCATAGTTTTGGAAATGTTTTAAAGATCTTAGTTTTGGAATAGTGTAGCTATATCTGTGTTACAGCAGAATATGTTCAGGTTTGGAAGTCCAAAACACTCAGGTGAGCTAGTGGAGCAGATACTATGAATTTGATTATGATTTTGACAGCAAAGTTCTAACATTACTTCATGAAACTGTAGAGTTTATGGAAAGGTAATAGCTTTTCATGTTGGAAAGCAATTAATTAAAAAGAAATCTGATGTGTTTGGCAGATTATTCATTTTGGAAATGGTTAGCTGGTTATGATGGAGCATCTGTGTCCTAGCTTTGAATCTTTTCTTTAGTTTTAACTACATTTAAACTGTTCTTATATGAAATTATTTTAAGAGTCAAGCTCACTATCCTTAATATATGTGTCTAAAGTCTTTCTCCTGAAAGCTTCTCTGAGGAGCTTTGAACCAGATAGTCTGGGAGATAGCAAGGTGAAGAATTGAGTTAGTGAGGTGATTTACCTCACATTGTGCCCTGACTCACCTGACTTTGACACCAGTGAGCTGCAACACTAACAAGCTGTGCCACCAGTCCCTGACAGTTCCCTGTTCTTCTCTAGCATTTGGTGAAATGTCCCTCTCTTCACTTCTACAGCCACTGCTCTGCTCACCCATGGAAGGAAGCTGCGCTTTGATCCTAGAGTTTATTGCACTTGTTTAACTGCCGCTTATCTGGCTCAACAGGTGCCTTTTCCCTAAATTACATAGTTTCTTTGGAAAACATCCTCTTTTGAGGACAGGTGGGAGATAGGTAGTATGTTTTATCCACTTCTGGCAGCTTCTGGGAGAGAATTAGTGCACTCTACAAAAGTATGGCAGGGATTCCACTTGGTGCTTTTTCCATCATTACTTGGCCCCAGCATGTTCTGCTCTCATATTTCTGGTAAAGCTGTGTGCAAGAGCTGTGGGCTTGGCTGCAAAGTGTATTACAATGTTAAAAAGAATACAGTTATCCATATGGTAAGTATTTAATCTGTTTATATCTATAATTCTGACCTTCTGCTCTTCAAGAGGCTGTGATGTCTCAAGCAAGTATAAAGGCTTTCTGATGCTCTTTTTGTGGTCATTGAGACAGTCATCTGCAAAGAACTTTGAATTTCATGCGTTTACCTGGCCATGAAGAAAGCATCCTATAGAATGCCTGATAGAGAGGATTCTGAATATGTGTTAACGCAAATATTGACCTTCTTACAGAAAATATAAAATGGAGGGGGCCAAAAAGGGAATATCAGAACTTCTCTGGTTCTGCAGAGGAGATGGGGTGGTGAGAGTCTTTATGTCTCTGCCTGTGCCTCAGTCCAGAAGTGCAATTGCTCTTTTTATGCAAAATTGCTTTGAATTAGGAGGGACTCTACAGATGTGGCAACATGGGCTTTCTCTGTAAGATGTTCACAGTTTGTCCTTTAGGAGTGCTGCGTGGCTGTGGCTAGATACGTTTTTTTCAGAGATGTTAACAAGGGCAGATTCAAGAAGATAGATGCATGCTTATCTCTTCACGCTTGTGATAAAATCAATGGGAATTTAAGAGCTTAGGATTTAAATACTTACAATTTGGAACTATCCCAAGATCCTTGACATCAAAAAGGCGATGGCCTCGTTTTATGCAGATGTCCTAGCACTCAAAGGGTGCATAAATTATTGCACCACTTATCAATTTCTCTTTAATGTATTCCTCTCTTATATCTGGGACACTGTTAATAGAGGAAAAGGATTAAAAAGCATAAAAATAACTTGTATGTAAGTTTCTTTGAGTTGAATTTATATCAGTCAGCCTGTCAGCACTAACATATGGGAAATATAGTTTCGCTACCATGCATAGCAGGGGCTAAAAGTGCTGTTTAGACCATGTGCTCAACTCCTACAGAAGAGGGACTTTATATCACTCGTGCAGCCCACTCACAAATTTAAGGGGTGACATCCATGGATTCTGAATACATGGTAACCCAAATATTGATCTTGCTATAGAAAATGTAAAATGGAGGGAGCAAAAAAGAGATAAAGAAGTTCTAGATCAGAAGGGAAATTCAGTAAACTTTAAATACACTTTTTTTTTAAGAAGCTTATTATATTGATATTGCTGTATTGAAATAGTAGTTGTAGATAATAGGGAATTTTCCTGTAGCTTTTCCATATCTTGGGCTAACTTGCAGTAACATATAACATCTCCTTGTACAAATTACTGTAAACTAGTAAAGATCCCTACTGTTTTTGTTTTGTTTTGCTTCCTAAAGCCCCCTGCTGCTGTTGATTACACCTAGATCTGCTACTGATTGGAACTGTTAAAAGGCAAAGATAGCGTGGATGGTTTCTGAATCATTTAATTGTTGAACTAATAAGATGTTTTCACTGGGACCTAATAAAACAGATCATATTAATAAGTATGTATACTGTCCATGAAATTTCTGATTGCTTTTTTGTAATTTTTGTAGGTATGAATGTAGGAGTCCCAGGCTTGGTTAGTTACATTTTTGAATAATATAAGTGGATGTGATTTCAAGAAAGAATGGGGAGCATAACCTACCTAAGACAGTGGTACAGGAGAGCTCTTTCTTAATAGAGTTTATATATTTTTAGTGGTGTGTAAATGTTCTGTGGGCATATTGAATTGAGTAGATAATTACATGGACAAGATGTATTCAGTCTTACGTTAATGCTACTTTTAAATAGCTGTCTAATACACGCTGCACTTTGTGCATGTGAGCCTTGAAAAATTGCTTTCTGAATACAGTAATGCTTGCCAAATAATGCCCAAAATTGGCCTAGGGCTATGTTGGCTTATCATGAAAGAACCTCTTCTCCTTCAGTGGTCTGTCAGTGTCCATGAAACCTCTTACCTCTGGTTGAAAAGAGATATATGAATGCACACAAGGAAGTCCTAAAATGAGAAGAATCCAAAATAGATCATTATTCATGAAAGTTAAAATTTGAATTGGTGGCTTTCCTGTAATCTCGGGTTACATTATTTTTATTTTGTAATGTAAATAATTTTCAAGAATAAAGGCGAAATTAGTATTTGGGGAGGACAGGGAAAAGAGAGGAGAGGGAGGGAGCCTAAGGCTGCCTTAATGCCTTGTAAATCTGCAGCAAAACTGATAGTTTGATTCCAAGCATCTGGAAAATGATGCTGCAGAGCAACTCTTGTATTATACACAGTGGAGAAGTCCACCTCCCATTATGACTTTAGACTGACTCACTCTCTTTCCAGGACTTCATCAAATTTCTTCCTGCATAAATACAATCCCTCCACATGCTTTGGGTAAAGCAGCAGTAGGGACGTGTAGGAATCTGCAGTTTCCAAGTATTTCTGGTCGTGTCACTCTGATCAGCTAACCTTTTCTTTGCCCTGTCATACCTTTCATCTCAGACATGTCTGTGTCACCTACATTTTAGAGTAAAGTTTTCACTTTACCATTTTGTATACATGAGAACAAATTCTGTTTTCATCCACATGGCTTTTTTGGCAGCCATTTTACTTTTCAATCAGCTGAATGCTGTAGGGTTTGAGTTCAGGAAAATGAAGTAATTGTTTGTAACAAATAGTTTCTGGTAATTATTTTCTTCATTTGTGAAAGACATTATTTTATTTTCTGGCAGGTAATGTCTTGCAGCCTCTTCTTTTCTTGTGGTCGCTTACATTGAAATAATCTTGTAGTAAAAGTAGCATCATTTATGCAGAAAAGGTAGTATTTTACCTATGTAGTAATATATATGTTGCATTAACACACCTCATACCCACATGTATGAATATTTCTAACTACTTAAAGAATGGGAGGAAGGAAAAGTTTTAAAAATTGTACCTTGTTAGTCTAAGAACTGGGGAAAATTGATATAAAGTAAACTGAAGTGCTTTTTTAAGCAAAATTACATACTTGATATATGGTTCAGGGTTAATGCTTGAAGGGGCAGATCTAATCTCAGTATTGAATGATAAGGATTGGTCATTTCTGTAGCACCTACATACACACACACAGTGTTCATGGAATGTAAAGAGTTTATTAAAGTTTTAAACATTAATTATTGAATACAGGTTCCCTACAAATTTTGGCTTTAAAATTAGAAGGCAGCCTGAAGCAACCTTCAAGAATAAAGAAGTCAGTCATCCACTTTGCACTCTAGAAGACTTTTAGTTCCTTTGACCAACTATCCACATTAATTATTTGATTAAAAAGGAACAAAATAAAATTCCACTGTTGTATATAAAAAGCTTAGTATAGAAAAGAAAAAAAAAATCTGTTTATCTCAGGCTGTAGTGTTCCTTCTGATTTTCTCTACTTTCTACAAAGACAAATCCATTAGAGTAGTGCACATTTAATGGACTAATTTTCTTTGGCCTGGGTTGTCTGAATTCATTGAGCTTGTTTTTTGCAGATATTATTTTTTGTAAGATTTGCAGGGGCTCAGAATTTTGAACCATATATTGTAGATAACTTGAAAAATTGATTCAGTTTTTAAACTGAGATAAAAGATTTGAAAAATGAGTTTCTGTGGAGTTTTCATGCTAAGTTTTTGTCAGTCATTCTGTTGAAAAATGTGAACTACTTTCACTTATAATTTTATCTGCTGGTCCCTTAAAGGCCAGTGTTTGTTCTTGCAGATGATTCCTGCTGAAGATTCTGCAGCTGGAATTGAGTTTCAGTTGTTACTTACAGTGTAATTTATCTCAGAACCCATTGTATTGATAATGTGTACTAGGTTATTGCTAGAGTTATTTTGAGCTGAACCTTTGAAAAAGGTATGGCTCTTTGTGGAGGCTTTTTGGTCTTCTCTTCTTCTTGGATTAAGCATAAAAAAATCCAAGTCAAATAAGAAAAAACCCTCAACAAAAAAAAACCCCAATCAAACTAAATAACAACACACACCCCTCAGAAGGAAAAAAAAAACAAAACAAACCAGGAAAAAAACCCCACCACTTTGCAATTATTTAATGCTTGATGCCATTTAAAATGTTAGAATTTTTTTCTTTCTTTTTATCTTGCTTCATAGCTTGTTTAGTACATTAAAGTCTTGCGAGGGATGTACAAGTGCACACTAAAATCAAACAGGAGCTGGAAGTTCTTGTGGTGCTTTTCAGAAAGCTTGTGCATAAGCTTTCCAAGTGCAGGGAAGCAACTGCAGACCCTTTCTGCTTCTGCAGGGTACTGTAGCATCCTTTACCTTGATCCCTGGCAGATCACCTCCATTTCTTTGGCTTGTCATGAGCGTCTCTATTAGAGTAAAACTCCAATGCATGTAGCAAGAAACGAAGCGTGTAGGGGAAAAAACATAAAGATTCTTGACTGAAATAGTTCTTTAACTTATTAACAGACAAGTGTGCACGTCAGAAAAACACACTTGTTTGCCGGGAGTGTATGCAATAGCTGATGGGTAA
Source organism: Polioptila caerulea (assembly GCA_013397295.1). Taxonomy (NCBI): domain Eukaryota; kingdom Metazoa; phylum Chordata; class Aves; order Passeriformes; family Certhiidae; genus Polioptila; species Polioptila caerulea. The sequence continues at coordinate 4,058,264 of VYXF01010446.1, forward strand.
AGAAACAGAAACCTTAATGGCTGCTTGTGTTTAGGTCACCGTTCATTCATTCATTTGTTGCTGGATCTATGAACTATTCATATGTTGCCACAGTATGTTACTTACACACGACTGGTGGTGAAGGAAGTAAGAGCTAAGATGCTTCACAGACATCGACATCGGGGGGATTAACATGTCTGCTTCATTAATATATATGTGCATACATTAATGTTGAAGTATTGAAACTGTTTCAAATGAAATTAAAAACTATCTTTTGAGGTCTGCTGCAGTCCTTAGAAACATTTTAGATTTTGGCATCAGCCTTAGCGGTTTCTTAACCATTTTACTTTTACTTTGCCAGTGGGGATACAAGTGCAGACAGAGTGCTCATCGCTTGCCTGCTGCCTGGTTTTCTGTTGTTTTTCCTTAGCTAGGTCTGCTCTCTGTACTTGCTAGCCATCATTAAGCATATATGAATCCCTGTGGAGTGGCAGGCATGGATTCTGTGAGTGACATTTCTGGCAGCGTTTTCCTTGTATATGGCACCAGGCCTGATTTTCTGAAATTTTAAGCATCTATGATCCCCATTTGCTTCTGCTGAAGCTGTAGGTACTCTGTCCTTTTGGAAAGCATGTTGCTCAGTGCTAAATCTCAGGCAGTAAGAGATGAGAAAGTCCTGGAAACTTACTTAGCACTCATGTGACAGCCAGCTCTGTATAGCAGCAATATCGTCTCTGTGAAGGCATTGCCTCCTCTCCTGCTGTATTAGCTGCAGATCCAATAATCTGCCCCTGTGAAACTAGGTTTGGAGATCAGTAGTGAATTGTTCAGTATTGTTTATTGGAGCTCTTTAAAATATATTTGCAATGTATAAAACACTTTGATATATAGAAGCTCACATCCTAATAAGATTACTTTAAGTATCCTAATAAGATCAAGGCTTGAAATTATGTTTTTCCGGATTTGAGTGATATAAATTAATTTTAGTTTAAACCAGTGTCAGTGTTCTTAGATGTTCATTATAAGTACTCCATTTGCAGTTTATGTGAGTCTGCATTTAGATAAAAAAATCAATTCTCCTATAAACACAGGAAGCACTCTCTCTCCCTCTCCTTCCAGTTTGCTTCAGCTACAGATTATCAAGGCAATGCTGTAATTATTAAACTCAACCAGTGAATTATAGAGAGAACAACAGTGGCTGATCACTGAACTCTGTTGGTACTGGCCTTTCACTTCTCATTTAAGTCTAGCTTACTATATAAAATGAATTCATTATTGTCAATTTAGATCCCTTGTGGAAGCTAATCCACATCATAAAGCCATTCTACACAAAAGTGAATTCTCTTTAGGAAGACCTTACAAGTACATGCAAACTAAAATATGCAGGAAACTTACAATACAGACTAAAGTAATTGTTACTTATAATAACAGACTACCAGGGTGAAATGTGGGAGTACTTCAAAAAGAGCCCCATAGTCTGTTAGAATGGTCAGAAGTCCATTCCACTTCTTTCACTGCTATTTCTGATTTCTCTGTAACCTATTGCCCAAAAGTATGCATCTAAGGACTAACTCAGTCTTTACTTCTTGTAATTTTCAGTGTTAAAATTTGGTGCATAAAGTCAAGAGAGAGTCTTGACTAGTTTCAGTATCAAGAAATTCCTCTTCTCCTTTGGTGGTCTTGTTGGAGATATTCTTTGGACTTGGATAAATTGTCCTCCAAGTGTGCCATACTGGGTAAAGGTATCAGTGGGTTTACACCAAAGTACCAGTGTGTATGGAACCAAATTATTTGGTTATAATTGCCCTTCAGGTGCACCACCTGCTATGTCAGACCAAACCTAAAAGGTGCATATTCCTTGCAGCTATGTCAGAGAGAGTTTTGTTGATTTCTTTTTTTAATGATCAGCATTTTAGTACACTAGCATCTCCATCAGTGTTTTTATCAGATTTAGTTATTTAAATATCAATGGTTATATTTGTATCTTCCCATCAGCTGTCACAATCTATGACCTAGATGGTTTTGTTGATTTCATTTTTTATGTAAAATATAAATATTTTTGAGAAGATAAAATTTTTATATTTAGCTGCTATCTTTTAATTCACAGAAAGGTAAAGATATCTCCTATAAGTGAAATTTACCTTACTAGACTGGTAACTTTTCAGTGGAGAGCACAAATATAAGAACTCTAGAGAAGGTCTGTTCTAGTTTTATGCTTAAATGCCAAAGTTTTATGTGCAGTATAATAGCAGGGACGAGTTGATTCATTTTATTTGCCCATGACTGCCTCAGATTTCCTTTTCTCCTGTCCAAATACAGCTGAGTATGTTTTTATGGATGCCTCAGCATAAGAAAAAACTGTGCATATCACTGTCCATTTGACATGAAGCAGTGGACACAGTGTAAAATGATTTCTGTACTTGGATTTCTCCATTATCAGGCATGGATCTTGTCAAGTTCTTTACTACTTTGTTTGCTTAAGGACTTTGTCCTGAACTATGGAGCAAGAATAGTAATGACCTTCAAACTGGATTATCTAATATTCATTTTACACTGTAACTGGAAAATCTACTTCAATTTCATGACTCCACCTGACTCATTATCAAGTGAACAATTTTTGGTAGATTTTTTTGGTGACTTTATTATTTGTCTCTTTTAAAAATTGTTTCTCTTACACTGTGCAAGAAACAGTTTAATTCATATTTTTTCATTGTAAGAGGCTAAGAATGTTAGCATCTGAGTCTCTATAAACATATTTAAAATTTCAGGGAGAGTTTAAATATTTATGAAAATATAAAAGGTAACTTAAAAATAATATGTTTCTCTTAGAAACTGGTGGCCAGAACTTATCTTCACACAAATTACTTTTGGGAAAAGAGAGGAGCGTACTTAGAGTCAGTTTTAATATTTTTAATGGTTTTCACTTTTTACTTTGCAGATTATATAAAGCCTTCAAATATTAATATATATTCAAGATTAGGGATTTATAGGCTTCTTTCGTTTACTATACATTGCTTGTCTGTGAAATTTTCATGGTCTTCTGGTTCTTCTGAATCACAGTTATTGTGCATGGAGATAGACAGCTGATGCTCCTGATAACTTCTGATCACATAAATAAGTGAAACTTTTGGCCCAAAGATAGCAAAAGCCATTAATTTCTTTATAAACAGCCTACAACTGGAAAGCATGTATGCTGAAGGAAACAGACCACCTTTTTTTTTCTATTGGTTTCTATTTCATGGATTTTGATGCTCTGATACTTAAAGCATGCTGACTTTAAATGCTTGTTTTTCTGAGATATTTAGGTTCTTTTTGAAACAACCTCGGTGTTTCACATGGATGGTATATCTGGCTATAATAATATATTTGAAAAAGTCACAGTGGTGGAATTATTTCATCATTACATATTTTGTGTGGGGTTGTTTTTAAAGAATCTCTGTCATTTATTTATGTCATTTAACTGCTGATTGCATATTTATGTAAAGAAAGAATTTAAATTTCTTTATTACTCCTCTCAGAAGTACAGTGGACATGACTGAACTGTGCTCCCAATATCCTGTAATGAGGTTCTTGTGTGATTTTTCACTGACACTTTGAAAAAGACTTAATTATTATCCTACCATTTCTTTCTTTCATTGTGGTACAGGACATTTCAAACACAGGCCTTTCATATCACAGAGCCATCCACAGAAAAGACGGATATTCTTGAAACTAATGTTACTTTACTCTCTGTATTTGGAGTATTTCTTATTTTCCTACGATGCTTCTTCCTTTAAATACAGACAGATTTTTCTTTTTCCAGAAGTAGATACTTAATAGCTATCCCGCATGGAAAAAAAATTCAAGGGTTTCAAGGAATAGCTGTAGCAATTGCAGAAGTGTATAAATTACCATCTCTTTTGGGTTTTTTCCCCCTCTCAGTACAACTCTTACTATAATTAGCCAGCATTTAACAGCAAATGTTTGCTTTGGTTAAATTATTCAGAACATTTATTTTACTTGTCAAAGGTTAGATCAGGTTGTTGTTTGAACTGGTAATTAAATGCAGCCTAATACACTGTCATATTTATATGCACTATCAGCCCTGTTTCCTCCTTATTCTGTATAATTTTATAATGTTCAGGGCTGACATTTAGGCTTCCAACTCAAATCCTGTTTTCTTGTAAAGAAAGCTCAGATTATACTTTTCTGTTTCATTGTACATGAATACACTTAAGAAAATAAGAATTAGTGTTGTTTGGAATAACACAGCTATGGATTTCATTGTCATAAAATCAGTGAAGGCCCTTTGAATATTTTTATTTTCATATTTCAGTAAGTCATTGCACAGTAACTAGTATGTATTAATTATTTTCTAGAGATTAATGTGAGGTGGAAAATTGCAGACGTCTCCTTTGCTAATTGAATACCTACAAGTCACAGTAACATACAGTATATTTAAATTACATTCCCAAATCTCTACCAGAAATATGCATAATACTGAAATGCAGAAAGGTTCCTAAAGTAGTTATATAGTTGACTCAGATGAGCAAACAAAATTAAAAAGGCTCAAGGTAAGGGCTTGTCATGAATCTAGGGCAGTGGCCCTTGCATGTGTACATTAGAGCACTGAGGCTAACAACCCAAGTTGATTAAATGAATGGGAGTTTTAGAGTAGCCAGGATTCAGCCTCTGCACTTTCTCATGACAGGTTCAGAAACTATTTTCCACATGCCTTTACGAGACAGTAATTTAATTGAATTGTCAGGTATAAAACATGTCCATTCCTTTTTTATTTCTGCTGTGTAGGTTTATTTTCTTAGTCAAATTGAACAAAGAATAAATCATGTGACTTTTTTAGAAAACTTCTATGCTCATTGAATGTGATATTGTTAAATGTCTGTGAAAGACACAAGATTGCTGTCCAGATAAAAAATAAATAACCATAAAAGTGGATCATCAGCATTTCAGCAATGTGTTTTTCCTACCGTGTTTAGACAAATATTTCTGCCTTTTTCAGTGCATTTGTGTGGCAGCTTTCTCTTCATGTAACTAATGAAGTGATATGTATACATTTCAGCCTATCTTATTTTTTAGCATTTATCAAACATTTTTTTTCAAGTCCTGCCTATTGTACTGCAGGTTTGAAAGTCTTTCAGTTTTGTCAAATAAGAGCTGCGTTGACTCGTAGCCTTGTTAAGAAACAATTCATTCTTTACGGTAGTGAAATCCTAATTTATCCACTGTCATGGTGATCACCCCAGACAGTATTATGTGGTTGCAAAAACTGAGACAGGAGTGAGGGCAAAACATATAAGCACTATCTTAAAAAGCCAAGATCCACACCTCAGTTCCTGCACATATGATCTCAGAGTAGCAGAAATGATTTTTTTAAAGTTGGGTTGGTTTTTGTTTTTTTTTTTACCCTTTCCTCCCCCACCAACCATATTTTTTAGAAAACTGGCATAGACCACCACAGGCCACAAGGTAGAAAGATACAGTAAAAACAGAGTTAAAAGTGAAGTGTATTCTTGATTATAATTATAGCATTCCTAGCGTGACACTAAAGAAACTCGATGTATGGTGCTCAGTTTGTTATTTTGCAGCTTGTTAAATTTTTATACTTCGTGGTTGTGGGAGGTAGCTAAAAACAAGAGAATATTCTGTGCTCTTACAGAAATCATTTTGACCTCTAGGTAAAGTACATTTATTTGTGTATACATCATCTGAACTGTGAGTCGTTTTGATTGATGTAGTAGATTGCATATACATATGGCATAAAGAGGACCTGGGTTAGGCTAAAAGTTCTGGGCTCTTTCATGATGGACTATCTAAATATAAACTAGAATAAAAATGAGTAAATTGATTTTAAGTGGTACAGAAGTGACATGCAGGAGTAAGTCCTGTGATGGTTATGGCAGACTGTGTGTGGCTTTTATTCGGGAAACTGATCTTAAATTAAATAATTGCTGTATTAAAGTTTAAGAGGTATTCACACATCTGTCGCACCAAGGCAACAGTGGGAAGGAAAATCAGTGTAGAAGTTTCAGATGCTCTCTTAAAGATCATAAATACTATGAATCAGAAGAAGAGGTTTGACAGCATGGCAGATATCCATGAAAGCAGCTATTTGTTGGAAATAATAAATTTACAAGTTGAACATGTAGAGTTAGGATGTGGATAAGGTCTAAAGCATTTTGTCTGTGAACTGAGCTTGGTGGTCAAACGAAAGAAAACAATCCAACAAAGTGAAAATCTTGTTCATTCCTGCAGATCTCTCATGGTCATTCCTACTGGCTTTGAGAATGTGAACAGTTAAAATATTCCTTTGTCACCTGTGATACCTTTTATCACAGGGCAGGCTGTGTATGTGTCTTTGGAAGGTGCCTCCTATTTCTTCATTAGCTGTTTTTGACATCAGTGCAGTGAGAGAGCTACACTAAACACAGAGTCAACCTTACATTTAAAGGAGGCAAGGATATAATTTTTGAAACAGACTAACTTCACACAGATATACTAGATGAATTTGTTAGAAATAAATGTTTATGTTAAAAATACTTGTATTCAGTTATTTGAATAGGTGAAGTGAGTCTTATGTGAGTTTCTTTGAGAGAAAGCAAGCTGACTTGGAGTGGCATACTAAAGGAGTGATTTCCTGCCTTTCTAAATAATTTTATTTCAATTATCTTTGTGTTTTGACTTTCATTTCTGATAAGATGCTGTCAGAACTGATGAATAAATAATATTAGTTTTCTGAATTTGTTGTATTCAGTAGTTTGCTCATAAGTGTGGCTGCTAAAACAGAACAGGATTTCCCTTTAAAGAACAGGAACTTCCAAAACACTGGAGTTTGGATAAGTAGGCAGAGGATCTGCTGCCTTCAAGCCTTCTTGGCAACAGGTGAAATTGTGATATGTGTTTGACAGAATAGTCATCTCTGCTAGGCAATCTTTGTCTGTTAGCCCTCTTTTGAAGAAAGATCTATCCCCTTGGTCAGCTTCTTCCTCCTTTTCCATCCGAAGCTAAGAACACCTGCTACTGCCATCTTCTATCTTCCTTTTAGGAGAAAAAGATGAATAATACATGACCAGAATTTCAAAAGCAACTACTAATTTTAGGTGCCCCAAGATGCACAGCCTTACTATTAAGTAAGAAAGAAAAGTGAGAACAGATCACACCTATATTCTATATGCTTGGTTTCTTTCCATTTACTTCTGGATGCAGTTCAAAATTCTGATTCCATTCTTCTTAATGTGCTGAGTGGTCCAGAGCCTAGCCACTTCTCTGCCTCAACTAGGGCACTTCTCTATCCTCAAGTATGAGCAGAAATGCAAAAAGAACATTTTTTTCTAGGCTTTTGCTTGTGGCCAGGTTGAGATCATACAGACTACATCATTAAAAGGAAATCTGAAAGCTGCCTTTTTGCAAAATGGTCTTTTGTGTGTTGGGCGAGAGATAAACTATTAAATTTGGTCAGAAGGACAGAAAAAGAAAATAAAAATATTTGGAAAAAAGAATGTGAAGAGAGCTCTTTTGTCCAGGAGGATTCAGAATGCTCTCATGATTCAGATATTGGGATATTTACCTTAAATATTCTTAAGAAGTCATACTAGTCTGTCTAGCATAGGCAACAATACTATCTGAAAAGGCTTTCTAAAACAAGAAAAATTTAATCAAGGAGGTTTCTAACCCTAACTTGTTTATATCATTTTTTTTTTTTAATAAAATGGACTTAAAAGCTTAGCCTCAAAGCTGTTGTCAGTTTTCTGTGAGGTATAATGACAGCTGTTGTTCCAATACAATTCTTCAAATCTCTTTACTGTTTTGAGGGAATTCCAGTTCTTTTTGTTGATTACATACAACAAAATTTGGTATTCAGGGAACACTTAGAGAGTCAGTCATGTCATAGTGGTTGCTGAATTAGAGAGAGCACTCAAAAAAGCTTAACTTATTTAGGAGCCATCAATCTATTGTATTATCTAATAAAAATCAAAAAGCTTTAGAGAATCTGCCTGCTGTTCTGCTTTCATTCCCCAGAGCAGAGGAGCATATATAAATCTCAGAGGCAATGGATCTCTTGGCCACCGAGACCTAGGGTCTTGTTCTGCTACTTTCGTGTTGTCCACAAATGTCCTGCAAAACCAGGCTTTTGTGTCTTGCTGTGTAGTATGTGCTGACCCACTTCTAAAGCAAAATAAACCCAGCACTTAAGGTAAAGAAAATAGAAATAGTTGGTGATAACAAATCTACTGCCAAACCAAGAAACCCTTTTAATTGCCGCTCGCATTTATTAATGTTTCCCCCTTTTAACAGTGTATTTTGTCTGTATTTCTGAATTGTTTTATTTTACGAATTCTTATTGTTACTATAAATTGATGGTAAAGTTCTGCAGAATTAAATACCTTTTTAACAGCCAGATTTCTGCTCCTATATAACCTTGCAAAATACTACTTTTCTGCTTGCTGTTTAAGAGCTTCATCTGTTTCAGGTTTTGAGGTGGTGCAGGCAGTATGCTTGATGTACCATGCTGTCTGCACTGGGGACTTCTGTGCCTGTGTTTTATATGCTCTGGCAAGCAGCAGGGACTGCCCAGAAAATATTTTAGGAGGGATAAATTCCTCTAAGTAGTACTGCATTATAGAAATCATTATGCTACAGGGGTTTTGTCAGCCTGGTTTCTCTGTGTCTGAAGACTTCAGCAAGACCACTCATTCCCTTGAGAGTTTGATGTACGTGTACAGGAAAGCAGAGGACATTTCATCCAGCTGCCCAAAAATTTTAATGAAAGTATGAGAGTGAGAGGAGAGTGGAAAATTAGGTGCAACAGATAATACTGTATTAAGAGATCAGATTATTAAATAAGGAACATTATTGCACTATAATTTTCTCCCATTTATAATATTATGAACCTTGGCAGGAGTTAGTACTGAGTTCCTGACCACCAGAAACAAAAGCAGTGCATCAGGATGTATTGAGCAGCAGAGTTGACTTTATGTGAAAGGAAGAACCTGTGTTGTCATCCTTTTTAGTAGCATGGAATACAGTGACACGTTCCTGCCGCAAAAACTCTGAGTTAAATGTTACCCATAGCAGAAATGGTATCTTATATTATGTAATATCTTCATGCAGTCAATTACCTGCTAAGTTAGCAGGTTTCATCTGTAGTTTATGTTCCCAAGTCTTAGAGGTTTCCTTTACAGGAGGTATTTTATTTTATTTCATTTCATTTAGGTACTGTTGTTTGAAACTCACTGCATCCTAGGTATGAATAAGCATTGTACAAAAATACTGAGCCTCTAGAGGTGCTCCTATGCATCCTGCTTTTGTTACTGCTGGTGTGGCAAGGCTGAAGAGAGGAATGTGAGCAAGCAGTACATGACAGAAATACTGTGCCTTACACAGACTGAGCCTTTGGGTGTGAGAGGGAGCAATCAAAGAGGATTCAGCATACTTTTTGCATAGGGTAGCCCTACTTTGAGCCTTTTTTCTTTTGAATATGACTTTTAGACATAAGCTACTACTCCTATCGGCAGTAATGGAAAATCCTTGCAGTCTGCAGCAGAATCAGATTTCAAGTTTTCCTGTGTAAGTCTGATTTGAATTCACTCACCAGGATTGGATCCCATAGGTGAACATGGGTTGGGATTTTTCATGTTATATAGAAACTTCATTGTATGGTATGAAACAAATTCTGCCTCTCTCTGCTCCTTTGAAAGTGCCTATGAAATTCTCATATTCTTGAGCAAATGAGGTTTCCACCAACTTTCTTTGTACCTCAGCACGATACCATGCTGCTTTAGCATCTGCATATCTAGAAGAGAAAACTAGAAGAGAAAGATTTGATGTAAATGCCTCTGTGCTTGCATGAACATGCTGGTGTTTCTATAAAAATTCTGTCAACCCCTGTAGGAAACTGTTTTCTAAAAATAGTGAAAGAATAAAGGCTGAATCCAAGATTAATTGCTTACTGCTTTAAAGCTGTGATATCCTAGAAACTTACTTCATTGAATACACTTTTAGTGTCTAAGCTAGTTACTATCATTTTGGGTAAGGCTGCAGGCTAAGCTGCCATTTTTTCCAGTTCACTGTTTTGATGATTTCTTTCAGTCTTGACGTTCTTTGGCCCTTTGAGTTACATTTGTATTACTAAAACATAAAGTGTGTAGCATAGCATGGTGCCTGTGTGTTTCTGAAAGTAAAACTCTTAAATACTTAAAAGCATACCATAAACAGCAGTAAACCTAGCCATATTTGGAAGAACAAAGCTTTAATTTAAATTATGTTGAATTGTTTTGTAACCAGGTAGATAAATTATATTCTAAACTAAAACAAACAAAGAATTTCTTTCATTTAATGAGTTTCCAGTTGTTGGAACCTTTTAATGTGAATAGGGTTTTTACCACCTCTAGATCACTCTAAGAAAAGGGAGTAGCTTTTTAGTTGAATGATGTAAAGATTTGAACTCTTAAGGCATTTTTCCTTCTCTTTCACCTTCACTAAGGCAAAACATTGTTTCTTTCAGTTTTATGTGATAGGTTATATCTTCTATGCTCTTAATAGGTCTTCTTGCTTCTCTCTGGACTGCAGCAGCTGGTCCTTGTCCTGTGCTATCTGACTAAAGGTGGATACAGTATTTCAGCTCAGGCCTTAGCAGTATCAGACAATGGGAAGGGATTTACACATCTCGTTTTTATCAACTGTTCTGACTACAAGGAACTTCAGAGACTTCAGTTGAAAGGAAGAATTGTGAAAATGCATCAACGTAACATCTGGTGCTAAACGTAGTTTCTGTGGGTGGAGGAATGTTTAGGGCACAGGCTACATTTAGCTGTTGACTTTGGATCTTTTTTGGTTTGCTGGCATTTCTTTTTTTCAGTCAATGTAAGATCAAAGTTGTGTTCTCTTAACAGCCTCACTGTGGATCTGTCACATAGGTTTGCATTAAAAATAGCTATAGTTCTGTGATAAGGCTGTGGGATTTTGGGGGGAGGGGTTTGGGAAATTCTGCAAAATGGAAGCTTGCTTTGGCTGGCTGTTTTGTCTTTTTTGTTGGTTTGTTGTTCTTTGGGGGTTTTTTTTGTGAGACCATACTGAACACATAACTATAGTATCAGGTATTTGAGATGGTTGATGGCCTTTATACTTTCATTGTCACCGTTTTCAGTGCAGAAGAGAGTAGCTGTTCAGCCATAAATGTCAGGTTACCCTGTTCAGGGCATTACACCTTGAGAAAAATTGTTGAGAGGTGAGAGGGAGCTGTGACTATAAAACTTAGTGGTCAACATGACATAAGGGTTTTGATCCTCTCTGCATTATTCAAGTTTTTCTTCCTTAGTCAAATTAGTGTTTCTTGCAGACTCATATAACCTCAAGAAAACTGAAAACTTTTTCCCTGCTTGTAACAAATGCATATCTTTCTTTGAAATTAATAGAATTTTAAGTTTTTATTAAGGAAAAAGTTTATTTGTCTTTTTTTTTTTAACTATCACGTGAATTACCAAGAGAATACATTGCCATGGTCCCAGGCTCTTTGTGTTGTTTCTTATCCCTGACATTTTAATTCACTACTGAATTTATATTATACTTTGCATGTTTAAGTACTGGTAAGACATGAAAGTTGTAGGGTTAAAACTGTAGACAGTGCTTTAAAGCTCCTATGATAATTGTTCTTAGGTATGTATTCCTTTACTGTGGCTCTGGAGACAACTATTTAATAGACAACATTTGAATAATACAAATGTGCGGTTGGTAAAAATGGATTAGGGTTTCAGGGTGGTACCAATGGGTGATATTTAATATTGAATGACATGTATTAAGACAAATGCTTTTATATATAATTTATTTGGCATTGTAAATGCATTTATCTTGTGAGATACAGACTCCCTGTTGCCACATGAAGTATTCTGGAAAGGTTTGGAGTAAATAAATAATAAAACCACTTTGATATACAATCTAACAATATTAAATATTAAGACTTTCACATGATTGATTTTAATACTTAATTAACTTATTTAAAGTCCAATGTAACTCTGTTTTTGTATTAGAGATCAGACAGGCAGAAGTTAAAATGCAGGAAATGTTATTAAATGGGACAAAATTAATTGCATTTCATGACCATCAGACTCGCTGGCTGTTAACCTGTCCATCAGAGACATGATCTTGTTTGTTTTGTTCTGGATCCCAGCTGATGCTAATGTTAATCTGCTCCACCATGTCAGACCATTTTTTATGTTTGCATCATTCTATTTTAATGATACATGATCTGATACATTTTATAAAAGAAAACAGACTTGCTTTATGCTATCCAAAGTTTGTCAAATTGTGCACTTTTCTTCTGACTTAGTAAGTGTTCTTCCCTAGGCATGTTTTTTCAGTGGGTGGTGGCAACCTGTGGAAGTGGCTGAGTAGGAATCTTAGCTGGTTTTGAGCTGCTCTCTGTGTGTAGGAGGGTTGTTTGGGTTGGTGGAGTTTTTTGGCGGTTTTTCTCCTGGAGGCACTGGGACAAGTATCTTCTGTGTTTAAATAGAGATGGTTGTAGTAAAGAGCTCAGTGATAGAGAGCAGAAGATCACAGTCCTGTGAGATAGATGGTCTCTGTGGCCTAAGTAGAAATCACTGCTAGAGCAAAGGAGAAAGCAGTGAATATCACAGGTAAGAACAGATTTTTCAAAAATACCTATTGAGTGTCTTGGCAAAATATCCAGCTTGAAACAGATCAAATGGTCCTCACTTCCTCATTTGCCAAAGCTTATATTCAGGACTGTCTTGTTCTTAGCTCTCTAGTTAGCATGCTTTTTCTTTTTTTAAATTTCTGGTTCAGGACAAATAATTTGATTTGGCCAGCGTGAGAAAACCCATGATCTGGGACTGCGTCTAGATTATTCGGAAGACATCTGTGCTTCCTTGCTTTAAATAAACACAATGCATGTTTATTCTCCTAATATTTAATTTCTTACCAAGTTTTAAATGTTTTCACATTCTGGAAAACCCTCACTTCAGTGTTCTAACATGCTTGATTACTTCATAAGCCACAAATGAGGGGCAGAGTTGTGAACCCTCATAACATGATGCTGTCAAACTTAACAAAACATGCATAAGACCATTACCACATCAGACACTTGCTTTTAGTCAGGTCATTTTAATCAATTTGACTTCAAAGGGCAGCTAATTTATCACTTAGCTAAACAAGTATTTCCTCTACTTGTCATCAATTTAAGTAATTAAAATGGTAAACTTTGGATATGGCACGAAATAAAGGCCCAAAGATAATTTGGAGAAGGTGGTTGATACTGTCTAATAGAATGAATGCAAAGCATTATTTAAATACTTTGGTACGCTTCAGTGGTTTTCAGAAATGTCATATTCAGGTAACTTTGCTGGTACTGATGGAAACTGATTTTTATTTTTAGCATATCCAAGATTCAGCAGCATTGTTCAGCTTTGTCCTCAGAGTTAGTGTGTTCTCATTTTCCTTTCTTCAAGCATAAAATGTTTTGCTCTGTTGCTTGATTGTTAGAAGTAAGAGGAGGTCAGAGAGCAAGAATGGAGCAAGTGCTGCAACGTGGGCAGTTCTTCAGCCCTCATCCTGAGTACCTCCCCAAGCCTGCAGTTCCCCTCCTTACATTTTACCATGCGGGGAAGGGAAGAGAGGGAAAAGGGGTGTTGTAAAAGCTTTGCCTAATTCTGTTTCACCTACTCAGTTACTCCTTCAAAATACGCTTGCAGAAACTGATTACGTTTTCTAATTTTGCCCAAACAGTATGAATACTCTTCACTTCTTAAACATTAATTTTGATATGTTTTGGTGTGTTTTGTGCTTTGAGTAAATAATTTTTCAAGGTCCATATAAACAGTGATGATTAAGGGAAATATTTTAGATGGGTTGAGGTTTTTTAAATTGAACTAATTTAGTCACTATTTCTGAAACAATGCTTTTTATCAATAAACTGCTTGTTTGAATATGAATATTTTTATTCAGTATCTGCGGCAAGTGAAGATGTTAGTAAATGTCTTATGAAATAAGGTCCAGTGTTCATATTCAACTGTCCTGTGCTTTGTCTATAAAATGCTGATTTATCAACTTTTTTGAGATTAGGGTAATTTAACCACTTGTGCTGGTAGTAGTGAATAGTCTCACTGCTAAAAGAGCGCAACAAATTTTGTTTTTATTTTGGGCTTTCCATCTTCTTAATGAACATCCATTATAATCAGTTATTATATGAACATTTATTCAGATCTTATTACAGATGAATCCTGTGCCTTGTACAGTTTTGTGTACATGTTTTTGCAATGTTTCACCCAGCTCGGGTCCAAAAGTGATGGGTGCTTCATGGGCAGCACAGCTAATGATAGAAACATATCTCAATCAGACTTTTATCTTTGTCTTGTATTTCTATCTAGCTGGATATGACTTATACATATTAATGGAAGGGGAAGTGTGGCTGATGCCACTGACAGTCTGGAGAAGTGAGTTTTGGTTTTGAATGTTTTAAATGTAATTTTATTTAAGCATTCCATAGTCACAGGTTTGTATACAGGAAGAATGACAGTGCTAATGAAGGCATGATTAGATAAGACTGTTTTATGGCTAAAGGTGGTAGAAATCACATAATGTGTGTCTTGGTTTGAATGATGGATGTCTGCTAGGGAAGGCAGGATCCTCCCTTGGAATGGAGAATGTAAACCCCCTCCCTCCAAATTATTATAATTTTTTAAATTAGGAGACTCTCAAGCAAAGATATGGGGATAAGAATAAGAGTTCTTTATTAGGAGAACTAAAATAATTTCTTTTTTTTAAAGCAGAAATAAAAAAAAAACAAACTTGCTGACAGAATACAACCTCATACTCTGTGGGTCAGGGTGTTGGTAGCAGTCCCATTAAATGGGGGGTGCAGCCCTCCTGCAGTGTCAGATGTGGCTCTGTTGAAGCAGTGATCCTGTAGAAAAGTGTAGTTTTCTTCTGAAGGTCCAGTGGTCATAGATGGGCCTGGTTTTCCTCTGGGTATCTAGCAGAGAAAAGGCTGCTTGGTGTTCCAATTCCCAGATTATATCCATGTAGGAATGCTTGGCTCCTTCCCCTGGGTGGAGCATCTCACAATGGGATTTTGGAATTTTTATCAGTCATGAAGTGAGACTCAATGGCCCATTAGTAGAAGATATCTCCTTGGAGGGAGGATGGGTTGTAGAAGAGATAAAGAAAACTGCCCTAGCTGGTTTTTGAACAGCTGGCCCATTACAGAGAGATACCCCACCCACACCCCCTGCCCCAATTTCAACAGATAGTGATAGAATACATACTTCTGGTTACATCTTGCACTGCAACCCAAGAGAATGTGTTAGAATAGCTAATAGAGAAGGCAAAAGATTTGTAAACTCTTGGGTGAATAAACCTTCTCATGTCTAAAAAAGAAGTAGGCAGCTCCTAAGTACTAAGTACTCACTAAGTACCCAGTGAGAAAAAGGAAAGTTCTCTGAGTTAGAATGGGTGTGTTAAATCAGACTATCTAATGCAGCAAGTAGTTTATCTCTGCTGTGTAGGAAGAGGTTGTTAGTTAGTAGATGTCAGTAAACATCAGTTAAGTTTTTCCTAATGAAAGCAAGTTGGTATACTATAACCTATGGAATATGGAGGAGGTCTTGGAAGAGAAGATGGTGTGCTATAAGCAAGCACCTCCACAGAACCCTCTTAGTATCTGGTGGAGTTCTGTGTTGGAGTCTGTAAGCCTGTCTCTCAAGGGATTTTTGGTCTCTGTTGAGAAGAGATGTGCTGACAAGCTGCCTTCCCTGAAAGGCAGGCTGTGTTCATCCCTCTTGTGTTGGTCAGTGAGGAGCAAACCTGCGCCACTGTCCATGGTGGCACATGAGGGCTCCCCCTGTTACTTAAGGCCAGTAGCCAAAGAGTCCCTGTGCCTGCCTTTTCCTTGGGCTCATGAGTGGATTCATGTTTCTCTAATTTCCTTCACTAGATAAATGTTTCATACATAGCCTTGATTATTTTCTCATGTATATTCCAGAATAGTTTGAACTCCCAGTTGTAGGAAGCATGCCTAGTGTTTGAGTTCCTTAGCCCTTCAACTTTGGAAGTTAAAAAAAAAGTACAAATAGGTGCAAGTGTCACTTTGAGCTTTCACTGATATGTTAGGGTTGACCAGTATCAAGTCTTGTAATCCAGTAATTGGATTTCAGGGTTTTATAATACTTTTAGTGTTTCACATTGAGAATGGTTTTGAATTGTGTCTTATTTAATATGAACAATATGTTATAGGCCATTACAAATCAACCACAAACCTGTGAAGAATTAATCTGTCTCAGAGTAAGATCCCAAGTGTAATCGTAATTGTTTCATAGTTCCCTTTGCTCTTTGTTAGAAGAGCAGAAAAGAACTTAAATATAAAACTGTGAAGAAAATTGCTTGGACTGAGGAGTGAAGACTAATAGGTAGTGATACTTTTTTTCACTCTAGCCATACGTATTCATAAACAAACACAAGTAACTGATTAAATCACTGTGCAGATATCAAAAGTAAATGTATTCAACTGTTTAAAACTGCTCTAACAGTCTGTAAAGTAAATTATTGTTCAAATAGATTGTAAAGGTATGGCATTTGGGGAGTATTAAAAAAAAAGAAAGTGGATACAGAAGAGAAGGACATAGAAGTGCAAACTTACTAGGGCTAATTTGATACCATGTTATGGATGTAAGAGAGTGTCAGTCTGAAACATACTGTGTCTTAATTAAGTGGTGGCTGCTAAAACTACAGTGGCTGATAAGGTCATTTTGTGCCTGGTTCTCAGTTTGAAAGACACTCAGGGTTCTGCTTTGGTCAGATTGTGTAGCAATCTCTGAAGGACCATAAAAATAAAAAGTTAAACTTAAGCAGCACAGTTTGAAATAAGCTTATAATTTTAGTGAAAACAAAATCAACAGATCAGTAGAAAGAAATTTACAACTATATAGCAAAAGATCAGCAACTAAAATTCCAGTAGGAGAAAATTACTTATGGAAAGCTGGTGGGGCTTTTGTTTTCTTTCTTTCTTTAAATAAATTAAGTTTTTCTTTTATTTATTTAATGTATCAAGTATTTATAAACATCTCTATATTTTTGTGGCCATAAGACTACAGGTAAATGTTATTTAAGGGGCTAGCAGGTTTGAAAATATTTTTCTCCAAGATATCATTCATGCAGTTTTCATTATTATAGTTTTAAAATTACATAGGAAACACGTGAGGTATGCATATATGCATAGCACATTTTGTTGAGCCTAGTATAGAGTTGTTGAAGGCAATTCTGTGTTTTAGTGGTGTGTTTTATCATATGACTTTATGATTGTAATAATTTGGCATAAAGGTGTACCACTGCTCAAGTGGTAAGTCCTACCTTCCCTCAGTTACTGGCTCCTTGTTCCCAAGACCTTCAGATGTTCTCTTCTAGCTGAAGAGAGATGAGAAATGGTGTGATCATTTCATCACCACAGTAACACAGGTTCCAGGGCAAATAAAGGATAAACCCCTCAGGGTATACAGCTGAGAGAGCATCCTTTTGAAAACAGCCTGGGTGCACTGGTTTCAAGGAATTGCCTAATAGTGGCCCAACTAGGTTTGTTTGCTGTTTAGAGTTGTTTTGGGTTTTGGGGTTTTTTTTTTCCTCATAACTTACTACAAAAATTAAGAAAGTGTAGACTATAAAAAGGTCTTAAGAATCCCAGTTCCCCTTCATTTATTGACAGTAAACAGAAAATATAAAGCCAATGTGGTCAATGCCATACCTTCTAGGAACCAAAGGAAAAGCATAATTGAAGTGATTTCAGATTTGTTAATATACCAGTCCTGAAAGTGTAGATGCATACCTCTTCCTGTATCTCTTTTTATATTTCTTTCTAAATATAATTTTCTTGCTGTTAGAAAGTTATGATACTTGTAAACAAAGCAGTTAAAGTAAGTGATATTTAAAACTCATCTGGCAGTCGTAGGTAGCTACTTAGTGTGCTTGGGCAAATCAGACCTGTTTAGCTGGCTCAGGTTTTTTTGTGTTGCAAGTTAACAAATTGCTGTACAGTGACTAAAATGCAGTCTTGAAAAATGTACTCTTGCACTGTTAATGCACTGGAAAGGTCGTTTCTCTTTCTTATCCACTGATCATAACATCGTCTGCTTTTCACCCTTTTATTGGCATCCTCTTATTTGTTGCAGCCAATATTAGCTTCCAGCACTCCTCAAATGAAGTTCTAACATAGTTCTTGTTCAGTTGCTTGATAGTGATGTGAGTGCCATTCAGGAGCCTGTGATGATGAATCCACATCAGCTGCTTCCTGAGATTTCAGTTCTGCCATTATTTCTCTTTTGGTCTGCATTTTTGGAAGATATCTTTTTAATTGTTCTCTATCTAGTTTGTGTTAGATTATCTTAGATTATGTTCCTTAAAATGCTTCCTTAACATCATCTTTGTAGAAAGCTGTCATGGTTTAGGAATGGTGTTCTCTAGTTAAGTTTTCCCACTGAAACCGTTGCATGCCATGCACAGCTCGCTTGCTGACATCCCCCTTCCCTCCCTCTTCCCTGCAGTGGGATGGGATGGGATGGAGAGGAGAACGGGCACAAAAGGTAAATATAATAGGTTGAGATAAGAACAACTCACTGGGAACAGCAATGAGATAAGAAAAATGAACAGTAGCAGCAGCGATACTAATGACAAGAAAATAAAGAAACTTATGACAAGAAAAGAAATGTTCTTGCTTACTGTGGAAACCCCAACAACAGATGATAACCAGCCACTCCCTCCAGCTCAGAGCTGGCATTACCCCGTCACTCCCTCTGCCACACTTAGTTGACCAGAAAAAATCCTTCCCAGAAGAGACTCTCTTGTCCATGACGTGGAATAGAACCCTGTTCTAGCCAGAACCAAGACTAGAATTAATATAAACCTTGATAAAACCAAATTCACCTATCATGCCAGTCAGCATTAATCCATTCTGGTTTTGCGTGTCTGTCACTGTTATGTTATGTTGACCTGATTTCTGAAAAGAAATGCTTGAAAGGAAGAATTTCTGGGATGAGAGGTCTTGGGTCCAGAAGAGTGATGATGATGGTCTTACCTCAGTTTTGCTCTATAATCTTCATTGTGCCCAAGAACTAGCATCAGTTCCCCTCGGATCAGAGTAAAAGATGAGTGGGGAAAACTAGAAAAAGGAAGGAAAGAGGCTCTTGCCCTGTTTCACAGTCTGTCAAAACCACATTTGGACTTTTATTTGCAGTGTGATATTTGTAGGTACTATAACAATTCTTTTGGACTCCAAATAATACAACATTTACAACGCTCAAGTGGAAACACTATTGTTCTGCTAATTAGACAACTAATGGTGATGAAAATGCCTGGAAGATAAGGGGAGGTTTTAAGTACTTTTGTTCTTGACTTGTGTGATTGAAAAATAGCTAAAGGAATACTGAAGTGTTTGTTTCTCCGTTTTTTTTCTCCAGATAAATACTCATCAGCTGGAATTTACTACTGCCAATATGTATCATTCTGTGTCAGAAACCAGTCACCCTTTGCAAACAGAGGAACAAGAGATAGGCATTGATCCCTTGCAGAGTTTTTTGAACAAGCCAGGGGAAGGTGAGTTTGTATTTCTGTACTTTTTTTTTTTGAGTTTATGCCTTATGTAAGTGTGTCGTGATAACTGTACCTGTCATAATTTGTTTAATTTGCTCAATGAAGTTGAACAGGACAACTTAAAGAACATTTCACAGAGTATGTAAGGAACACTCTGACACTAATGAAAACCACAAAAAGTCAACTTTCAATTACAGACAGAAGCATTAGCCAAATGTTTAATGCACTGTCATCCTTTTTTAATCATAAACCAAACACTGACTTCAGCATAAGAATATTGAAAAGGAGCATGACTTCCTTTCTCAAGCATGGACTCTTACACTGCTTTGGGTTTAGGGATCTTTTTTGTTTGTTTTCCTTTCTTTTTTTTCTTTTTTCTTTTTTTTTTTTTTTGATTCTGCAGTAAAGTTCAGTATGTTATTTTGTACAAAATTATGCAAATAAAAAGTCTGACTTTTGTTCGACTCAGCCCCTATGTTCTTATTTTTAAAAATATCTCGAAGTTAAGATAGAGTGAATAGGCTCTAAAGACAGAAATTACTACATAACCTGAAGCAAATTAGTTAAATGCAGTATTTGGAAGACTCTAATGAACAATGAGAACAAACTGCTTGGATAATGCAATGCCTGTCTGTTTTGCTCATCTTTTCTACTTATTTGCAAGTAGTGACAGTGTAGTTGGTTCCAAGAAAGTGATAAGCTTAATGAGAAAGCTCGTCCTTGTCATGAAAACATTCCTCAAGTACTCGGTTATACACAGTGGCACCTTAACTACCTGTAATTTTCCAGTCATTGAACACATGTACCAGGAGGGCAAAATAAAAAATTTATTTTAGAAACAACTTTGTCACATTTTCTAAGCCCCTCACCCAGATCAAGTACTCTATGTGGGTGTATCTGTTTATAAATCTTCTGTTTACTAGTGCTAATTAAAAACTATGTCAAGTTTTGCTCAGTCAGGTTTATTACTTCAGTTTAGAAGAAGCTGATGTTTTGCTTCAAAATATATTGGTAAAACTTCATTGTCCCTTTGACTTAATTTTTTCTCTGTTTCTTCATTGGTTTATAAAGCTTCTTTAATGTTTGAAAACGACAATGTATGTCATGGGGAAAGTATTTTAAAACCTGACGATTAAATGGAATAGCTTTTCTAGGTTAGTATTTCTTTTCTATTATATTTGACATCTTAATGATATGAAGCCATTTTGGCCTGATAAACAAAATGTTATTTTTGTACATGTTTTTAGAAACTTGAAAATAATATTTTCTTTCAATAACCTAAAATAATAACCATTTTCAAGAGGAAAAACAGCTTGCTTCTAGTCTACCCCAGTCAAGAAAAAGATAAACATTTTCTTCTGATTTCTATTTTCTTTTTAAAAAATTGGTAATTCTTTCAACTCTGTTTCAAAAAAAGCAAAATTTTTACCCTGTTAAAAACCCACTGTAAGTTAATTTTACCCTTTATTGTGCCCAGGAGCGATTAGTTACCTTGACTGAAAAGGTTTCTCATTTTTATCCCAACCTTAACATTTCTATGACATACAAAGTTATTAGGATTGAATTGATGTTTAAAAGTGCCATTAATTCATTTACCCCAAATGTTCATTAACAATGTAAATGTATGCTGATGTTCTATGAGACAAGGAAGTGACTAATGACTCTTCGCACTAACAACACTTAAAATGAATAGAAACTTTAGATAGCTAATCTTGAAGTAATCAAGACCCTCATTCAGCTTGGCATCTCTGTATGCTCTAAAACAGCTGTCAACTGTTAAAAATATATACACAACACACACATACGCACATGCGAGGATAAAGATATGTAAATACATGGTTCCCCAAGTCATAAAGGTTACCAACTATGGTACATTTTTTATGTTCTATCTATGTAAATATTTTATATAAAGCATCCATTTCATCTTCAGAGCATTTTTTGCTGCGAAACACATAGTGCATTTTAATTTGAAACTTTATATATCCAGAATAGGTCTTTAAAGTTTTAATGTTTCATTTTACATAAAGCGTGTGTTTGCTTGGTGTTAGCTCTTTAGGCATCAAAGTATTCAGTCATGCTGTCCATGCAGTCTGTCCATCATTGTCTTCACAAAAGTATTTCAAGACAAGACTTTTCAATGCAGCCTCAAGTTTCAGGGGTGATACAGAATCAACTTGGTGAAAAACTGTATCTAAATTTTTTTGTTTCATGAATCAAAGAAATATGGTGGAGTAGTGGTCCATTGGAGACATTCTGTGCAATATTGTAGAATATCAGGACATCTGAATTGTGTTTCTGAAGCATGGCTGAATGCTTACCTTGGAGGCAAAGTGATAAAAGCCTTCACTGAAATGAGGTGATTGGAAAAAAACACAGCACTGATGAGGATGCTGAAAATAAATATTTAGTTACTGATCTAGTCAGATTTGTTAATCTACAAGAAGTATTGTATTTTTAGCATGTGCAGTTGATACCAAAACTTGAGGGAGAACCAGAAGATGTCATGTCCAGCTGGAGATACAGAATTCTCTCACAGTTTTCATAAAATTACAGAAATCTCAAAAATACACGGATTGCTCTTAAGTATAGCTGTTTGGAAAACTGCATGCATCAACTACTTTTTGTTCATTTGCTGTCAGCTTGAAAGGGTATATTGGATAGGATTCCAGAAATATGTTGAGTCTAGTAGTACTCAGTGCTTTTACTAAAATTTCAGTGAAGGAATAGAGAGAAAACATGGTTTATTCGGGACAGGACTCTTGACACAATGGAGAGTAGACGTAAAATGCAAAGTGTTCTTGAGATTTTGGAGAGGTGGCCTGAGAAGAATAAGACATGGTTCGCTAGGAACAGCTGCAAGGATTAATGTTACAGATGCTAGGCATGAGACAGTTACCTAGCTGAACAAATGAAAGTCGATCATTACAGATGAGGTAAGTGTCATTTGGAGAAAGGTCTGGATGTTGGTAGCTCTCCAGATTTTATGTAACTGATAAACTTTGTATCTTGAGTTACGATGAGCCATGAGATTGTGCTTGTTTGCAAGTTTAAAAATTCAGAATAAGCCTTTAACTGTAAAGATCTTTTCTCTATCCCTTTGAAACATTTCAAAAACTCGGTTAAGATTGTATTTTTGTCCTTTTCTGTTGATTAATTTGGCCTTGTGTCTGATTTTTCTTTGAAGATACAAAAAATGCACATGCCATATATGCACTCATATATGCTTTTTTAAAAAGCATTTTTTAATAGGTGATTAGAAATTTTTGGCAGGGATTCTCACTTTTGCAATCTAATACTTCAAATGGAAGATTTTAGTTCTTTTAAGAAATGTTAATTTTTGATTGTTTCTTGTGGATGTGGTTGTATTTTAAATTACACACATCTAGGTAAGTGTGCATTATGTTTTCTTTTGACTGTGGTAGGTTGATGACATCTTGCTGCATTCCCTATTCTAGGAATCATCATGCTTTTATTCACTTTTTTCTAACAATGGTTTTGAGTGATCCCCTCTGAAAAAGGGATCTTTCAAAGTGAATCTTCGCTCTGTGTTAAGCAGAGACTTTGTGAGACCTGAATGAAATTTCAGAAACATTATTGTTGTACCTTCTCCCTGTATATTGCATCTGACAAACTGTTTTTCTGACTTCCAAATGCTCAAGGTTTCTGTTACATTGAAATGGGATGACTAGGTCAACTTTCTGCCTTAAATTTTTACTCCAAGTTACAGCGTCCACCATGATCCGACACAAGTTTTGAAAAGCAAAGTAGATAGTATTCCCATTTCATTGAAATAATGAGAAAGTTGATCCTCTAAGGACAGACTGGAACAATACATTTAATACTGTTCAATTTAATTTGCTCAATATCACAATTAATACAATTAAGGTCACTTGAAATGAAACTATTAACAAATTGGGTAATTTACTTTAACAATGTCAGTGTGTTCTCACAATTACATTTGCTTTAATTAGTGTACAAGCTATTATTTAATAGCATACTTCACATAGAAAAATGTAATGTGTTCTTTGTTCTTAATAGAAGAAAAGGGGAAACCTTTAATGGGTCAGAGTGTTTTGGATTTGGAGTTTGGCAGGATATATTTCATGTGTAAAGGCTATAGCTGGTGGTGAGGACAGAGAAGGCTGATGTTGCTGGAAGGACAAAGATAACTTCTGGAGTGTGTGACTGAAATTAATCCAGTTGAGACAGATAAGTTTTCCACCTCATACTTACTATTGCATTCCTCCTGGTTCTCAAGCCTGCCATGAAAAAATATGAGAGATGATAAGAGAGCATTCATATTTCCATTTTGACTATATACTGGGTGTGTGTGTTTCCACTGCTTGTCTTTGGACAATTATACTATTCTGGTGTTAACCTCATAGCCCTGATCACCAGAAAGTATTTCCATGGAGAACTATACCTTAAATGAAATTTGAGATACCAGGTTTGTATTAGTGTCATGCAGAAAACAAGTAGAAAACAGAGGGGAATGAAGTAATAAAGTGAATGCCATCTTTTCTGGACAAAGCAAGACCCTCGTGTTATCAAATAATTTCCCCAAATCTTAAGTGTAACTCACATGGACTGTTTTGGCCCTTGACATTCCTTACAGGATTAAGTGAATTTTTGCTGTCAGAAAATTGTATTATCTTCTAATTGGTCCTTAGCTACTCAGTGTTATAAGTCGGGGGTTTTTTCCCCTTACAACCCCCTTCACTCAGGTATACTGTGCTGGTGTGGATTGTCCTGTACAACATTTATTTAGCTCAATTTTTAGAGATCATTTAATTTAAAGGAAAAAAAACACAGAGGTCTACACGTCTCTGTGTGAGAAGTACTTTCCTAGGTAAAAGCAACTGAGAATGCAAATACAGTGAGTTGTTGAAGACTTACTATTTTCTTATCAAATATTTTTTGATAGCGTATTTTATGATGTCATGTGTGTCCTATCATGTGTGTTATTTCATCTTTTCTCCAGGAAGCAACATGAAGTTTAGCATTGTGTTTTTAAGAGTCCTTTTAAATATGCATGCTACTGTGTGTTTTCATTAAAAAGACGAGATTGAACAGAGAACCTCTTTGCATTATACTGGAACAGAAGAGCTGAGGATTGTGATTGTTTCTTAATGTTTTCGGGGTTCCATGCTGTGGTTTACACCAGGCCCTGAAAAAGCCCTGTGTCCTTCTTTGGCCAGTTTTACCCTTCAGCCAGAAATCTTCAGTGTGCTCCACCAGGACAGTTCTTGCTACCAGTCCTGTTCAAAACCTTTGTGCTTCTCCTGCAGGGCTTGGCTTCCTCCTTAAAGGCACAGGTAGGATGGAGAAGAACGGGCTGTCCTCAGTCTATTTCACTTCGTATTGGATGAATGAAAGCAAGAATGGTTTTTACATCTTCAAACGCTATATGCTAACATAACAAGCATTTTAATATTCATTTATTAATAATAACTGCTGTTTAGCTTGCTTTTAATTGAGCTGCAAAAGGATTATCGTGACAAAGGCTATTGGAGCAACACAGTGTGTCTTGAGCTAACTCAGGCTGTCACTAGCTGCTTCCCTACAACTCTTCATTTTCCTCTTTTCTATATTAGACATTTTTATTAAAAGATCAGTTAACAGAAAAGCTATGCATGTTTAAAAATGCATATCTTTAATACAGTTAGTTGAAAATCTAGCTATCTTAGCTATCACACAGTACAGTTTCTACTTGAAAGACTGTATTTGTACAGGTGTTGACATGCTCTTAGAAATTTGCTTCTTGTGGGCTCTTCTGTTTCAGTGTCTTACTGCAAATTTGTATTTGGGAATTGCAGGAGTATTTTTAATTACTTCATCTG
The DNA here is from genome assembly GCA_013397295.1 of Polioptila caerulea. Taxonomy (NCBI): domain Eukaryota; kingdom Metazoa; phylum Chordata; class Aves; order Passeriformes; family Certhiidae; genus Polioptila; species Polioptila caerulea. The sequence goes on from VYXF01010446.1 coordinate 4,083,667, forward strand.
TGGGAGAAAGTGTGAGTAGCAGCCATGGGCTTGTGAAAGATCAGCTTCAAAAGTTGGATTCTTATCTCTAGAATTGGTAGATACAGGGGTTTTTGGTGGTTTCACATGAGTTGCACATTGCATTAACTCCAGTTTGGAGGTTATCCTTTGACATAGGTGACTGACACAAACATCCTGTAGGAAAATGTCCTTCAGTGGTTGATGTGGCAGATACTAGGGATGACCTTTTGGACAGTGATGTCTGTTCATGGAATGGTTTGGGTTGGAAGAGAAATTAAAGACCATCCAGTTCTAATCCCCCCACCATGGGCAGGAAACCTCCCACTAAATCAGGTTGCTCAGGACCCCCTCCAGCCTGACCTTGAACACTTCCAGGGATGGTGCATCCACAACTTCTCTGGGCACCCACAACTTCTCTTGGTCTAAGTGAAATTAAAATGTTCGTTTTGGAAGTTCCACTCTAAATCCCCACATGAAAACAAGACCATTCTCACTAATGACACTTGCTCACTACGTCAGTTCAGTCATCCGAGCTGGGAGTTTCCAGGTCTTTCCAGATACAGCTCTGCCTCAATACTGAATGGCATAAATCACTTGTCAGCTTCATGTCATTCTTCTGACAACTCCTTGTGACCCTACTTTGGGAAAGGCTGATTTGAGCATTTCTCTTTCTTCTCCTAGCTTTTCCCAGATCCAAGTTAAAGATCAACTAGTTGGCTCTCATCTTGCTTTCTAGTATACATGTAGCGTAATAATACTTGCATAAAAGGAAATAATATGTAGTATAAAAGGAAAGAATGCAAGTTAAATGAAAAAGAAATTAAAATTTTTTTTTAATAAATATTACATGCTTAGAGGACTTTAAAATACCAAGAAGGAATTTCCATTTAAACTACAGTAACCTACGGAAGAGCAAAATAAAACAGAATAATCTTTTTTAATACAACTTCTGTAAATGTAATTAAAAGTGGTTTAAAACTAGTTCATTATAAAGTTATACATAAACTAACAATGAAAATACAATCATTCTTTTGAATATTTTGCTCAGACTTTTCGCAGAAATATAATACGAAGGTTACTAGCCATAAACACCTCACATATTAAGTGTTTCCAGGCAATGATCAAATTATGTTAAATGGCTCTCTCTCCTACATATGGAAAAGGCAGATTCTCTTAATTTAAAAAAATTGAACTGTACATGTTTGATTGTACTTGTGTATGTATAATAAAAGACTAGTAAATCAGAATTCTAGCTGAGGCCAGCATGATTGGTACAGGATAATAATTAAATGTCTGGGTTCACTTCTGTCCTCACGTACCAAAGATTGTAATTTACAAAGCAGTGTATGAATTGTGAGCAGCTAGGTGATGTTACAGACCTCTGTATCTGAGATTAAATGTATGTTAAAACATTTTTAAAGAGCTTAACTGTCACAAATTTGATTGAATTAGAAATTGATTGTTCTATATAACAGAAATATGTCACTACAGATGGGATGTTTCCTGTCTTTCATTTATGTGGACACTTACAAAAACCTGGAATTCCTTATTTTAAAAAGAGATGGTTTCATCCTACTTTCACTAAAGTGATACTGCAAAGCTTCAGTTTTAGGCTTTCTATGGACTAATAAGCCTTATCCTTTAGCCTCCGTGGTACCCAGGGTACTCCCTGTCCTCATCCTCTTTGGACACGCAAAACTAAGACACGTGAAAGGGGAGGGAAATAAAGTACTGTCATATTTAAGTGGTAAGAAAATTATCTGGTAAGATGTGTATTATTTATTGACAATCTGGCCTTTTAACAAAGAAAAATAGGCCTACGCTTAGGTTGCCACTGCAGCAGCCGAAACAGCTGATACTTTAATGAACAACATACTGAGGGCCATCCAGGACATAAGGCAAATTAAGCAGGTTACAAACTGCATATCTTCTGTTTAGGTTTAGGAGATCTCCCCAGCTCTGACAATTAGCTCCGCTGATCAGGCAAGCAGACAGACAGAAACAGAAGGAGGCCATTTGTATCAATTTGAGGAACAGAACTAGTAATGAAGTAAAATATCCATACCAGGTAGTTTCACCTCCGCTTTGGAACAGATATTTCTAACTGCCGGTTTCAGCCTTGCAATAGCAAATAAATAAATAAATATGTGCTGCTTAACAAAAGCTTATTTTCTGTTGTTTACAAATTGAGAGCAAAGGAATAATAATACTTCTAACCTAACGGATTTTTAAAAAGGATAAAACATTTTCTGGACATACAAGCAAATACGAATCTTGGTAACCTGACAGCTTTGTTTAAATGTTGAATTTGAGTTTCCTTTCATGAAAATCTTTTCAAAGTACAGCAATTCAGCTGTGAAAACCTGAATACATTAATGATGACAAAGAACCTCTGGAGTGAGCCAACATTTGTTTTTGTTCTTTTACAGCGTTTCCTGATGAATTGCACATACAAAAGTGTTGGAGGTTATTTTAATTTTCTTTTCTTACTTTGATAATAAATGTCTCCACTGTTTACCTTTTTGGTTAAGGTACCTTATTATTACTAATCAGCTTTAATTATTTATAACAAAATGACTGTGCAAGATGTTTCTTTTGATGTCAGAAAAGTCAGGGACCTGATCCTGACCCTATTAAAACTAATGGCTAGGTTCCAATTGACTGCAAAGGTAACAAGCCTGAGTGCCCTTTAAGGGAAGCAGTTGTTTAGCCCAGGGTACTGGATTGTGGTTAGTTGGGGTTCCTGTTTTGGGAGTGTTCAGATTTTAAAGCATTCGGTGTCAAGATTTGGCTGTGCAAAGGCAGAACGCATATAATTGACTCTTAAAGTCAGTCCCTATCTTCATTTTGTTCATAAGATACACAATAATTTTTAAAAGGCTGAACATACAGGATAATAAGAGAACGCCCTTCTCTCTAAACATGAGTGCTAAAATGGGGGGAGAGAGAGAAATGTGGATAGCCTTTTTGCTCTTGTCTATCTTTTTTCACAGTCAACAAAATAGCAAACTAGCTCAAATCTAAGCAATGCTGGATAAGGACCATCACGTTTCACAGGCATGTGTGCCAGCTTGTGTTTAAATCTTACTTTGTTTAAGTGAACTACCAGTGGGTTTTGTTTCCATCTATTTTAGGCTTCAGATTTATATGGATGCACATAGACACACTCTGTGACAAGACTGAACACTTCTGTCAGATCTAGAATATCTTTTAGGTATTCATAAGTATCTTTGTTGAGTTTCTTCATCGTGTTACATGTTTAGTTTGTTACATCAGTAATCATATGACTGTAACATTTCAACTGCACACAAATGAAACAAAAGGATATAGCAAATGAGCCTTACTTTCACCATTTGTGACAACTACACAAGGTTGTGGCACAATTTGTGCTCCTTGGCTTGATCTGCTTGAAAAGGGAAGTGGGACTTGAGGTATTTGTTTTGCATCTGTGTGCTTACCTCATCCTTTTAGAAGGTGTCATATACAGAAGAAGCAATGAAATTAGTTCTTGTAACTGCCATAGGAAGAACAGCCAGATTATATGTTCTTATGCAAAAAGGAATTTGAAGCTGGTGAAATGATACAGTTCATTCATAAAAGAGGTCTGTAGCAGGGCCAGGAATTTGACCCACCTCATCCAAGGTGCAGGACACTGCATCAGTGATGCTGCCATCCTTCAGCTCCTTCTTTCTTTCAGGCAGTTTTTGTGAGGCAGGTAGCTAATTAACTAAGAAAGCGTAACTTTGGTACGGAGCGCACACACACACACACAATTTTTTCATGTTTTACATACAAACTCAAATAAGCATATATCATCTTAGAAATTTCAACTAAAAGTATTTTTGGTAATGGAAGTGAAAAGTATTTCAAAATATGTAGATCGTTGTCACCTTTTCAGTATTTTGAGTAATTAAATAAAATGTTTTGAATACCTTAAACTAATCTTTGATAAATGGTGTCTCAGTACAGATATATATGGGTGTTACTATTAAAACATAATTTGGCTGCAAATCTAAGGAATGCTACTCCACCTCAATGAACTACTTGTCAAAGTTGATTTATTTATGCTTATTTATTTCATAGTTTTGTATCTTAGTGTTGCCAGGTCCTGTCTTAAGAAGAGGTAAAATACTTCTCACAAGAGTTTTTCAAAGTAAGCGTGACAGTGCTGTGGTTTACTTAATGTGGTGTTGTTCAGTCAAAGGTTGGGCTTGATGATCTTGGAGGTGTTTTACACCTTTAGTGATAAATTCTAAATACCTTATTTCTGTACAGGCAGCTGGCAGTTAAATCTTTTGCTTGGATACTAAAGTGGTAAACAATAAATGAACTCTGGGATAGGAAGACTATGCTCAAATTTTTTAACAAATCCCATCCACTTTAGTGCAATTGGGACTATATAACCAAAATATTAGCAAGTAGCCTGTATGATAAGTTTCTCCACTGAAATTTTGATATTCCATTACAAATTATTATTCTTGATCTTCCTGAAAGTTAAAAGGCACAAACTTCATGCAGCTAAAGCTTTCATGATGGTGATAATTCTTTTCTTCTGAGAAATTTGAATTGTGATGGAATCAATTATTTAACTTTAGGAAAAATTAACTGTGTAGTGTTTCAGTACTAAGTGTAATTGAAGGGACAGATCATGTAATACATATGAAAATATATTTGCAATGATCTGATAATGTTTTGAGTTTCATTATAAAGGGGTACATTTTTCAAATGTTAGTTGTAATTTTGGAAGATGCCATTTAAAATTTGAAATATTTAAAGGGTGGAGCAATGAAACATAAATTTGTCCATTATTGGACATTGCTACTTCGCACACAGATGAATTCTCATCAAATTTGATTTGCTGACTGGTGGCCAGAACAGATGTTATCTTAATGGAGGAGAGAAGCATATGGAGCCACAGGGCCACCTCCAAACTTCTGTGACCCAATATTGTTTCATTGTTTATTGAAGTATGAAAGAAAATACTTCTTAGCAAAAACCTGCAAAGCTCCATTCTGAGTTATTACAGCTAGGTCACCACAACATTATTGTGTTATTAAGATGAAGATTTTATTGCCAGAAAAAGTGTTGCTATTAAAAAAAAAAAAAAAGAAAAAGAAAAGAAAATTAAAATAAAAAGACCCCAGGCAGATGAGATTGTGTCTTTTGCGTATTTGAATTTAAAAGAAAGAAAGACTGTAAATTAGAGCTTACACTGTGGAGAACTCTAGCTCTGTTTTGGGGTTCTTCTGACAATAACATAGTGAATAATAAGTGCAAAATTATGTTGGAAAAGTTTTTCTGCAGAATTAAATTTAATTTATTTTATAAATTTGGATTTATGATGAACATATAACAATTTTAGCTGTGGCATTTGCATGAACTAAAGTTATACCCTTGTAACTGTGCTATTAGAATAACTACTTGTTCAAGTGAAGATTTTGAGGCTTTTTGGAGAAACTGGTTCATAATGTATGCCTGTCAGAAACAAACTTCTGATTTGGAAAAATACCATGTAAACATAGGATTAAATGTTCCTTTTCACTTTTAAAAAAGAGCATATAAAGCCTGATTTAATTCTGGACATGAAAAATGTCCTGAGGATTTTTTGTCTTGGAATTAATGTTACATTTATGATACTTCCAGTCCTCTAGATATTACAAATTTAGGAAGATACTTGCAGGTTTTCTGTGATTTCAAAGACACTTACTCATATCTGTCATATTCAGTTTGAGATTCTTATGGAAAAATGAGCCTGCAGTTTGAATTTACATTACTTAGCTAAAGATAGTTTTATTTTCCTACATATTACTCTGTTCCATGCTAAAGCTGTAGCACAGAACAGCAGCTTGGAAACTTTTGAACTTATTTAATTGATAATAAATATATTAAAACAATACTGAATATTAAGATAGAAGTGGGGACGTCTGAAAATCATGTAGTAAATTATGTGTACAGTGGTAATTTTTATTAGCCTAGTATAAGGAGCAACTTACACTGGATCCTGCAGCGTTGATGTTTCATTTCTATCACCATTTCTGACCTGCCACCTAGAAATAGGCATTAATGGCACAACACAGGCTACTGCCATAAAGTGTGTACACATCATAATTATTCCCTCTTTAGGTCTTTACTTTGGCCATGAAGTGATTTTCTGTTTATAAATTGATACCACTTAGCATTAAAGATGATGAGTTAGTCTGGGGACTTTTAACTTACTTCAGTAGTCTTTCCTCAGTTGCTCTGAAATCTCTATCTGGTTTCAGTTTTGAGGAAGTTAAGGCAAAGAACAATTTGAGGGTTTTGAATTGAGTCTAGTTGCTTTTTCTTTACAAACCATATGCCAGTGCTCAAAAGGCCTGTCTTATGGCTGGTTAAAACAAAATAAGAACATCTATAAAAGGTCCCACTCTGAGAAATGTGTACTAATTTCAGGCAAAACTTCTTTTCATTTGGTGTTTATGAATTACACTTTTAAAACTTTGCCTAGAGGTAGGGAGGAGTGTTTCAAAAATCAGATGTTAAAGTAAAATGGCTATAAAAACATGTGATCTTCCATTTTACTGTATTTCTTCTTCTGAATAAGTAATGCTCTAATAAAAATTAAAGAGCAAGTTGCATTTCGAAGATCAGGTCATCGTAATTCATTGACATTAGGCCACATAACTGAATAATGTCTTACTTCAGTGAAATACATCAAATGAGATCAACAATTATGACTCATAAACATGCCTCGCAGGCATAAAACAGCAGGGAATTAGCATGTGAGGCTGATAAATATGCATGTAAATAAGCTCCCAAAGGAATAACATGGGTTTGATTGATAGGTTTAGAATTGGAACATATGTAAACCCCTTTATTCCTCATTCTGGTGTAGCTAAGTAAAGATGCGTTTTACTTGTTAAAAGTTTCAATAACTTTGTAAATCTTAATGCCACATCTGCTTTTGTGTGTGCAGGCACGTGTGAGTGTCACTTGAGAGATTGATTGAATCGTCTACAGGGTAGATGCCCTCACACTGAGGCTGTCGTGTTTGCCTGTGGATATTGGAGCGGTTGTGTGCGCGGGCACACGTATACGTGGATTTGGGCACTGCGTGGTAGGGGCTGTTGAGCAGAAGGTTATTTTGGGGGTTGTTTTACCCACAATTTACAGGTTTTAAAGTTTGGTTAGAAAACTGAGTTGGGAGTTTTGGTATATGCACCAGTATATTTATTTTTGTAAATACATTCTGCGTTGAAGGTAATTACTATTTATATTACAGAAAGTCCCACAAGTGCTACTACATTTAAAAGTCTGGCAGTGATTCTTTATAAACTTCCAATTCTTTTGGCATCTTACAGCTTGAGCTCTTATCTACAACTTCAAAGTACCTATCACAGCAGTATCTCTGTGTTGATCAGCACAAGTGTTTATGCTGTGCAGAGATTTACATCCCTATTGTTAGAAAAGTATAACATACATTGTGTTTATAAAACATTAATACTTTGCTTTGCCAAATACAGACCAATTGGTTGCCATTGTCATGTGGCCTGGTGTACATCTGCTTTATTACCATTCCCTGCTATTAGGCAATAAAAACTTTTCCAACTGATGCACACTTACTGATGTTGCATCAAGCTGTAATTATGCTAAAGTGATCTTAGACCAGTGGCAGGCAAGATGCAAAACCATTTTCAATAGTATGGTGTGTGTGTATTGACTGTAGATTTTGGTTCTGGGTGGTTTATAGCTAAAATAGTCATTCAGAGAAATTGGAGATGAGGCTCGTATCAGAGATCACAGTTGTTCGCGTGTGAAAACCTCAATTCTGTCATACCTACCTTTCCCTTAGAGATACCTTTTGTGGAGATAAAGCTTCAGCAAAACGGCTTCCTTCTGGTTAGATTTATGGGGTAGCAGAGAATATATTTCCCCGTTAAGATCAGTACATCCAGGAGCTACCGCTTAGTTCTGAGAGCCGGCTCTTTTTGCTGCTGGAAAATAAATAAACTTGTAGCGCTTAGAGACATCACATCAAATCTCACGTGGCTTCTCATGAAGCAATTTATAGCTACCTTGTATAATTTGTATAGAAATGTTGAGTTGATCTCTGCTCCTACAGCATCAACTGCTTAACCCAGAATGTAACAGCCTGTGACACCAAGAAAAAGCAAACCCTGTGTACAGTCTGAGGGAGGGGACTTTTCATAACAGAGCTGAATAAGCAGATTGCTATCAGGAACTCCGATGGGCCATGTTTCTAGCTGCATAGCACTGTCCTTTTTCACAGAGGATGCCTAGATATCTCTTGAGCCAACAGAAATACAAAATAAACCACCTTCTTTTTTTTTTTCCTAACAATGTGCTTTTTTTTTAAACTCAGGGCCATGACAGGCTGTCACTCAGTTTCAACTCCCCACAAGAAATGTCCTTGAATGGTTCAGGAGAAGCCAGAAAATTGTTGTTAAGTGGTTTTTTTAGTTCACCTCTAGAATTTTCCACATTTTCTCCAACATGTGTGAAGCCACTGGGAAATATGGTTAAATGAGTTAAGCAGACATCACCCATCTGTGCATCTCGGGGAAAATAAAAACAGTGCTGTCCCTCCGAGAGCTTTCTTGGTACATAACCAAAATCGGAAGAACAACCACACTCTAAAGCTAAACCTAGGCAAGGCTGTTAGAGGAAAAAAAGACATGAGCACTTTGAAGGAACTGCTTCTTCAGTCTCGCTGGTGTGTGGCCTTTGCAGAATGTAAGGTGATCCTAACACCTGTGCTCCTCCCAAATGCCTGAAGGCTACTGGACAGCCGAGAAAACATGACTGCACATCATGTTTGCTTCAGACAGTGTTAAAAACCTGGCATTCAGCCTCAGCTCTGAATTTCAGTCCCCTCACAAGCCAAAACAATCACGTTGCAGCCTCCCCCCTCTTTTTATAAATGTTTTATAATTTTAGTTAGAAGGCATCACAAGAACCCTACTTTTGCTCAAGTCTTGATTTACCCTTTAATATTGTTCACTGCAGCTCTTTCTACTACTCAAGTGATTTGTAATTTGTATCTCTCAAACAGTTCCCACTTGGATTTCTCATGCACTGGAAAGTCAGATGCCTGACATTACTGTGTAAAGTTAAGTGCTTGGGGTTAATGAGTGGCATTAAATTTTATGAGGTCATGTCCAGTAGATGTTAAAAGAAGCTTAAGGGAACTTTATCACTGATAGAAATTAACAGTTGGCACAAAAGAATGCCTGAGGGAGTTCAGTTCTAAGCAAAAATAAAATCAGTGGTATAAAAACTAAAATATAGAGTGATTGTGATTAATGTAAACATTTTTGTTAGGTAATTGGTTACTTGTTGCAGTAAAAGAAATGAGGCCCCACAGTTTGAAAGAATATTATTGTATTTAGAAAGCAATTAATGTTTCTAGTCAAATAAAAAAAATCTACATCACCTACAATATTTATATTCTTCCAGTAAACATATAACCTTTGGGGCTATATTTTTCAAATAGTCAAGCCTCCACTTATTTACATTAGTTTTTTCTTTGGGCAAAATATGTTTTCCCTAGTGGAGTATGTTATTTTGTTTCATTAAACCTTTATTTCTACTCACATGCATTGCTTATATTACAGACCAAATGAGTAAATTCCGTGTACTTAAGTCATCTAAGGTTTGTGTTTTTGGGTGACTGATGGATGGCATGAAAATTCTGTTTCAAAAAGAAAATGGCTGCATTAACTTATGGATAGATTTGTTTTGCATAATTATGTGGGGAACCATTCGGTAATTACACCAGTATTCACATGCTGTAATTTTCGTCGTCTTTATTCGCTGTCATTCCAATGGGAGGAAATGGAAGCCTTGTTCAGACGTAGATATTCTTTCTTGCTCTGTCTTACAACCTGCAGTCACAGCACAGAGTGCTTTTTCAAATAATGCCTGTACTTGAGTAAGACAGCTGTTGTATGGAATTTCACTCCCATTGTATGCATGAAAATTCAGCACCTCCTCCAGGGTCTCTAACACCTCGCTATGGATATGCTGAGTGACCTGGTGCAGACCCCTCCCTTCCCTCCATGTCACTTGAGCTCTGTGCCGTCTGGATGCCGTGGTGGGGGGAACAGCGTGAAGCCTGCTGAGAATGCAGAGCTCTAGGATGGAAGAGCCAAAGTCTCTGGTTCAAAACTTTTTCTCCTCTCCACCCTGACAGAGAGGTACCATGCTTGTCATAAAGCGAATCACGGCCACGTCCTGAATTGAGGTGAAGGAAAACTGAAGGAAATGAGAAAAAATCTTAGAATTTGTAGACTCTCAGGGCTGTTCTGTTGATCTCTAGATGGTTATTTTTGAGTTTAAATATTAATTACATATGTGAAATGCCTTCTCACATTTTCCTTAGGTGGTATTTGTTAAAAAAAACGCAAAATCAAAAAGCTGAATCTCTCCAATGCTGGGTGAGATCTTTGTCTTGCACACAGACTGTTTTCTTTTTGGCTAAAAGATACTGGGCATTTTTTTGTCTTAGAGAACTGAGGTAACTGTTGGGAAGAAGTGACGACTACTAAATAATTTTTCCTATTATTGTGCAAATTAAATCATCAAACTTTTGGAAAACTTCACTATAATCATTAGGCACAAGGAAAATCTAGTCATACTTGTCTCATTTGCATTTTAGAAGTCTCACATTTCTTATGTCTTCAAGTGCTTTGTACTTGCATCCTTAGTTCCATTCGGGAGTGCCACTAGGGATTGACACTACTCATCCTCCACCCAGGAGGGCAAGGGTGGAGAACAGAAATCTGTCTCGTGATGGATTACATACTTTTTGGCAAAAATATTTTGTGGAGAGGTTTTTTTTCCTCTATATCTACAACAAAGTGATAGTTGCTTGACAAAGCACCTTGCACTGTAGTAAATAGAAGTGTTTTGTCATTCTTGCTGTCAATTTGATCTATTTTTATATTCTGATGTAGCTGTGGACTTTCATCTCTTAGACATCCAGAGTTTACTGCTAGTGCATATATACCTTTGCTCTTCAGATTTTTCTAGATCTGTCATTCACAACATGCATCTGTTTTTGCACTAACAAAGTGCACAGTTGGTACTCTCTAAATTGCCTAAAGGTTGATTTACAAGAATTTTGATTAAAATCTAGTGTTTTCATTATACTTTAGCGTATTTAAATTTGGCAGCTTAAAAGCTCTAGCTCAGTACTTCTTTTATACTGGTTTTTCTTTGGAGAAATTTATAGAAAATGTAGGGTACTGCTCCATTTCAGGTTCTCTGAGTTATGGGTCTTCTGGATGTACAATGTATTCCAAGAATTAACAGCCTTGATTAGACAGCCTCAATGGTAGTCCAGGGCTTTCTGGCTTTATCTTGTAAAACCAAGCTAGGCAGCTGTAAGCTCAGTTGTCCCTTCCAGGTGCATGTTACTCCTGTATAGTTAATTTGATTGAGATAAGGGCTGTTCCATCCGCAGCAGTAACACCCTTCAAGGGTTGAGTGTTTGAGTCCTTATGACGATGTTGGTCTTCATGTTTTGGGTTTTCTTTCTCAGATGCCTTGCCAGGTTGTCAGGTACTAGTACTGCCGTAAGGTGAAGGTAACATCATTTTTTAAAACTTTTTTTTTTAAACTTTGTGTTTCTGAATTATGCTAGCTCTAAACTCTGGTGCTATTGGAACAGGTCTTAAGTTTTACCTGGATAGTTTGAAATGTTACATAATGTTACTTAAGTTACATTATTAAAAACATGTTTACTAAATAGACGTGAGCAGGATCCTAGTTCTAATTTAATCTATTATTCTGCAGTTTATGTTAATGTAAATCCAAAGCAGCTTTTTGGACCTACAGATCTGACTGCTTCCAGCAGTGCTGAGAGGAGTTGTGGTAGGGAAGGAGGAGGCTGCAGCTGGAAGGAGTAGGCAGAGCTCAGCTGGGGTGATGGATGCTGTGGGAGCCCAAGAGCCTCTCCCTGGCCCTGGACATTTTAGAGACTGGCAGCTTCCCACACTCCTTTGCACGGCACTTTCTTCACCTCTTACTGTATGCTTTTAAAGGAAAGCATTCTGTAGCATTTAAGGAAAGCCCAGGCATTGCCCAGTCTTGCATCTCAGTGACAGCTTCTTCACTTGAAACTTCTTGTCTATTTCCTCTTCCTCGGAGCCAAACCCTTCGGTTCTGGTGCTGCCTCTTGGGAGTGGTGCCAGCCCTTCCACTGGATGCCAAGCCCTTTAGTTTCTCCTGTGCACGAATTTCTGGGTTTCCATTTATTCTTTTATTCATTTATAATTCCAAAATTCTTTTTATTCTTTCTGGTTGCTGCGTGTTTTCCCTTCCCAGACAAGCAAGTAGCCAGTTACACACCTCACCACAGCAGCCACATGGGTGCTCTGATTTCAGGCTGTCCCTCTTTGCATGCACCTGCTGGGCGAAGGAAAGCGATATGATTTTCATTGTGTTCCTAAACGCGTTAGCACTCCAGAAAGAAGGTCCAGGAGAGCTCATTTTGCTTTCAGGAGCCTTTCACATCCATCAGCAATGCTGTAAGTCATCAGCCTGCTGCAGTAGCATCCTTTGATAAGAAACAGCAAAGAAGCAAAGCTCTTTTTAGCTCCTGGTCCTGGTTATCATGAGACCATCTCCTCAACTTTAGGAGGTGAGGCTGCGTATCACTGCCACATAGTTCCCTAGCCAGGCTGGCTTTTCTCCTGATAAACCTGTTATTCTCAGTTGAAAATCAGCTAGCTCCATGTTGAAAGGGCAGTTCTATTTCAATAAAAGAGCTCTTAATCCTTTCTTGTTTGTCTTCTACTATTCTATAATCTTGGAAAAACAACAATGCTAGAAAACTCCTGATCAATCTTTTTTTGGCTTGGTTTTTGTTTTTTTTTTTTTTTTTTTTTTTTCCCTAAGCTCAGTGGAATATGCATTACTGCTTTTGAATATGAAAATTAGACTATACATCCATATGATTTATTATCCCAAACAGAAGGATTGCAACAATCTATAAGATAGAAATGTGGTTAAAAATAAGATGTAATTGAAGTAAGTTAAAGGACAATCGTAGCCTTCAAAGACGTAAAGAGATAGTATGTTTTTCTTTTTATCAGTGTAAATGGTCTCTGGAGACCACCTTTTTATAGTGATTGTGCATGTCTAAGATTAAGCAAAGCTGCATGACCAGTGCTATCTCAGGAGGATGCTGAGTCATTAACTCATGTTTATTGCCTTTTGCCATCTTTAGTTTATTGCAATTTATAGCTCAAAGGCCTTTTAGGCTGTTTATAAGTTAAAATTAGCTAAATTCTTCTGGATGCAAGTATAAGTCACTCAGCATTTGTATATCATCAGGGTGTAAATTCCTAGCAATGATGCCAGGCAGCTTCTAAGATTTTTTTTCTTTCTTTGCAAAGTCTAGTTACGCTGCTTGTCCCTGGTTAAACTGGAATACTCTATCCTCTTACTAATTTTGGTGATTTTGAAAATTGTGTATGCTCTTAAAGAATTTACTCAAGTTAGAGATTATATTATTTATTAGGTATACAGTTATTGCTTCAGTCAGACTACAACAAAATGTCTGTATATTTTGTTGGAGTCTTTTGAGTCATGTTTGGTGGGATGACCTAGGAATTTGTAACGTGTTACAAATGTTACACATGATAAATGATCAGCCAGGCTGAGTAGCAGAGACAGGCTCTAGTACCGAGTGCATGAACAGACATGGACATAATATACTATGGACCAAAGACAGGTGCACTGGGAGAAATAACTGAAAAACACTTAGAAGAATCACTTTTTACCTTACCCTGTGGAATTTTTTGTTCTACCAGTCTTATTGCTGCTGGTAGCAAATTCAGTTCAGGCATTACTGGACTAAATGTGTATCGACTCCAGTGGAGTAGTCACATTTGCTTATATAAGCTAGTGTTGTGTGCTTCCCACTAAACGGGAAGTCAAACTATTTTTCCATGTACATGCATTTTCTGAAGTGTTTAAATCACTGTTTGCATCAGTTAAACTTCTTTCCTTCCCATCATGCCGAGAGAGATTATATTAAAACACATCTGGATATAAAGTCTTAGGGATTTTGGTAACTTGCAATCACTTGGGAATTCTTCGGAAGCGTTCTTATGAATTAGTTCAGTGCCCTTTGAGTAAAATTTCTTACTCTATGTATTATATTGGTTTTAGTTTAGAGTACAGTGTATAGCTCAGTCTATTTTGGTAAATGGAGAGGCTTTAACAGGAAAAGAAATATTATAAATAAGTCCCTTGAATGTACTTATTGTTGAATTTATTTTAAATTGAGCTGCATGGGACTACATTTCTTAAACACTCATGCTACATTCTAATTTCAGAATCAGTCATCTAGACCCTTGTATATCTTTTCCCATCCACACTTTTTCACACATACATTTTACATGGGGAACAGTGGTATGTTAATTTACAGACTAACCTAATGACAGGGTTGAGTGTTTAGATTTGTCAATGCTCAGAAGCAGTTTCACTTAAAATGGAAACCCTCTTACTTTCATGTGTCTTGATTTAAACAGAAGTGCCTAGGCAAAATTATTTAAAACAGAGATGTTGCCTGGAGAATACACTGAGTTTACTCATATATTCATACACATATACACAATTGTGATTTTATAAGCAAAGATCATGGAATGCCATGATTGTCATAAGTCAGCAATCCAAGAGACAGGGTTTGAGCAACATGCGGTACAAGATATTATCTTTAGGAGTTTTTTCTCCTAAATGGAAACCAATGTGTCTGCCTATCATATTGTTGAAACAGCTTTCAGCAGGGCTAAAACAGGCTTTGATTTTGCACCTTGGTGCCAGTGTTCCTTACCTACTTCTGAATGCGACCAGCTTTCACTGTTGCAAGATTGGCATCTCTGTGGGTACTTTACAATTGGGTTCCTTTAATAATTCAAATACGCTTAAAGGGGAAAAAACAATATTAATGCTTAATATATTTTTTTCATGTCAATACTGAGGAATAAACAAATTATTTCAGTCTAAGACTTTTGTACTTCAAATGGCAAGTTCATTAGTTCATTTTACAATTCATTTTCTTCACATATCAGTAACTAACATAGTGTATGGGTTTTTATTTCATTCGTGGCAAAATATATTTTAGGGCAGAGCTGATAAAACTAAAATGCTATCAGAAATCTGTGCTGCGTGCATTCAAAGTGTGCTTCTAATGCTAAATGAACTTGAAGTGAGGGACAGAGAGCCAGGTTTGTACGTAAAAGATTGCTCACCCAAAAGTTGCATCGTGTTTATTTTAGAAAACCCAACTTGCTCAGAGTGAAACGTTCTCCAACTTTCCGGCCTAATAATTATTTAATAAATATCAGAAGTGCAGTGCACTTAATTCTTTAGCTGAAGGCACTATCTCCAGTTGCTGTGCGCTGCTCCGAGCACGCTCCATTTAATCACTTGAAAGGCTGACTTGGTGTGCGGGGGCCGGTGGGGTCCGGCGGGGCCGTGCAGGGTCCGGCGGGGCNCCGCTTCCCCGACTCTGCAGCGCCCTCTCTTGGCGCGGCGCGGCAGCGCCCGGCTCCCCGCCCGCGCCCCTCGCGCGGAGAGCCGCAGCTCCGCGACGTTTCACTTCTGAAACATCTCCTTTATGTCGCTAAATCTCGATTTGCCGTGTGTTTCCGGGATTATTTCTCCTTCTATTTTCTTATTTTTTTTTCCCTCCTTCCACTGCCATTTTGTTCTATCAGCGGACCCAAATCAGAAAGCCTCAGTCGTCTTAGGCTTTTTGTGTTTTGTTTTATTTTTCCTCTGCTGCAGAGATCCTGAAGACTTTCCAAACTGCATATTTGGTGCTGTAGAAATACAGATTGTCTGCTCTTTTGTAAACCTTTCAGTTGTCAGACTGTTCTCTTTCAAAATAATAGAGGAGCTTGGAATCGCCCATGCTAAAATTAAGAATTTATAACTGTATGGAACAGATGTTTTCATAAACATTTGCTATAATTAATTTCAACTAGGGGATTGAAGGAACAAAGCAGTTTTTCCCTCTTCAAAACTTTATTGCCTTTTCCCCATACAGCGAACTCAGAAATCTTTGCTTTAATATTGTTAATGAAACAAATTTACTCCTCTGTTTGGTTTTCATTGTGAAAAAGGAAAGCTTAATTTGGACAAGATACGGGTCTTTGAAACAGCGGAGAAATACCTTGAATTTCAAACATCGCCTATAAAGGCTTAAGATACAGAGCATAAGTGTTTAGGTGCTCATTTCTGAGACCACAGCTCTGTAGTGTCAATTGTGAGAGATGCCTATGTGTTAGAATAAATTTTATTCAGATCAGTCTGATGAATATCTATCTGTGAAATAAATAGTACAAAGGAATTTTATGTTTGAAGGGTAGTGAACCTTGATGTTAGAAAAAGCAAAGGAATCTCATGGTATTATATATAGTTTTAATGCATAGTAAAATGCTTATTGTATGTTGATTACCCCTTTATACTCACAATAAAGGTTTGCAATCTGTTAAGCAATTTTTTTTTGTTGTTTGTATTATATGAGAAACACATTTGGACTAAAATTATTCTTCCATATTTGTATTGTCACTCTTTTGGTGGAGATATTGTTTCGAATTTATGTAGTTTAGGGCCAGCATTTTGATACTATTGTGAAGAAGAAAAAATATCCATGCTTTTTTGTTCTGTTTTTACTAGTTTCTGTATATTGTATCAATATCATTTGAGGAAAAAAAAAATGTTTAAAGTTTTAAAAAAAGAGCAGCTTAATGTTTTACACCTGAAAGAACCAGTGCAGCTGCAAGGATTTTTTGAGCAAACTAGAATTCCTGACTGATCTGTCATCTATAAAGTGTGCAAAGAAAAATAGGTAGCTGTCATTAAAATTACATTTCAGCTTTCAATAACCATTTAATGAGTAGCGTAATTATATAAGTATGGTACCTCAAGTACTTCACTCAATAATTAAAAATAATCTCATCTTTAAAGTGAAAGCGCTGTAATTATTATTTGACTTAACCAGGACCACTGTTGTGATCTCCAGTGGCACCTCAGATTGTTCAAAGTGGTTTTGAAAGTATAAATTAAAATTGGATAAATCATTAAATTATTAAGCTTTAAATGTGCTGAAAATTAATATAGCATGGAATTTTGAAGTCATGTTATAAGAATTGACAACTTTAGACTGCAAGCATAGATTTGTGTTAAAATTTGACTTGTCTCTAATTATGAAACTCTGCATTAATGATCGAGTGTTTATATCAACTTAAATTTTCACAATGTTAAATAAATTTTGTGTTTTAACAACATTTTAACCTTTGATTAGAATACAAAGAAAAACATTAAGCAGAGTGCAAACAGGTCAGCAGAAGGATCTGTCTCCATTATGACACTTGTAAGCTGGGAAATGCACAGTTTGGTTACCTAAGTAGGATTCCTTCTATCACAAATTCCTGAACTGCCAGCCATAAAACCCTTTCATAGGTGATACAGGGTTGGTAAATTGCTTTGCACTATGTAAACACACGTGTGCCCACATACAGACATGCATTTGTGTGTATATACATGCATGCAGAAATATGGATATATTTAAAGATAATTCCTCAATGTCATAGTGTATTTTCAAGAGAAAAAAAAAAAGTTTGATTTTGTTTTTTAATTAGGAGTGAAGCCATCAAGCAAGGCCATGTCACTCCAGCTTTTTGTCTTTGTGGACTTGCAGCTGGTTATGACTATATCCCACCCCTTCTCCTTAAAAAGTCCAGTGATGAATTTTTGCATCTCACAGGAATTTTCTGTTTTCAAGACATAATGATAGAGATGAGGGAGAAATGTCTGATCCCTGTGTCATTCTTCACATGTTTTTTTTACTCTTGCTGAGCACATGCTTCAGCTCAGTGTTCACTGTGCCTGGAGCAAACCCCAGAGTGTCTTCCCACCTGTGAATTGGACTTTGAAATGCTGTCCAGTTTCTTATTATTACCTGAAGTGGAAACTGTGCACTGCACCTTGAAAAAGCTCTTCTGTGAAAAAATACCCTATTAGTTGAGTCACCATCCCTGCAGGTATTTAAAAGACCTCTGTCTTTTTTTCAAGATGGGGACATGGTTTAATGCTGAACTTGGCAGTGCTGGGTTAGTATTAGGCCTCGATTATTTTACAAATCTTTTTCAACCTAAATAGTTCTGTGATTCTATCAGTGTAATAGGCTGTTAAAAAATAAAAATACAAAAAAATAGTGTGCAGATTTCAATCAGTCTTCTTGTTACAATTTCTACACATAGTTTTCAGGTAATCTTCAGGAAGTGAAGGCATCTTCCTTATTCTGGGTTCTCCCATTTTATGCTATGCCTGTAGTCTCAAATATGTTCTTGACAAGATAACAGTTACTGCAGGTGATAAGCCCATGTGTTCTGGGTGAATCTAGTAGCCTAGCAAGTGTACAGTTTGCAAATCCTTCTCCGTGCATCTTAGAAGTCTAAAGAAGCTAGCATTTGAAATGTTCTTTTTTTATTAGTTAGTGAAAGTGTCAATTTTGAGTTGCACAACTTCTCTTGAAACAGCCTCCAGCTGTGTCCAGCCGTGTCAGGTCCCAGCTCCCTTTAGGCTTTGTTCTCTGTGCACAAGAACAGACATCACTAAAGCGAGGCAGTTTGGGGAGAAAGTTTTCATTCTCAGGAGAGGGAGTTGCTACGGTTAAAGAAGCAGCAATCCAGGTAATTTTCAGGCCCTTTGGAAGGATACAGCCTTATTTTATTATTGTAATAAAACCAGTAACTGCTCTAGTGCTGAAAGCCATACTTTGATACAGGTGCTTGTTACAGTATTGCTCGTTTCCCTTCTCTTTCCTCTGAAAGTGTGACAGGATTTATTTTACCTTTTTTCTCCTAGCTTGTGCATTTGAAGTTAGGAAAGCTTTTTACAAGGTCCTTGGCAGGATTATTAGAGGGTTACTTTGTTTCTTCGGCACAACCCTTCTTACCATAATTGAGATTCAGAAGGAAATTAAAGATCAGGATAATACTGAATCAATTTTTAAAGGGGACCACAATTTTTATTACTAGCATCATGAGTCTTATATTCATAACTGTTCAGTACACATCCCAATTTTACCAGAAATTTGAGTCACAATCAGAAAATAGAAGTAGTATATCTGTTCTACTGAGAGTTCACCATATCTTTCAGGAGGAGTAACTGGAACTTTCCTGAGAAGAGGTGATTCAGGACATGGATTCCCACAGCTTAATGTCATTAGTTAGTGAAGCAGCAGTCTCATTTTTCCTCTATATCACTAACTATGGAAACTTAATGGGATTTGCTATAAAGCCTTTTGGATAAAACTAGGTAAAATTGAGGGAGTCTTCCTGTTAAGAAAACGAATACTTTGCTCTTTGCTTTACGATTTTTATCACTTTAAATGAATGACATCTTATCATCTTTCAAGGTGTCATAACAGACACACCCATCTTAAAGGGGATAGAGCAAGGGAGCAATTACAGAAGGGTCTGTTCCATTAAATCCTGGGTTTGAGAATACAGCCAGCCCTATCCAATTTTGGTAGCTGTTGCTAATGATACAATGAGGCAGCAAAAGCAGCTCGCAAACAAAGCGCCCAAACAGGAACTTTTATGATTATGAGATTTATTAACAATGGGTATACAATTAAAAATGCTAAACTATTTTGACAATCATTTAAATAAAGAAAATTATTGTCTTCAGAATAAAGCAAGCTACACTTAGAGTAGTTTGTGAAGAACAGCTCAGTAGATGCAGCAGACCCAGGATCCCATCAACTGTGGGAATCCTGGTGAAAGAACAAGTATTATGCTTGGGTTTTTTGTCAAGTCCCGTTCACTCTTCAAGCAAGACAAATGGTTTTGTTGAAAGATGATAAAGTCCATGCATTTTTTGAGAAAGTCTTAAAGTTCATTCTTCAGAAAGGAGGAAGATTATGCTGCTATTCTTGAAAAGACATATTTTTTCAGTGTATCAACTTAGCTTTGTGAATAAAGGTTGGTTTTTGGTTTTTTTCAGTCTGGCTAGTCTGGTAGGTGAATGCTTACTTTAAGTACAAACAAAGTGCAGTGGTGCATTCAGGACCCATTTTGCTGTGCTGTGTCCCTGTAGCACTTGCCCAGTATCACTGCACCTGGCCATATGGCTTTAACAGAGACTGAACTATGTTCTGTCATTTCTCTCAATGCTCAGGATCAGATGTGGAGATGGGTAATATATGAAAAAGCGTATTACTGAAAATTGTCCCAATATGGGAGACTATTTTACAAGATATGAGAAAAAAAAATGAACAGATGGTTATTAATAACGGGAGGGTCGGCTCCTGGATGAAATATCTGGTGTTGTTAATTTAGTTAAATTTAGTAAACAAAAAGCAGATTGATTAAGTAGGATTTCCATTTTCAAAATAAATGGAGAGAGCTAATTAGTGAAATCAACTGGACTGAGTGATTTTAGACTAGGATGTAGTAGAGGTTTGGGATTTATTTTAGACAAAGGTGCAAAAGTTAATAAAAAACACGGCATTCCAAATTAGATGAGAAAAGAAACGTTTGGAAGTTTTATGCTGAAGTGAATGATTAAATATTTTTTAAGGAATGTCTGGAATAAGCAAAGATCCTCAAAGAAACAGAAAAACAGCTTGATCTGCAAAGAAGGCTGCATCCTGGATATCAGAAAGTGTGGGGTTATAGTGAAAATCAGCAAAAATTAAGTTGAATGAGATCATAAGATGAGAATTTAAATAAACAGGAAAATACTATTTGACTCTATAAAGAACCTTGCTAAGAAAGAAAACTAGAACCATTTTGCAGTGTGAATGGACAAATGATACTAAATGCAAAAGGAAAATAATTAATTTTCAGTAAAAATAGAATTTCAGGTAAAGGCCTGAAAATAAGTCAATAAAATAGATGGGAGTGTTGGGTACATACTGTAAATTAGCAGAGCTAATAATCTGACTTGCAGACTTCAAGAATATTGACAAATGCTGCTGCAGGGAACAATTTTCAGTATTTTAGTTCATGAGGAGTGGAAATATAGTACCTGTACTTAGATTAACAGAAAAGTGATAGCAATGCATCTGCATGGGCTGACCATTGTCTGTGCAGGGCTTTAAAAAAGTTTTTAAGAAAGAAGTAAGAGAGAAAAGCAAATGGCATAACTTTTATTGCAGGTTTTGTTTGATTTTTTTTTTTTAATGGGACATTGTGGCCAGCTAACCTGCTTGCTTTTTAGAATATACATTCAGGAAATACATCAAGTCTGTCTGGACCTCAGTAAACTATCTGATGTAGTGCCACAGGAGATGCTGTGAAACAGAAAGGATGGGGATTAGTGAAGTATAGTAACTTCAGGATGAATAGAGAAATGCAAATTTTAATGAAAGAAATCTTTTTGGTGAAGCTTGGGGGTGAACCAGACCTATCCAATATTTTCATTTTTTGTCTTGCCACAGAATGAGAGCTGATAGGCTTTTGAGTAAAATCATTGGAAGGTAATATCTAGTGCCAGCACAAATAGAGTATTCAGGCAGGACTGATCCTTTCTGAAGAAAAGAGGTCTGCAGACAGCATGACATTGTGTGAACTACAATATCACACTAGCAGGACTTCTTAGTGTAAACTAAAAACTGCTTTTGGTAAATAAAAAATGGGGAGTAAATGTGCAGGCATGTTTGGTTAAGGGTGGCTGTGAAACTGCAAGATGGAGCAGCACGACTGCCAGCTGTATCGAGCAAGATTTGTTTGATAGAGAAGAAGGCCACTGTCCAAATTGTCAACTCTCTGAACTTTCAGTATGCTGTCTACAGCTCCTGTCCCTCCTTTTCCATGTGTAAGAAGCACTGAGTTAAAGAAAATGGGGAATACGAAGCCTCGTTTAGAAAAAGACTGGAAGAACTTGATTTCAGTCAGCAGAACAGAGAACAGAGTTGTGCTGTGCTACCTGTGAATTAACTAAGGAGGCACACAGGGACATAGAACAATTATCAAACTAAATGACAGAGCAAGAGTAAACAGTGTAAAACAGGACAAGAATAAATTTGCTTTGAAAAATGCGTGACACCTGACTTTTAGCAGTCTTTCAATAGATGTAGTTAGAGAGGGAAAATTTCCTTGTAATCCTTGATTTCTAGCAACATCACTGTTCAATGTATCACCAGCCCACAGGATGTAAAATAAGATGTTTGGCAGACATCTTAGCAAGTACTTTCAGAAAAGCCTTGAACTTGTGCTATGACAAAAAAAAAAAAAAAACAAACAAACCCTGTTATCATAAAGTCAGAATTTTTCACAAAACAGATGAGCTTTTTCATTTTTTGACTTTATATTGGTAAAATCAATCTCATCTGCTTACATGATGTACCTCTGTAACCCTACACTAGTTAAATGGTTTAATAAATTGAGCAGGGCCTCAATCAAAACTTGAAGTGAAATTATCAGATGTTCAGAACATTCAGACTCCAGTTTGAACATGGAGGCTAGTTAAGATGACTGTAAGAATTTGAAGAGGTAAAGTTGAGATTTCTCTGTGTAAGTTTTAGGTGAATTTTGTAACTGAAGTTATCATATATGGTAAAATCAGTTGCAGTTGTCATCAATATTGTGTTCATATCAGAGTTTGTCTTACAACAAAGGTGTTTTCTCTTCTTTTTGTATTAGGAGGATCAAATGAAAATGGAAGCACACCCCCCACCTCAGATTCAGATGGAACTTTCACTTCTTACAGGTTGGTAATATTTTATATTTATTTTTTAATTTTAAGAAGGTTGTTTATATTAAGAAGCATAATCTATTTAAAGCAAAAGAACAGATCTTATACTTTAGGAGAATTGTGCTGATCTAAACTGAAACATTGAACAAAAGAACATGAAGTATTTAATTAAGGAAAGATCTGAGAATTTGTTTTCTGGATTATTGATTTTTTTAGAAAGTTGTTCAAAATGTTTAACTAATGAAAGTACAAAATATTTGAAAGCCTAAAGGTTTGATAATATTTCAAATATTATATACATAATATTTGAAAGCCTTTTGAGGTTGTTTTTTCTGGGTTTTTTCCCTCCAAAGTATTCAATAAAGTAAACTCAAAGCAACTAAGCTAAATGTTGAAATATTCAGCTCACCAGTGATCACCTTTCTGATCTTCTACAAAGTAGCTGGATCTATGGACCACATGGAACTCTATTTTCTCATTATTTCATGTCAGAATCCAAAGCCAAGATTAGTTAAATTTGAGATTATTTGACAGGAAAATGATATTTAAATTTTGTTGGCAGTAGACACCATTTAAAGAAACTTTTCAGCAACATCATTGAGCTTGAATCTTGCTTGGGTACATACCAAAGGGTGTCAGGTGCTTGAAAGAACAGAAAGCTAATCAGCAGGTGTATACTTTCATCTTTCACCCTGCAAAATACTGACTCTGCTACAACAAAATCCTTGTCCTTGTGACTAGTAAATTAATAGTATGATTTGTGCTAACCAGAAGGATTGCATTATGATTTCCATGTTTAAGTATGCTGTAACAAAACAAGCTTACCACATGATTATTTTTGAATCTTGTCATGGGACTATGTTGGTTGGCTTTCTGTTTTGTTTTGTTTTTGGTTTGTGCTCTGCTGGAACCTCTACTTCAAAGAGGTGCAGGCAGGAGGAGCCTGCAGGAGGAACCTGCCTGTTCTGCTTGTCCTGCACCGGCTGGGTGGGGAATGTCCCCGCGGTGCAGGCTGTGAGCTGTGCTGGTCACGGGGAGCCTCGGGCGGGGGGTGGCAGGGAGGGACACGGTGCTGGAGAACCTGTTACAGACAGACAGACTGCCAAGGAGAGCCAGGAGCAAACAGCCTGGTCTTGAGGATGCTGAAAAGAGAGAGTTTTTGTAAGGACCTAGAGAGAACAGCAAAGAGTTTTCTGCGATTTAAACACTCAGAGGAAACTTCTGGACTACGAGCAAGGTTGGAACAAAGGGTGTGCCTGCAGGGACAAAGTGAGACTGGGGTGGGTTGACTTAGGTATCCTTACAATTTTCTGTATCCTAATAAGTCAACTCTAATGAAGCATACTTTGTGATGATATAAAACTCTTCTAGGGTAGTTAGCATATTCACTTTGATAAAATATATTAGAAGATCCATTTTAGGGTTCTGCATGACTCTGTTTCTTGTCATATTTGTGTTTTCTGAATGCAACATACTGTCTTGAATTAAAAGAAAGGCTGAAAAATACCACCCTGGATAATCTTCCTGTTTTTCAGGTGAGAAGCATGTAATAGATAGAGAGACCACAAATCAATCTCTCAAAAATAGGCAAGATAGAATTTAACCAGATCAGCAAAAGAAAGTTGAGAGCTATCTCTGACATTAAAGCCAGTAAAACTATTCCTGAAAGTCACCATCTCAAGAGCACCAGCTGTTGTACCTGCCAAGTGGCAACAATTGAAGAAGAAGCAGCCAGCTTTAGCTGGACTTTGGTTCCATGAGAGCATGAGCTGTGGGGCTGGAGTCTGAGCCCTTCTTCTCAGCCCTGCTCCACTCAGGCAGTAGCACTCACCTCTCAGGGAGCTAGTCCAGGGAGCTAACCCAGCCCAACCTGTTCATTGTTTGTAGGGAGAGCTTTCTGGTGACTTCATGCTCAGTATCCTCCTGCCAAAGCTTCCCATGGTATCAGTGCCAATGCAGGGAATGGACAGCTAGTAGGAGGACAGATTGTGGTACCTTTTTACCTAAATCAGCCCAGACCTTAGTGGCTCTTTGATGCTCTGCAGATTAAGTGGAGGTTAGAGCTGGTCTTTGTATCTCTATATTCCTTAGTCCAAAGTGCATATAATCCATATGACATTGGCTACAAGTTCCACAAGTTCTATCAGGGTGTTTATCAGCCCAACTTAGAAAACTGAAGTTAATTTAAGGATTTTAAGAGGGGTCCCATATCTCATTGCCAAAATATTATTGATATGATTAAAGGCAAGATAGTAACAAATAGATATATTGTGTGTATGTGTATTGGGGAGGTGTATATGTATACATATATATAAAAGTAACCTCTGACTTTTCATAGTTGGCAAGCTATCACCATTATTTAGTAGTAGTGCTTCAGATGTGAAATGTTGCTCAGTGGAAGTAATTCCTATCATCTAATGAGACTGGCTGTAAATTTGATAGTTGGGTTGGATATTGTTTTGATAGTTACAGTTCTGGACTGCATGTTAAATAAAAATGAGCATTTAATACCTTATGAAAGATGGAAAGTGAATCCTAAACTGCCTTGAGAGGTAACGATGGTAAATGGTTGTTATTTCTTTAAGGACTCATTAGAGATTTTGGCTTATTTTAGGATAATGTCAAGGAATATTGTTTTAGTGAGTTAGTTATTTGGTAAAACTAATGATAGTCGTGTTTATTCAATGCATTTCAGTCTATCATATTTTAAAGAGACCAGCTAATGAATTTTTGCATAAAAGAGGCAAAGGCATCTTTGGATCGTGGTAGATGTCATGCATGCAGAAGGTTAATAAATGAAAAATTGTATTGAAAATTTTTGCTAAAACAAAAGTTGCTTTATGTTTTATCAGTAATAGGCCTTTACAACTTGATTAGAAGAGATGATTCAAAAAATATTTGAATATTAATAAGTTTTGTTATTAAAGTGCTCTTAAAAACATTGCTTTTTACCACAATAAAAAAGAAATCCCAGAAGAGGCTGCTTGATTCCCACATTTTATATTTTAAAGGACAATTTGACACTATCCAGTCCAAGATTCCAAGTGTGCTTTTAATAAAGGATGACATATCATTATTCTTTGATATATTTATGATGCTCCAGAACTATTTGTATGGTTTTATTTTTAATATGAAAGTGTCGTCTTGGCGTTTGTGACTCTTGCTTGTGTTGATCACAGCACAGATTTAATGCTGTGCGTGTTCAGATAGTGGGCATTTCCCTTTAGGTCATAAAATTTCTATGTGAGTGAAAAGCACATGTGACTGGCATATATTTTTAAATATTCTGTGATTTTGTGAATGTCTCCTATCGGGTCACAGAGAATTTTCTAGCTGGTCTTTAGGCTCTGATGGAAGTATTCTTTGTGTACTTGGGAAGAAGCTTTACTAATAAGAAATTACAAAAATTATTTCCTAGAATCATGTCACCAAAATTAGAAGTTCACTATTAGTAACATTTGAACAAGGATTTAGACATATAATAACTTTCAGCTTTTAAATTTTATTTATTTTAAATAAGAAAACATAAGGAAAATATTTGAGCTCTGCTCTACAATATTATTTTACTTCTGTGGTTAAAAGCTTTTTTGGATGTCCAAATGGGCTGGACTTCACCAAAAGGAAAAGGAAAATACACGTGGGACTTTAGTGTCAGTATCTGCAGTATCTGTCAGTATCTGCTGCTGGAAAGTAGAAATACTGTCTTTCTCCTCCCTTCCCAAGGGCAGCTGACCTTCTCCTCGCCAAAGAGGTGAACCCCTTGCCAGCACATATGACTACAGACTATTACATTAATCTGTTTAGCCTCAGTACCAGCTGCTTGCATGTTTTTAATTATCTTATTAGATGGTATAACAGTGACCTATGAAATAAAATGAAGGTGAGTATTTTTAAACTTTATTTTACAGGCTATTTTTCTAAATATATTTTAATGACCTAATTATGACTTTTAGGGAGAGCCATTGATGCAGACATTCAATTTGGCTGATAGAATTTAACATCTCAAGGACACTTATTTTCTTTCAAGGTGGATTCATACATTAATACTGCTTCTAATAAATATATAGCCTAAAAAAGCTCACTTTTCATACTTGTGTTGTTAACTTACTTTATGATTCAGAGACCCACGACTGCTATGTTGGATAATTTCTTAATACATTTCTGCACATATACATGTTTAATTCTTATCCTATGTATCAAGATAAAGTTCTTTCCTCTGTGGCTTAAATTCCATGATAAATGATGATTGCTCAAAGCTGTGGCTTGTGTAGACAAGGTGTATTCCTCCTTCTGCTCATATTTCAAACAGGCAGAGGATCTAGTATAAGAAAGACTTTTGTATTCCGTCTTCTCTCCCTGTCTTCTTAGAGATTCTGCTTACCAGATGTTTCCTTCCTTGATGCAAAAAGGCAATGTGGTCGTGCTGGCTGAGGCGTTTCTTGTGTGCCAGCCAACTGCAGGGCTGACACTGAGCCTACAGAAGAAAGACAGCAAGGGGTGCAAGCTGCTCCTCCTCGGCTCTTCCCGCTTCCAGAAGTGGTGCTGGAACCAGCTGGGCTGCCCTTTGACCTGTGGCTTTGTTGGCAGTTGAGCCAGATGTGGCTGCACACGTGTCCTTACATGTTAAACATACTGTGAAAATGTGTGCAGCTTACATACTTCCACCTTATGGAAAACTTAGTCTATTAGGAAGCAGCCCTTTTCCATCTACGCAAGCCTAACCAGCCTAGTTCATACACAGACGGTGTAATGAAAGCAATGCAGTGAAATTGTCACTGCCACTCCACTCCACTCTGCAAGGAGAATTCACGGCACTTGCAGCCTTTCTCTCTTTCCACAAGGAAGCAGTAAAACTGGCATCCATGTTTATTTTGTTTTATCCTAAACCATTTGCTAGACGCTGTTCCATTTTCTGCCATTTTTGTGCAGAGGCCTGTTCAGTGCGAGTTAATTTTGTCTGGGAGCGTGTAAACTCGCTCCTTGATTCTTCTGAAAGATCATAATGTTCATAATGTGCTAAGAATCTTTCTCTGGATGTGGTGGTCTGTGCCAGTACTCTCGTTTTGTCGGTGTTTGTGATGTTGTTAGGAATTCCATCTTGCAAATCTCCTTTTTCCAGCAAGAGAAAGTGACTGTTTGCACTGATCACAGGTTTCCTCCAACAGGTTTTTTTTACTCCAAATCTTGGAAGATCACTGTCATACCTATTAAAAGCTTAGAAGATTTCTGATTTTCTCGGAATTCTTTTAAAATTACTTTCCTTCTTTTTCCATTTAAGGAGACTTACATAATTTCCATCTCTGGCTTGTCAAATTTCTGTTATTTAATTCTTCCTTCCATAGCTCATCCTTACTTCATTCCTTGCCTGGTGTCCTAAGGAACTGGCAAAGGATGTCACTAGACAAGGAAGAATAAATTGTCATTAAGGAACTGAAAACCTAAATTCTGTATACTTTTTCTAAGATACAAACATTTTAACACATATAAATGGTGGATTTTTTTAACTTTTCCAGTGAAAATTATATTACTTTCTAAAGACATAGAAGTGGTAATATGGACCTGCTTTCTGGTTTTATATAATGTAGTAAGGAAAAGCAAATTTAAGACATTTACTTAAAGCTTGAGATGCTTTTTACAGAGAATCAGAAAAGAAGGATTGAGTTACCAACATCTTTTGTTGGTAGAATGCTTTTTTTATGGATTGGCTGCAAGAAGGAAAGACTAGGAAGAGAGAATGGTGATTTCTAAAATCCATGGAAAGCAAGTGAAAATTTTAGTTCCCTCTTAATTTATTCTGTTGTACTTGAAAATCAGCATATATGCTGCTGACACCACAATCAGCGGATGCCATATTTTTCCTTACTAATGTCTAAAGTGGTTTTCATTATGAATTTTTTTACTTTTCCACTCTCAATAACCTCCAGACTTTCCTGGCAATTGGGAGATATGAGGGAGGACAGGGGGAATTTTCAAGAAGGCTAAGAAGGAGGATGCAGGGAAATAGGCCAGTTAGCTGCACCTTGGCCCTAGGGAAGATGGAGAAGCAGGTAATGTGCTGGGGGCTGGAAAAAGGACCTGGGGGTCCTGGCTGGCATGAAATTAAACATGAGTCACCAATGCCTCCTTGCAGCAGAGAAAGCTAATAGTATCCTGGGATGCATTAGCAGCAGGGCTGCCAGCAGATCAGAGTTAGTAATCCTTCCCCTGTAATCTGTGCCTGGAGTGCTGTGTCCAGTGCTGGGCTCCCCTTTACAAGAAAGACATTGGCAAAAGACTCATGAGAGTGCCCAGCAAAGGGCTGCTAGCATGGTGAAGGAACTGGGGCAACTCTTCTGTGAGGAAAGACTGAGAGAGGTGGGAATGTTCAACCTGGCAAAGAGAAGGCTCAGAGCATCTTTTTGAAGTCTGTGAGTACCTAAGTGAAGGGTAGAAGGGACACAGAGACAGGCCCTTTGCAGTGACACCCAGCAACAAGATCAGAGCTAATGGGCACAAGCAGAAGCACACAAGGTTCCATCTGAATATCAGGACTATTACATCTGGTTTTTAGTTGGATGATTTGTAGAGCTGTAGCTTTTAACTTCTGTTGTGTCCTACAGGAAGCTCTTACCTTTTCCTTAACAAATGCATGTTTGCATAACAAGGCTGCATGCGTGTGAACACACACAATTCACAGAGCTCTGCCTGGCTGTGAGTATGAGCAGAAGGGTAAAACAGCAGAAGGGAGCTCTGTAGTCAGGAGAAGTAGGAAGTAAATGTTCTACGTGTGCATGCAAAGGATATCAAAGGTACTGGGAGGTTTAAACTAGATAGAAAGCTTTGACCCTGCAGCTGGCAAAGTCAGTTACGATACGAAACTAAAAGTAGTTGAACATAATATCTACATTTTGTCTCACCATTCTGTAAATGTATGCAGAAGGTAATGAGTAGAGAAAAATACGCTGGTGAAATTTAGACTTTGAAATGGCTGTAACAAGAATCCTTCTATAAAAGCTGAACTTAGGGAAATTATGTGCTCTCCAAAGGCCAAACTTGGCTCTTTGGCTGAGAACCACCAAGGCAAAGTGGACAGTTTGGAATATGGAGAAAGAGATCTTGGGGTTCTGCATCAGACCCAGTGCTATGAGGAAGGGTTCTGGCAGAGCATCCTGCTGCCAGCACAGCCTTATTTCAGTTCCCTGAATTGTTCTGCACACACACTGGTAGCTTAAAGAGCATAGCAAACTAATGACTTTATTTGCTGGAATGTTTGCTTTAAGAAAGTGATTTTACCTTTCTTCACACAAACCTTTATAACTGTATGTCAGCCAAAAGTAGATGAAACCTGAACTGTTTAGAAAAATCTGCCCTTTGAATGTTCAGCCTCCCAGCAACACAGCCATGCATATTCACACTTACATGGCTGTTAGCTTTGCCACGTATCCTGAGGCAGGACTTTGAGAAACAGAGGAAAAATACATGTATTTTCCAAGCAGACTGATAAGCCTTCACATTAAAGCTGTCAAGTGGATTTTCAGGGTAGCAAATAAAAATCTGTGTGTTTCAGAAATGTTTTTGAAAAACTCTACTTCTTATTACTTGATACTACCTTTCAATCAGGGTTTTTTTTCTCTGTTTTTCTAGAATTAACTCTGTCTTTATTACATTCCTGGCAGTTGCCTCACTTTTTTTTCAACTGTTGATTTTACGACATAATAAATAATACAAACTATGCATGTTTCTTGGATTTATGCAGTATATTTGAAAGGAATTGTTTCCTTTATTTAAATATTTAAATATAGGTACTTGCTGTTCCTATCAATAAAGATCTCATATTGCAAAACATAGGACACAATAATTTGAGAATTGGTTTTCTTTCTGATGGCCTGTTCAGTAGCCTGTTGCTTCATTGAGTGCCCCTGAGGAGCTGAGTTTGGGTCTCAACATTTTAAAAAGCACATTCTGAAGATGAAAACCAGTATAAAAATGTGAAATCGGCTTTTCTGGAAGCACACATGCCATTGTTTTAAGATGATTTTGCCAGTACTAGCGGCGTTGCTCAAGGATTTTCTTTGGATCTCTCTGAGGCTATCCATTTTACCCTTAAATATTGGTCTAGAGGATGGAATGAGCTTGAGATTTAGATTGAAATCCTAAATATGTATGCAAATGTTTCAGTAGTATTGCAGCATTCTTCCACAGACTGAGGAATATTCTTTGTTATCTAAATGTTGTAAATATCAAATTGGTCTTGTTTCTGCAAGGACTCAAAAAAAAGGGATTTCAAAACTTGGCACGAAATATTTCAAAAATGCACGAGACAAAATATTGATATACACTATCTGATGACCCAGTATATTTCAGTTTATATTTTACTTTCAGTTTCACCTGAAAGTAAATTATATATTTTCCTGGTATATCTGAGCCCCTGCAATCCTAGAACGGAATCTTTTACCCTTTTTCAGTGACATAGATTGTAGTTCCATGTGGTTCTTCACATTTTTACATTTCTATGGGTTTTAGTGTCTTCTGCAGAGTTTTGGTGTTGTCTGAACATGATAGCACGAAAATACTTAACGCTAGTTTTAGACTTTGGCAGGATCTGCACTCATGCGTTTTCCCAGCTTTATTCTCTAAATCAGTAAATGCAGAAGCTAGGTAGCACTGATTGCTGTCTGTGCTATACCAGTATTCCTCAATTGCATTTCTTCCTCCTCTAAACAGAGTATGTGTTTTTTAAGGAGCCTTAATGGGCTACCATTGTGTTCTTCTGCACATCTATGCTTGATGTATTGGTTTTACCATTATGCTGCAGATTGAAATTTAGCAGCAGAGCCAGAGGCAGATATTTTGCTTCTGCCTATCAGTGGAAGAAAGTCTTTGTTACCTCTCCCCAACATGCACCAGCTCAGTGTTGCCTCAGTAAAGCTCTTGGAACTATTTGAATTTCAGAGTTTTTTCCTAGGCATATTGTTAGATTATTGATGTCGTACATTCTGAAAGAGTTAATAGTTGCTCATTCCTCTGTAGCTGAGCAATAGTGGGATTCCAGTGACTTTTACTAAGATGTTAGACCTTAGAGATTCACATACTTTTTCAAGAATGCTATTTAAATGCATGTAGAATTTTACTTAGGCTTTCTGGTATAAAGTGATCTTGACTAACAGTCGACTGAGAGGAACATTTCTGTTCCAAACTTTAGGCTTCTGTATCTGAAAATCTGATGCTTGTAATTGCCTAACAAGAATCATATCCACAAATCATATCCTGTTGAAAAGAAAGAAAAATAGACTTCTATATGTGGTTTGCTCAGAGGTCAACTTCATTTCTTACAAGAAAGAAAGTGTATGTCTTAGCGCAGACCCCAGTATACAATTCTTTGGCAGAGAAATGTAAACTCTTGTGGTTATGACATAAGTGCATGTTTCAAAATATGGAAAGGAACAGATGAGAACTATGAACAAATCTTGCAGAATTAATCCCTTCATTGATTTGTCTACTTTTTCTTTCTTATGTATAGAGAACTTTTCCCGCTTTGAAGTAATGCAACTGTCCCTAATTCATGCCAGTAGATATTTTACATTGGACAGCTATTTCAGAGATAATGCATATGAAATTAAGTTTCTTAAAGAACTATTACTCCAGTAATTTCTTTCTCATTCAGGTCTGCGTTGGTTTGGCACGGCCTGTTTATTGGTAGCCAGGGGGCCACAAAGGTGGCTTCTGTGGGAAACTGCTGTAGGCTTCCACCATGTCCAGCAGAGCCGATCCCTGATGGCTCTGAAGATGGACATGCTGCTGGCCAAAGCTGGGCCAATTAGAAATGTTGGTAAAAGTGGGGCATGCACAGTTTTTCTTGTAGTCAGAGAAGAGGAGGAGGTAAGAACAAGTGAGGGAAAACAACATGGAGCCCAAGGTCAGTGGAGAAGGAGGGGAGGAGGTGCTCCATGCACTGGAGCTGAGATTCCTAGCCATGGTGAGACCATGGTGAAGCAGCTGTGCCCCTGCAGCCCATAGGATCCATGGGGGATGCAGAGATCCACCTGCAGCCCATGGGGAAAGACGCTGGAAAGAGTGGATGCCTGGAGGAGGCTGTGATCCAGTGNATGCCCACGCTGGAAAGAGTGGATGCCTGGAGGAGGCTGTGATCCAGTGGGAATCCCAGTGGAGAGAGGGGTCCCTGCTTCTAGGCTGGAGCAGCCTGTCCTTGGAGGACTGAACCCTGTGGAAAGAGAGACCCATGCCACAGCAGTTTTGGGAGGATTCTCTGCCAGTGGGAGGGACCCACATTGCAGCAGATGTGGTAGGGCTGCTGCTCGTGAGAGTGGACCCACATTGGAGAAGTTCACAGAGAACTGTCTCCTGTGGGAGGGACCCCATGGCCTCACAGGGGAAGGACTCCTCTCCCAGAGCAGCGGAAGGAAACCTTGAATGACAAACTCACGAAAACTCCCATGTGCTGTCTGCCTGTGCTGTCAGTGGGAAGGAGGGATGGGTTGGGGGGGAAAAAAGGTGTTTTAAGGGCTTCTTTTACATCTCATTATCCTCCTCTGACTCTATTAGTGAATTCACTTTGCAACTTTAGGTTGAGACTGTTTTGCCCCTGGAGTGTTTTCTCCCAATCCTTAACTCAATTTTTTTCTCTCCTCTCCCCAGCTGTGGCAGGGGAGGGTGAGTGAGCGGCTTTTGTGGGTGCCAGTGTCAAACCACAGGATTGGTTGGAATTAGGCCAGTGTCAAACCATGACAAGGCCTTATATTATATGTATTTATTATTATTATGAAGGCTTTACAACATGTACAATAGTACATTAGACAGGATACTCAAATAAGAATCTAAAATTAAAAATATTTACAAAATAATTAGAAAACATTAACATTGACATTTGCCTTTAATTGTCCAGTCAACAGGTGGTATGACACAGGATCATGCAATTTTCTAGTTTGATTAAAAGTAAATGCATGTGCTTTTTCATAGTTTAGGTGGTTCCAATTAGCTCTTAAAGTCCTTCACTTCAGTGAAGCAAATGGACTGTGGTAAACTTAAGTTCCAATCTTCATTGCTCATTTCATGTTGACCGGTGGATTTTCTGCAATCTTGGGTTAACAAGGCTCTTAGATATTATTTTACATAGTCGGGTTATATAATTTTAAATGTTACCTTTTTAGAATTGATTGTTTGTTCATATTAGACAGTATTACTATTATAAGTCTCTAGAATTGTAAAGCTGAATTTATTAGTCTTTATTCAAAATAGTTGAGAAAAGAATTAGTGAATGCTGTTGAGAAAGGATTTTAAATATCATTCAGCTCTGCTAAAACTGAGACAGATTCCAGGTTCCAAGTAATTTCTTTTTCAGTTGCTTATAACTTTTTTTGTGATCCTAGCAGCCAAGGGGGAATGCAGAGGAGATATGATCTTGCCAAATTTCTTTTGGCGGTTTTAAAAGTAATTTGGTTCAAAACGTGTTTGGAATTGCATTACTTTTTTTTTTTTTAAGGCATAATATCTGCACTAATACAATTTCAGAAGTGTTGAAATTACTTTCTTACTGTGTAGCAATCACTTCCAGCAGCTGGTGAGAAAAATAACCTGAAGAGTTTCTTTCCTCTCTGTTCTTTCTTTTCACAGTTGCACTGGTTGAAACCTTTTGCTAACTCAGCTGACACACTGGCATTTTCAAAGACATTGTGGGAATGTCATCCACTTGCAGAACAATGTGAATAGCTTCAGAGTCTGACCTGTTGAGTGCACAGGGGAATGTGTCACTCTTGAAACATAGCTACCTTAGGGAGGCGGCTTGGCAGGAGTTATAATGGCCAATGATGCTACAAAATTTACAATGGCAAATGAAGAATATTATACGTGATAGAAACAGGAGGATTATTTAGATAGACATAATATACTGTAGTTACTGAAGTGTAAGTGACTGTGAAAGGAAGGCCCAGATTTTTCTCAAGCTGTGTCTGCTATATACCATACGTTGTATTTAAAGGAGACAGAATCATGGTAAACAATCGTAGGCAGCTCCCTGCAGAAGGTGAGGATGTGTGGGAGACAAGGAGACAAAAATGACCAGATAGTCTTTCTGATTTGGAGATTGGGGGATGTGAGAGGAGTGAAGGAAGCTGCTGCACACCATTGGAATGACTTGCTGTTCTTTTGGTCACCTGGGGTTACTGGCAGTCAGGAGAAGCTAAAGTCAGCCCTAAACCCTGCAATTTAACACTGCTGTAGTCATATTTGCTCTTACCTAGAATACCTTCACTTTTCAAAGTAATTAATAATCAAGACTCAGAAGTAATCACTTTTTTAATAAAAGAATATGGCCCTAGCTGAAAGGTGGTGTATTCACAAACACAGGACTTCTGGTCTCAGCATGAATCATGAGCTGGCTCCTGTCACAGAGGAAGGGGACCATAATTTCCTGGCTTGCCAAGTCCAGGCAACCATATCTTACGATTCTGTTTTAAAAAACTCACTCTCCCAGCTCAGCTTAAAAAGCTGAAAACTATCTAACTTCATCTTGCATATATTTAGGGCAATTTGCAAAACCAGAGTTTGCTGGTATTTAGTATAACCCACTCTGTGACCCTCCTTAGCAAAGTAAATGTGGTGAGATCTTAGCCTGGAGTCATAATAGTAGTTTCCCTCTTCCTGGTTTCATTTGGTCTCCCAGGGAGAAGTAATAGTCTCCCATGTGACAGGGGGAGGAGGAGATGTTCACCTTAAGGACATGCATTGGAAATAAATCTGAAACACATTTCCTTGTGCATAACCCTGCACCTTACCTTGAAATTGCCCTTTGTATTTTAGAGTGGCTGCAGAAAGTCTGTGAGCAAGTCTTCGTCTACTAAGAGTATCAGGTGGCTTCAACTGTTCTTGAGATTTGTTTCAGTAGAAGTTGCAGAAAATACAGGTTTAATTCTTTTATTCAAACTCAGTAGATGGTTTGGGACAATTAATTTCCAATTGTTTCCCAGTAGAGCAGATTTACTTGTATATTAATGAGGCACAGGTGTTAGGCCCCTGGTGCCTGCATGCCTGGGAGGCATATTTAGGTTGTTTATCTAGTCAGCCATAGGTACTGCAAGGTACTCAAGCTTGCCTTTAACAGTTTATACAGTGAGGCTTTTTAATTTTTTGATGTTTTTTTAAATTTGCTAGCACCTG
The DNA here is from genome assembly GCA_013397295.1 of Polioptila caerulea. Classification (NCBI taxonomy): domain Eukaryota; kingdom Metazoa; phylum Chordata; class Aves; order Passeriformes; family Certhiidae; genus Polioptila; species Polioptila caerulea. Next base: position 4,119,541 of record VYXF01010446.1, read on the forward strand.
TTAAAATTTTAAAACTGATCATGTAGAAAGAAGTAGGAGTGATTTCAATAGTAAATAGCACTAAATGTTAAAGAAAGTCATCTTCTATGATGCTTAACTGCCCAGCTTGACATTAAGAAAAGAAGGTTCATTTAAGCAAATACGTCATGTGAAGAGCTAATACAGTCAACAGTGTACTTTTCTGTTGCATATTTTTGGAATAGGTACTTCTTTGTCTACAGCTGAAACCTGAATGTGCTTATATTAATATTCATTTTTCTTGTTTATTCACTGAACTGCAGTACCAACATTTTAGAGGAAATGGAATAGCCTCCATAGACATTATGAATTTCAGTAGCTGGCATAATTATAGCGATCTACATATTCATTAAATCCAAAGAAGAAATGTGTCCAAAAAAACAGCCATGCGTTTACAAGTGGTACACAACTAAATATATACATTTTTAAAAGTTGCTTTCCTCTGCTTGTCCAAAATTGTGTAGTGTCATATAGTCCTTAAATCAGCTAAGGCTTTTTTTTTGTTTAAATGTTCATTCCTTTTGCTTTTGCAGTAAAGAATGGGAAGAACTATTTGTAAACAACAATTACTTGGCAACTATACGGCTGAAGGGGATTAATGGGCAGCTGAGAAGCAGCAGGTTCCGTAGTGTTTGCTGGAAGGTAAGAAGAGAAAATATTTATTTACAGTTTGTGGTTGCAATATATCAACACATTACCTGATGCGCTGGAAGATTATTGATGCAAAGAATCATGAATTTTCCAAGAGACTTCATCCCAATGTTTTCCTACTCATTTTTATAATTCATTGGACATTTGCTAACCACATCGACTTGCTTTAAAGCTGAATTGCAGGTAATAGCAAGAGAATCCTAGGAAAGTGTATCTCTGTGCTGGTGATGAGTTCAGAATTGAGTGCCACAGCCATCTCTCCTCTCAGAATCTGTGCAGGGAAGTCATGCACTGGAAACAGATGGGAACTTAGTCTAAAAAATTACGGGTTTATGGAATTTGGGGCAGCTTTAAAATCAGTTGCATGCTACTGCTAGCTGGTTTTCCCAGTGAAATGAGAAAATGAAGACAAATCCCTCTTGTAAGGACTGGATGGAGAGGGAAGCAAGGTCCTCCAAAAGCACAGCAGCTCCTTGGTTGGTTTTTTTTTTGAAGTAGCAGGAGATGGAAGAGAGAAAGAATGCAAGGCAATACTGGGTTGCTCTATAAAGTCCAAACAAATTTTGTTGCAATGACATCAAGTCTTCTGTTGTGCTCTCACTCTGGTAGTAGAGAAAATTTCTTCTAGTAGAGTTACTGTGTGTTGATGCTGATCATTTAAATTACCTCACTTGAAATTTCTCAACCATCATTTTGGCACAGAGACCTATAAAAAGAAATCTAAAATACTCGTTATATATGAATGAAAGAAAGAGAGTGTGAAATTTGAAATGTATGTAGCATTGAACTAGTTTAAAGTTAATGAAAATACTTTATTCAGTAAGCCAGTTGAATGTATGCCACCTGCATTGTTTTACCAGTTTGCTTCTTTTTAAGTCTCAAAATTAGGAGGCCATAACTCAAAGCCCTGAACTAACACAAACACCAAGTCCTTCCCTGTCTGCTAATTAAATCCAGACCGGTTTTATTTTAGAAATAAGGCAGGGTTTATTTGCTTGTCCCAATACGCATTAGGGCTCTGTTGTTAAGTTCTGAAATTTTAAAGGTTTTTTTAGTAATTTAAGAATGTTTTTTGTTTGTCAGTACTTCTGTTTGTCCAGTTGACTTTAATGTAACACTTTACAATGTGCAAATAAAAACATTGAAAAAGCAAGAAAATACTGGGGATTTTCCTTGCTTCAAGTGCAATTAAATAGTATTTTGCACTGCATGTTTCTTTCTAACCCTTTTTAAAGAGACATGAAAAAACTGAGGTGTGGGCATTCTCAAGGACTTTCTGCAAAACTGACTCTCTTAGCTGTCTTGCAGAATTCTAGAGCATGTTTCATTTCTTACATTGGGTATATCCCTGAGTGCTTAGTTCCTGCTCTGCATTTGTGGTTGGTTTTAAGCACGTTACATTAAGTCATCAATGTTACATAAATAGCTTTCAAGTTTTGTATATTTCTTTTCATATCTTTCCATTTTGTTTCTGCCTTGGAAGTCACCATCAACTTTACTGAAGCTGTAGCAGTTTACAAAGCTTGAGTTTGTGGCTTCAGTTGACTTTAATGGTTAATTTTAGTGAGTGGAACTGCTGCTGTTCCCAGCTACTTATTTATGGACTAGAAAGCACTAAAACCAGAAATATTTTATAGCTCTTTGCTTTCTCTTTCTTCTGGGGTGGTTTAAGCTTTCTGGTAGGATTTATGTGAAAAGCTATGTAAAACTGATGAAACAATGAATTTATTTTGTTTTGCTGATAGTTATTTCTGGACGTTCTACCGCAAGATAGAAGTCAATGGATTAAAACCACTTCAGATTTAAGAACTTCTTACAATAAGATCAAAGAAATTGTAAGTTGGTACAAAATAGATTGTCATACTTTGGCATAGATATTAACCTTTATAGCATAACAGGAGAGAGTTTGATTTTTTTTTTCTGTTTTTACCTAGCACATTACAAACCCTCGGAAAGCAGGACAGCAAGATCTGATAATCAACAACCCACTCTCTCAGGACGAGGGGGTAAGTTAACCCAACACATGCTACTAAAACTCTCATCTTCTTCTTACTGACACAAGTGAGTTCTTGCTGAAGCAGGCAAAATGGCAGGCGCTAAAATCTCATATATGTCCTAACTGACTTGTGTTAACAATTGTTCCACAGGTTCTGCTGAACAACTGGAAATGCTCATTTCCAGGTTGATATTCTGATTTTCAGGGCTTAACTCAGGGAAGGCTGTGGTAAACAAAAAATCAGTGCTGGATTATAATTAACTGACCTGCTTTTTTATCACTGTATGTTTTCATTTTATGTATCAAATGGCTCTATTTTAAGGAGTGTTCAAACAGTCAATATGAAGTGTATGCTAACAGAACAATGAAATACCCTCCTCTGGAAGATTGTTCAGCCTTGGACAGTTTTTTTACTGCATTTTGTTATACCTGAAAAGCTTTTAAGTATTTTGTATCACATATCTTTAAGCTTTTCTATTAATTCTGTTACCATCAAAATTCCTTTTTATCAATTTTTTAAAATAACTTCATGCCATGAAAATAATTTGTTTGGCTGCATTTGAGAGATTTACAACTGAAAAGACTGTCTCAGAAATCTCTGGTGATATTACTCCTGTTTTTTCCACAAACAGAAGCCCATACTTCATCTATAGAGTGGTACTGTGCTCCTTATTTAATTTAGAAGGAGAGAGCTCTGCAGCTGTTATGACTGTGCACATCATCAAACTATTCTTGCATCCAGCTGGACAGAAAGTTGCGTCAAATGTAGAAGATTTAAAGCGTTTCTGCTGTAGTTTGTGATTATACACAGTGGCTCAACCTGCTTTCTGCCTGTGGTGTCTTTTGGATGTAGAAAAAAAAGGTTAACATGTCAGAATATATGGCAGGGGGTTAATCTATTAAAGAAAGCCACTGGCCAAATCAGGCATAGGACTGAAGATCAAAGTGCCTTTGAGCCTCTGCTGTTACACCCATTTCGTGTCCTGATTTTTCTTTCGTTTTCACAATGCAGCTTCTGTTTGCTGCCTCTGTTCTGATGGGCCAGGGTGGGAGCAGGGACAGGGGAGTTCCAAAATGTGTTCTAGCTGCATGGAAAGAGTTGTGAGTTAAAAAGGTACTCACTGTGTTTAAGACATTATCAAAGATATAAATATTTTTGAAGTTTAGTTTTTTTCCTGAGTTGTAATACAAGTATAGCAACTAATTAACATGGGTTTTTTTAATTTCACTTCCCTCTCCATAGATAGCATGAATTTACTTTCTCTTTTCTTTCTGTGGAGCTTAAGCTGCCATGGCAAAGAATTGTTTACAGGGAGGCAAGAAATTGTGGAAGTATTGTACAGACTCTGTACTGTATTTCATTCACTGGTGCTGCTGCTATCTGAAAACTTACCTAACTTGCATAAAGGCTGCTATAAATTTTGCTCCATCTGTATTTTGATCAAGCTACCATCTTTTTACAACAAAGAACACAGTTTCCAATACTTTTTCTGGGGCATACAATTAACAGCACTTTCTGGCTTCTTTCTGGTTAGCTTTTACAACATATTTGTAAGCAAGGCATGGAAACAAAAGAGAGAGGATGAAAATGGTCATAAGCATAGCTACAGAAGAAGCTAAACCTACTTCAGATTCTTTTATTTAATATTTTTTATTTTGATGGTGAGCTTTAAATACTCTGGCTTTTCCTATCATAGTTTTTTTAGGATGACCAATCTTGGTCTTCAGAGTGGATTAGAATTATGTTATTTTTGTAATACGTATTTGATTATCATACACTATTTATATTATTTTGTATCCACTAAAACAAACCAGCTTACTCCCAAACAATTCTTTATTATGGTATTGCAGCAGCTTCCAGTTAAAGTCCACACATTCTTAGAAGAAATATGGTACAGTCCACTGATACAGACCTTTTTCTTTGCATGAACAACTGCATTTTTTTCAGTTGAGTTGCTGGTTCTGATAAATTTGACTTTACTCTGCCATTCTAAATATTCTTCCTGGAACCCAAACAAGTAACTCACAAACCTGCAGCCATCCAATGAGCAAATGCTATGAGCCTAGAACAAGGATCCAGGAATTTGAATGTTTTTATTTCTGATCCAAAACTGACTTTCTCAGATATGTTATGCTGGTCACCAATATTCTTTATCACCCATAAAATATTGATATACCTGTCTACCAGGAATGTTGAGGATTAATTAGTTAATATTTATGCAGTACTTTGCTGATGTAGTTTGTATGCCTTAAGTATTAGTAGAAGTCTTGGTTTCATACAATTATTTTTCCTTATTTCAGAGTCTTTGGAATAAATTTTTCCAGGATAAAGAGCTTCGGGCAATGATTGAACAAGATGTGACGAGAACGTATGTAGATCTTCAGGAAAAATTTCTATATATAAATTTATATTCTGCATTTTTATGTGGTATATATTATATTGTGTTTTCTTGACTTTGGTTACTGTAAATGTCAGGTTTGTTGAATGTGAATGTGTGGAAACATACATTAAATGTATAAAAACACAACTTACATAGAGTAAAAAATGAGACAATCTAGCTGAACATTAAATCCTGTAGATTTATTGGTATCATTGAAGAAAAGCTCTTCTAAATTAAGATATTAGGAGATGTAGTACTTGTGAAATTTAAAGTAGTTTTCTGTGTGAAGCAAAGAGAACATAAGGGAAACTGAAAGGTCTTTTACCTGAATTATGATCATAATGAAAGACCAAACAAATTACTTTCCTAATTATCAACACTTAATACAATCAATAATAAGAAAGCAGTTTGTAATTAGTAAGGGAAATGTCACTCATGTATAGAAGTTGAGAGATTCTATTTTTATTTATTGCTGTTCTAGTTTTATTTGTCATATATGCCTTTTAAAATTTGTCCTGATATTACTATGATTATGTTTTCATCTTCTTGGCCCTGAGGTCATTCCTGTTTAGAAACTTGTTTGAGTTAGAACACTCAGTTCCTGAAAATATTTCTTTTCAGAGTGCAAGCATTGAGTAATGTGTAAATGTAATTAAATTCAATTACTGGTTTGCTACCATGTGAAATTTTACTGTGTTGCAAATATTTTTCCTTATAACTTGAAAAAAAGTGATGATAGTTGTAGATTCTACAAATCCCAAGCTTACACATTTTCATTTACAGGAACCAAGTCAGGCAGAAGAAATCATTGCAGTCTGGTTTTCGAATATTTTACATGTCCGTCCCTAGACCCATTCTTGAATGTATTTTGCCATGAGATGTATAATTAAAATCTGAGTATACTTTCATGTGCATTCTCACAACAGATGGTATTTTTTGTTTGTTAAAGGAAGCAGTTCAGGATGTTCTAAGATTAAAATATATATGTATCTAAACTATAATTGGAGAATGAAAAGTTGTATGGAGGTTATGATGGATGTAAGACTATTATTTAAATATATATGTATACATACACAAATTCCAGGCTCTCACTGTGGCAAATGACAGAGTAGTATTCACTAATATCAGTAATAGTGACTAAAGAAATTTTCATTTATGCATTTATACAAAATAATATCTACTTAAACAATAATAATATATATGGTGTCATCAATAGCAAAATAAGTCAAGCAATGAAGAAGCAAAAATTATCAGTGACATGAATGTATTTGATAATCTACATGTATTTTATATGTACACTTGTTTGTCTAATCATAAAACATAGTATACATTTTTACATATGTATCTCCTTGTAAACTATAATTATTTTAAGAAGTAGTAAGTTCTTCATTCTGTGGCTTTAGAATGTAAAAACCCTCTCTTTTCATTTACATTCTTTAAATCAATCCCTGGAGTTAGAATTTTAGAAGTTTAAAATTCATCATTAATTTACAATGCTTTTTATTAAAGGTTAAAATGATTATTATATTAAATTCTCATAATCACTACTTTCTAGCTGCTGTTTCTTATACAGTGAGTGTTTTTATATTCTTTGGCATCTAGTTCAGTTCTCCATCATCCCAGAGCACCAAGTATATAATGCTGTAGACAGTGATGCTAACTGCCCACAGAGTAGCAAACCAGAGTTCCAGCTATCAAAGCAGTAAAAAAATTACTCTGTAATGCTTTTGTTAGAATTCCCTGAAGTGTAGTAACAATAAACAGGAAAAGTGGCCAGAGTTAGGTTCCTGAAATTAGTATTGGTTTAAATTGGTTTAGACTTCAGTATTTTCCTGTCTAAAGGCAACTGGAATCAAGTTTGTTCGTGTGTGAGTGTTTGCTCCTATACATTTTGAGAATCCTTATCTCACCTAATTACTGGGTCTGTGAAGCCTAGATACTCACAGCTGGGTTAATCATGCTTTAGAGTCTGTGTTCCTGTAGAACTCTAGGACACAAATCATCTCTTCCTAAAGTATAAATAAAGTTTTTGTCTGATGAATCACACTGTGGAGAGGTACAGTTTTCTTCAGTAATCATAAAAGGCTTCTAGCTCACCAGAACCTAACAGAACTTTAGTTTCCTAAAGTCAGGTGATAAAAAGCCAATCCATAATATCTACATACAATTTTCAGCCTGTTACATAAAAATAACAGCTTCCAGTATTTACAAGTAGGAAAGGATATTGTTAAGTTAGTCCCAACTCATTAGTGATCAATGTTTTTAAAAATTCTTTTAAAATATTCTGCAGGAATGAAAATCAGCAGATTGGCAGATGCAAAAGCATTTAACTCAAATTATTAAGTACCAGGTTACTTGTTGGCATCACAGTGTACATCTAGGGTAGCAAATGGCTAAGATTTCATTACCCTCTTTCTCTTTCCATTATTTTAAGAAACCAAAAAGCCATGGGGACATTCCCCACAGACAGATCAAGTCAATTTCTTCTCTTTTGTAGTAATATTTTTATATATTGGTCTACTTAGTTTCTGCATCAGGAGTAACAATCACAGTTTAGGATGATGGAAGGTGTGTGAAGATGAGTAGTGACAGTTGCTGGGGTTCCAAACTCTCCATCCCCAAATAAGAAAAAAATCATTTTAAAAATTGACAACATAAAAACAGCAGTGGAAAAGCCATTGGACAGCTTCATCCTTCATAAGTGTGTGGAAGAGATGGTAAGAAACAGCAATCCATTGATGATGATCCCCATTTCTGTCTGCCACCAAATTTGTTTTGTGCTCTGGCTGCCTCAGGTGCAGAGGCCCCTAAATCAGCTAAAGGAGTATTTTAAAAAGCTGTATCTGACTCATGCTGCTCTTCACCTTTAGAAGGCAGGGACCTGAATGCACCATTGTTTAATTGTAGAGTTGTGGTAAAACAGTCTAGGAAAATTCCCATGTCCTTATGCAGGCTTTCTCCGAGATATAATTAAATGTAATATTCTCATGTTCATGAAAAGCATCCTTACCTTGCTGATTTGAGGATACTATATTTCTTAAAACAGAGCTTTAATCATAAAATGACATTTTCCATAAAAATCCATCCTGAACTGATAGTTCCCTCATGATCTCTTCTATTTACATTTACTATAATTAATACTTCAGCCAGCTTATTCCTGAGTTCATTATTATCCTTTCTATCACAATCTCTGGTATTACAAGATCCTCACAGATATCTCTGTGTATTTTTGAGTTTTCTTTGTTAGTCTTCTCTTCCTAAACTTCATAGGGCAGGCCTGAATAACAGTCCTTCAGAAATAATCTCTTCAAACCCCTAAATTATGTCGATTGCCATCTGCTGTAATGCACTTTTGGTCTCAGCTGTGTCCTTCCTTTACAGTAATGTGATTAGTACAAGTGCATACAAGTTTCCAAATGTTGGTCTACCATTACCTCCACCAGGTGCCAGGAAAACGTTGCACCTCTCATCCCAGTGTCTCTCTCAGGCCTTCAGCATCGCTGTGTTTAAGCCACAGTGTCTTCTCTGCCTTGGCTCTTGATTCAGCTCCTTCATTTAAGGACTTCAAAGCAGTTTTCTAGCCTTAATTACTTCTGTTTCTGTGCTTGCCTGTCATCACCTCTGTGAGATGACCACAGTGATTACAACATTAATAGTCTTATCTGAAGTAATTTATTCTAATTTCCTATATTGTTTCTCTGTAACAGGCTTTCAAATAGCCTTAAATACATCTGGTCTAAAGTACACCATTGTAGCTCAGACCTGGGAAATTTGTTTGAAGAAATCTTATTTCAAACCATGTGATTTAATTCTAAAACTGACTATACTACAATCTTTATTTCAGCACTCTAGCCTGAGGCCTACCATTGTCATCTTTTTTAAGTATTCTTCTGTTTTTCTTTGTCCAACTTTACCATTTCCTTTCTTTTTAGTATTCTGCCTTTTCTGATTTTACTGGTTATTGCTCTGTATAGCTGTAGTTTGGGGTGTTTGCTTTATGAAACATTTTTTGCCATCTAGTAACTTCTTCTGTAGCAATGAAAACAACTTTGTTTGTGCACTTATTCTAATTTTAAGTACATCCTGTGTAACTGTTTCCTACCTCCTACAGTCAAGGAGCAGGATGCACAGGTGAGAGTTGCTTCAGAGTAGTTACAGAATAGAAATATTTACATTTTCCAGTATGCATGTAACAGGATTTTCCCAGGAGCTTTTTTCCTTATCCTCACACCAAGTCCATTCTGGTTCACTTAGGATATTGGCCCAGCCAGATTATTTTATATCTGTAAAGTTTATTTGCAATAGTTTTTAAAGACAGTGAAATGTCTAATTGTGTTGTATTGCAACAGATAGCAGTAAGAGATACTAGATTTTAGGATACTGGTTTTCATGTCCATTATGAGATATTTAAATAATCTTGTCATTAAATGTTAATGTTTTTTCAAATATTAAAGAAATATTGAACCCTTGTGTATGTGCATCTTCTGACATACTCTCATCCATTCTTCCATTTCCTCCATTGTATTTCATTCTTGCATATGTCTAGCTTTAATGAGATTAAGAGATTAGTTATTTAAAAATAACTCTGATATCATCATACTTGGGTAGCAGACTGGTGTACATTAAAGAACATGGCTCATAATTTTGGTTGCAAAACAAATGTAACAGGTCGTTAGAAGTCTTTAACCCTAGCGGCACTGAGCAGAGGGAAGGCAGACAAGGGAGATGCTCCTACCTGAAACCTCTTCTAGAAGACCAGCAACTGGCATTCTGTGCACTCTGTTGTTTACTTTTACTGTATTGCTTCATTTTCAGCTTTCCTGAAATGCAGTATTTCCAGCAAGAGAATGTAAGGAAAATTCTTACAGATGTTCTGTTCTGCTACGCCAGAGAAAATGAGCAGTTGCTTTATAAACAGGTAATGAAAATACTGTACAGGTGGCATTCATTGACTCAACATTTTCTATATGGTTTGACAATAATGTAGCTCTGTTGTATCTGAAGTTGTATCATAATGCTGAAGTAATCAAAGAGCTACTTGTCAGCTGGTTGGTAAGTAAGCTCATTGAATAACATATGCTTTTTCCTCATAACACAGTACCTTAAGTTGTTTTCTTTAAGGTTGCTAAGTTTTCTAACTTCAAATTTCTTTATAAACATCTTTGTCATTGGTTAAGAAAGAAAAAAACTAAGAAAAGCTTTCTCTGCTTAGGTGAAGAAAGTACACAGCAGGATTTTAAATGGTACTGAAAAAGCATGGTGACTTCTGAAATTTAGACAAAGTTTCCTATTTTAAATTTTATGTAATATTTTAAGTTCTTCCCCAAAGTGCTAAAGTCGTGCAGTATGTTAGCAAAAAGATCTTTATCCAACCTTGTGGCATCCAAGTGCAATGCAGTTGACAAAATCCTCTTGAGTGAAGGATAAGGGTGCTACAAAATGCTACTTTTACAGAGTTACTTGAAGGAGAGTCTGCTCAAACCATTTTTGATAAAATGGTGAAGAAAGCCTAAGTTGCACTAAGTCTGCATCCATAGAGTTAGTAAGTTAATTAATTCAACATTTGTCCTGAAGGTTTTGAAGTAACTATAAGCACAATACTGTATTCATATAGCAAGACCAATATGCAGAATATCAACTAAAGTATATTTGTATTTGTTTCTTCAAACAATTATCTGTCGGCTGAGTAGAGACTGACAAACCAAGGGATACTCTGTGTGCATGGACAAAGGAAAAACTGTAGAGGAGCCAACTTTAGGTAGATAGAAAATTTGTCATGGCAAAAGTGCAGAGATTGAATACATGTGAGGATTTTTATGCAATCTATGCTTTCAGACATGGTCTGTGGCCACCCTGTCCTCAAGCCAGGGTTGTTTCATGAAAACAAAGGGCATATGAGTTGAAGGAAGACTTACTTCTGAAGAATTTCTGAGAGATTATATAAGAAATGGACTGTGTAGTTATCAAACATATGAAGCATCTATCAACTGGTTATTTCTCATGTTTGACAGATAGTGAGAAAGGAATAGTGTTGCATAAGAACAATAAAAATTAGACCTAGGAGATGTATTTTGAAGGGTGCTGCTAAAAAAAAAAAATACTTAGCAATATTCAACCTCCTCTCTCTAGAATATAGGCCAGAGTGCTGGTGATGGGATAATGGAAGAACACATTCCAGCTAATTTAGTCTATCATTTATTGAACAAGAAGTATTATTTTACTCTTTGATATGACTTAAAAGGACTTAATTACCCTCTGCTCATATTTAAAATCCTCTTGATTCCTTACCAAGAAATAATACCTTTCTATATAGGGATGGAATATTTAGCCGGATCAAATTTAAAAAAAAAAGAACTGCGTTTCATCACAAGCTGTTAAAGCTATTATTTTCTACTAGGTGACACCCCGTTTAACATAGACCATATTGTTAATAGTTATGGGATTTTATTGAATTAATGAGACTGTTATCATGTAGTAGAATGTCTTGCTGAGTTAATTGAAACTGCGGAGATTATATAAATGGTATTAATGAACTTTGACTGCCTGATGCCTCAGCTTTAATAAAGACTGCTTGGTGGGCTAAATGAACATAGGCAGATAAAAGATCAGGTTCAATTTTGTGAGCCTACAGGCTGTTGACAAAGAAAACTTCTTTACCTCTATTTTCAACTAGTGTGCATCCGTAGTGTGGCAATTCCAGGAGGGGTTTGCTACAGGATGAAGACGAGAGGAAGAGCAGAAAATTAAATGAATTTGGATCATGAAAAACTGATGATTTAACCTCTTGAAGCACATTCACTATATCACGCAAATCTTGTGGTGCTGTGCCAAGTCCACAAAATAGTAAATGATTGTGGTTTTCCTCTCTTGTTATGGATGTGTTACTTTTATTAGAAGCTTTGCTTTTTTCTGACTTCATTTTAAAAGGGTGGCTTTGTTTGGTTGGATTTCTTAAAAAATAATGCTCCTTTTAGCTTATTAGTAAGATCCTCCATTCTTGTGCCCATGCTCCTCTCTTGCTAGATAATATTTTTTTCATGTCCACGATTACCCTTCTCTGAATTAGCTGAAAAGAAATAGTCTATAGTCAACAGTTTTTTCTTTCTTTTGTCAAATACCTAGCTAGTAGTCAGTCTCCCTGATGTAGTGTTTTTATCAGACTCATGCTCCACTACAGCATAATTTCTACTACAGCAAAGCCTAGCATATTTTTGAGAAAATAATGATGGTTACCATTAATTAATGAGTAGCTGATCACCTCCAAATTGTTGGCTCCACACTGACCTGAATACAAAGCTCAGATTAAGGAGTGTCCATCATGGGGACTGCTCCTGTTGTCATCCATGAGATGTCTCATTCCTCTGTCTCATTTTTATGACCACATACAAAAGATGCAATTGCCATCAGAATTATAAAACTTGGCCAATGAAGAAAGACTGATACTTCTGTCTGTCAGCATCTGTCCCTGCCCAATGTTACCTTCCAAAATATTTAGAAAAAGTTGCAGTTCCTTGACAATTTGCATACTTAAAACATTCTTTTGAAACAATTATGTAGCATCAGAATATAGTATTACAAGGAGCAATCAATAATGTTTGTTTAATATGTATATTTGCATGCAGGTTGTCTTTGTAGTAGGGTTTCTGGGGTTTTTGGCCAGCATGAAGGAACGTTTTATTTGATGAGGAAAAATACATTTCTATCCCTAGTCTAATGGAGTAGAATGTTGTGGAGCTGTGTTACAGCTTTTAAAGGCTGAATCTTCCCTGGTTTCACTGAATTTTTAAATAGCAGCCCTAAATACAAAATCTAAAAACGATAGTGTATTGTACCTAAGAATAGGTAAAAGCTGTAGGACTTCTGACAAAACTCTGGTCCTAGTTACACTGAAAGGAAATAGTGAAAATTAGGCTAAATCACTAGGCTAACTATTGTTTGTTCATTATTTGATTGCCCTTAGAGAAGTCAATATAATTTTGAAATGCATTGATTCACTTGTCATTGTAAAAATGCTATAATTCTGGTTTTCTTTCTAAACCATAGACTGTATTGTGAAATCAATATTTTGTTGTAGCTGGGAAGTGTCATAAAATTATCTGAGCTCTGTCAACTTATTTATTAACACTAAAGAGTTTTAGTAAACTGTAGCATTGAAAAAATATGTGTATGCATATTACACTGGTAGCTTTTCTTGCCAAGCTAAAAATCTCTAAACATTTGAAGTACTCTTGTAACTGAAAGATCAGAGGTATCTTTTTGAAATCCTGATATTTCATCATCTGTTTGTTTTGGTTTTGTTATATGTGGGCAGCCACATTATGATTCTATTTTATTATAGAGTTGATATATTATTATGTTGGAAGAATGTGTGATGTGCTTTTATCTTTTATAACTAATTCTTATTTTATGTCCTCTTTCTTTTTCTTCTGCTTATATGTTTACAGCTTAGGTGGTAGTTTTTTTTAGACAGTCAAGTTTTTTGGCATTTCAATTTCTCCTATTTCATGTGTAGTATATCAGGACGAATAAAAGATTAGACGCAGAACTGTTAATTAAGCAAGGGACGTATGTGTGAAAGTACAACCCTGTTTGTTTAAATCTTTTTGCCACTTATATATTGTCTAATCCTGGACCTTTCTCCTTTGATATTACCATAATATTTTAAGAAATCTAAACTTGACAATTTGTAATCTAACCCATTTGTTGTGCTTTACATCAGCTTCTGAAATCAAATGGCTATATTTGGTTTATTTTGTTTTTCCTAACTGAATTTCTCTTTAGGCTTCATGTTTTACAATAGTCCCTAAAGGTTCAGAAATAAGAAGGGAAAGAAAATATCTGAACTTCAGCCCTGCCATTGAGGGTCTAAAAGTCATCTCTGTCCTGAAGAAATTGAAATTAAATTTCCTAGGATTTCAGTTGATAGCATACAGAGAGATCATCTAAACTATTGTCAAAATTGTCAAATGAACACTCTCCAAGCGTACTCAAAATAGTTAATGACAGAGCAAGCTTCCACATCTACCTCTTGGGTCAGCTCAGACCACTTAAGGAAAATCCCCATTATTTCCAATAAAAGTTCAAGGGTTTTTGTAGTTAATGGATCTGTTCAGTACCTATGAAGCTGATAAGCTAACTTACTGGTTGAACACTCCTAGGATGCTGTATGGAATATCAGCTAATAGACCAGCAAAGCAGCAGGGTAGCTCACAAGCGTGTAACACTTCCAGTGTTCGTGTCTGTCCATCACTGAGGGGCCTGGAAAAGCAAGTGCAGAGGCTTCCTGGCTTGGAGCTGCAACCATCAAAAGTAGAACAGCTCAGGGGACCCATCAGCTGTCATCTGACTCCTGACAGCAACCTGAAATGTTGATGTGCCTGATGGACCAGCACCAGTGCTCCTTCTGCAGCAGGATAGATGAGATAGGCTTCCTGGAACCCCTGTCTGCCCAGAGCACTCCCCTGAGCTGGGACTGAGGCTCCACTTGGTGAAATAGTTGTACCCTTGAACTGGAGCACTCCTGGCAGCAGGTTCTTCTTCCTACAGCTGGGCAAGAACTCCATCCAGAGCCAGGCCCAGCAGCGGTAGCCTGGGCACTTGGCATCAAGCCCCTGCTGTAACTGGTGTTTTTGGGCAGAGGTCAGGAATTCCCTCCCCTTAGAGTGATCCTTGTGTCCAGAGGCACACAGACAGATCTGAATCCTTCATCCCACATCCCTTCCATCACCAAAGGGCTCCCCTCCCTTCTTTTGTGTGGCTGCCCCCCACCCCAGCCTAGGGCTTTCGTAGCTCCTACCTGCCGTCCTAGTCCCAACACTGGGATCCCAACACTGTAGGGTGACCCAGCCGTGCTTCTAATGCCAACCCAAGTCCTCAACTGCCCAAGCATTTTTTTTGTTCTGATTCCTGCCTATTTCTACATTTTTCTGTATCTTAATATAGATTGCATATATAAGTAGTACTCTGCAGTGGAACAGTATCAAGTATCCATTGCGTTTAATGAGTTTATTTTGAATATTGACATAACAACTCAAAAGACAGAGAACTGAAAAAACTCAAAACCTCATTTTAATTCTCTTGCCTTTAGAAATGAAAGTTTTGTTTTCTTTCCCAAATAGCTACCCTTGTCTCATTTGGAGCCTTCTGTTACACTTTTATCTATGGTTTTGGAACATTATAAAATACAAAATAATTTTTCATTTTGTAATTTTTCCCTATTGCAGATCTCTGTACTGTAGATCATTATTATAATTATCATAAATAAAATTCATATTTATGAACATAGATCTTGAAGTAAACTGCCAGGTGCAGGGTTGGCTGCCATTGCCAATTTGTTGTGCATTGTGTGAGATAAAGGGAGACTACCTTGCTTCTGTATATTATAGAAGAATAAATACTTGGATTTAATCAGAATTAAAGATAAAAACCATTGATTATGAAACTGTTCTGTTAACAGTGTGAATGAATGTTCATGCTTTTAGTTAGTTTGCACCTAATATTGCTGTGGGCCTTATGCTGTGCATTAGGAACTATTAGATAACTGGAAAATCTAAATATACTTCTGCTTTTCCTTTTACATTTAGGGCATGCATGAACTTCTAGCTCCCATTGTCTTTATCCTACATTGCGACCATCAGGCTTTTTCACATGCCAGTGAAGCTGCACAACCAAGGCAAGCATTGCATTTTATTTGTATAAAAATCCACTTTCTTTAAAAAATATGTTGGCTGAACTACGGCTTGTAAATATGTGCTCCATAATTCTTTGTTTATAATTCATAAATTAGTATCAGAAATCATTGCATCCTTGTGCTTTGATGGGAATGTCTTTATTTCATCTTTCCTACTACAGCTTCTGAGATTTAGACATTGGCCCCTTCACAGACTTTGGCTGGTGAAGAAACGGGGAAACAAGAAATCTGAGGAAAACCTTAATCTCAAAGCTTACATACCCACCAGCAGTTGCACCTCATTCTTATTGCCAGAAGTGGTTTTGGTTTTGTTGCTGCAGAGAGTAGACAGATTAGTGAGCTCCACTCACAGAGTAGACATCTTACCACTGACTCTTTCCTCATATCTTTAAAGGGGAAATAATCATTGAAGACAAATTGTTGGGATTGATATTTCTTTCTGCAGTGTTGTAGCTGTGATTTATAACTATTCTTTGACTTGGTAGTAACATTATGTTTAGCTATTGGTCCTTCATTTCATTCAAATGTGTGTATGAGTGCAGTCATATATATAAAATATTGCATCACAAGGTTGTCTGCCTTTATTCTTGCCCCATATGTAAGGCTTTTGTTTTTATTAAATAAATGAAAAAATAAACTAGTTTCATTCTTGCAATACTTAGGACATTTCATTTAGTTTTTTGCACACTAGAGTCCAGCAGTGAATAAAAACAAATTCACTTATGTGTGCAATATAATATAACCTCTCTAGGTACCCTTCAACATGACTGCCCAAAGGCAGTTAAGCATTAAGATGAATATTTACAAGTGTGTGTTTTTATTCAATGTCTGTCCTTAGATATCCTAAAATTACCTAGAAGATGCTCTTCAGTGCTAAGCAACTTAAAATAACCATGTGTTATGTACAGCATTCTGTTCCATCCCCACTGAAAAAGTAGAGCTAAGCAGCAAAGTAGATGGAAAAGAGGTGCTGTCACTGATTAATTGCTGTTAAAGTACAATAAAAATACAGGCTATTAAAACAAAATAAATTAATGTTTTGATACTGCATATTTGACCAGTAACCATATTTTTTTGTTGTTTGGGATAAACAGTGATAGATTGTGCAGCAATCAATTATTCTAGATCAAGCATATTCAAAGAATACATTGTGACATTCAGTAATTTGTTATTTGGAATAATTAGATGGTTACTTCATTGTAGTGCAGACAAGGCAGCTAATTTGTTTTTGATCTTTATAAAAAGGAAAGACTTCATTTGTTCAATGGAGTTGCTCTTTTTAATTAAAAAGGCTAGTTTTCTCATTTGCACTTTATATGAAAGTTGGCTTATAAATACATAATAGTACATGCAGAACGCTGACCAAAAATAAACATTCACATTTGGATTGTTCACTGTTGCCTTTTTCAGTGAGGAAATGAAAGTTCTTTTGAATCCTGAGTATCTGGAACATGATGCCTAGTAAGTTTTAACAAGTTTCTTTACATTTAATTTGCTCTTATTTGTAACTGACATCATTATTTAACACCAAGTTTCTGGGTTGTTCCCTTTCAGTGCAATGTTCACACGTCTTATGAAAACAGCAGAACATTGGTTTTCAACTTTTGAACATGACAGTCAGAAGGTAAATATTGCTTTAAAATGTACTTATGTGGTTTTAAGCAAATGTGATTTTCATGTGATGTTATTTAAAGCTAACTAGACATCTCTTAACTTGGTTAAAGCAGTCTCAAACAAGTTTACAATCTTTAAAGGTTCTTCAGAATTTGGTCATAAGCACTTGTGGAATGTCTTCAGGTGAGAGTTCCTATCTCTTGAAAGATCACTTGGTAATCAAAAGCCAAGTATGCAAACACAGATTTTTCTGTATATAAGTGATGTCCTTGCATAGCATTAGAAAGAGTGCCTGTCATGGGCACTTCTGTGTGCCCGAAACCTGTGCAAATGTCATGTTAAATAAATGCCTATAGGTAAAGTATTAAGGCATGAATTCTTTTCAGCTGTTTACAAACAATTTGCTGTGAAACCAAAACTTTAACCATAGACTGTCTGTCAAAGGTCAGGGTGTATCTTTCCCTGATACACAATAACTCCATTTCCTTCATTTTTTTTCTTCTAAACCTCAATATTCAAACAGAGGAAATGTCTGTGCCTTCAGATCTCTTGTGTATCTGTACAGACACTACTGAATTTAGTATGTTGGTGCTTTCATTAAAAAGCTTGTGCAGTGTTTTGAGTTTAGTTCTACAGAGTAGAACTTTGCAGGGACCTTCTAGAGAACATCTGGTCCTTGCCTGAATTTTTTCATGCATGGCAGGAAGGACAATTCCCTCAGCCAGTTGCTCAATATCTCCTTTGACTACTTCTTTTCTTGTCTCTTTCCATTTTTGTGTTTCTCTCTTTTTTTATTTCTGGAAAATTATTTGATGTGTGATGGAGTGTATGTATGGAGGCTCTAGAAAAATATTAACACTATTATGGATGTTGCCGAGATTTTCACAGTATTATATCCTAAAAGAGTTGCCCCCCAAACTTAGTTTCAGTTTGATTCACTTCAGCATTTTTCACATGGACCATGGGGAAAATATCTAGAGTAAGCACAAACTTAATGAGAATTAAGGATGGATGTCCATATACGTGCACCTAAATCTATAGTTGCAAACTGTAATTAGGAAGTACAAGTTTGAATGGTGGTTTTGTCAGTCTAATGAAGAAAAATTTGTTCACCGAAGACTCACTTAAAATCATCTATTTCCTTTAAATATTTAAAATATTATATATTTTATCATATATGGAGCATTTGCGTCTTAGCCTAAACTATCTACAGTTATAAATTATTTGGATTTTTATATAATTTCAGTAGCAAGGGATAAAGTATATGAGATACAAATTTTATGAAGTTACTGCATAGGCACTTTTATTTCAATAACAAGGCTGTGAGATATGTTTCTCTGAGTGTAGCTTTTCAAAATTCAGTGTATTCAAATGTATTTGTTCCAATTTCTGTGACAGAGGTGGTAAAGTCTAAGGTTGAATTTTATTCCAAGGAATAATTAGGTCTGCTTACAGATTTCAGTGTGTGGGTAGAAGGTGAAAGTTTACATTGCCCTTTCCAGTCCTTTCATGGCATAAAAAATTAACAGTGCAAAGAGAATGGATTAATATCTAGTTGTTTGTTCTTGTTCTTTGCAAACATGTATAATCTTTAATAATCCTTTCTTGTACACATGCCTTTTAAAATCATGACTTTGAGGGTTAGCTACATAGTAAAGTGTGAATCTTCACAAAGGAAGCAATGAAAGCAAGTGCTCTGAGAGACATGTTACATTTTACAGCCTCTAACAGTTGTTTCCATTACTCCCAATTGCCATTAGAGGAGCTTCTCCAGCTACTCCATTCCCTAGTGGTTAATGAGAGAAATCTGTCCTCAGTTTATACTTGTACTATGTCCTAGCCTCTCTTTACTGCTGTAGCATTTGTTTCCAAAATGCATGAATATATAAATCGTGTTAGTATCGACTGCCAGCCATTCCAGTTCATGCTGTGGTAGGTAATGTTTTGTGACAGGACTTGGTGACTCTGTTCCTAGTACTTAGCTAAAGTTTTCAGCTGCATTTCTCTGGTATTCATATTTATACTGTTCTTGGGGGTGAATCTGGTGCTCTCATATAAACAGTATACCACATTCTGAGCCGTCCCTCTTTTTTTTTTTTTTTTTTTTTTTTTTTTTCAAACACCATCCTTTTTTTT
>VYXF01010446.1:4139036-4172795 GCA_013397295.1 Polioptila caerulea
TTTTTTTTGTTGCAAACCACATCCTTTTAGTATTGATCATTTATATTTCATGTCAGCAATAGATGACTAAACACATGCACTCAAATTTTTTAGCAAGACCTGAAGGCTCACAGAAAGAAAATGGGTATTTTCTCTCACATGGCAAATAATTTATGTAGTGAGTGTGAGCAGGGGCACAGTGTTGTGTTGTCCACTTGGCTGTAGGCACAGGCACTGTGAGTCATTCCTAATTGAACATTTTGGCGGCTTGGTTTTATTAGTTTATTTGAGCATCTTCTGTTTGGGCTGTTTCTTTCACACCAGCTATGTGATTTTTGGAGCAATTTCAACTGACTAGAGGTATTGTCATTTTCTCAACCAAATTGCATGAGAGGAGACAACAGACATGACTTTGTTGCACTCTAGTCATCCACCGAGCTTCTTGGTGGAGTACACGGAATCAGGAGGCATGGACAGGCAAGGCTTTGTTATTGGCTGCAGCTGCTTCCTCACAGATTCTGTCATGCCTGGAAGATTTCTGTTAATAGGGTTAATTTCTGAGATGCTGATAAACTGCATTTTGATGGATACCATTTACTTATCTCGTGCTTTTAGAAAAGGCAAGCCAGCATATACTATTGGATGCACTTAGCCATGTTTGATAGTCAGTCAGTCTGACAGTCAGCAATGTGTCAGTGCTGCATTATGCCAAGGTGCACAAATGCTGCAAGTGACAAATAACTCCAATTTTGGCACAGAGGAAGCTTGCATTAGTTTTGATATTCACAATCTTTCGTCGCTTGAGCCTGGGTTTAATAATCTGTCTTGTAATTTTGTAAAGATGGCTTGAAACCCACAGACAACTAATGGTGTAAAGACTAAACTGAGTAATAGCTAGTCTTTTCATATTACAAGTTCAAATAAGCAGAGGGATTCTGGCATTGAGCTTTCCATGTAAGGTTTTTTGCCTATAATAAAGAAAAATTTAAAAACACAGGTCTTCTAAGTCATCAGAGTTATGAATGCATTAAGTGGTCAAGTCAATTTGAATAAACACCAAAAAGTTCATACCCCATATGTGTGCCAAATGATAGTCTACAAATACATAGAGTTACAGGCTTTTATTATTTGTTTCAAAGATAAATCCATATGTTTATGAGAAAAATTAACATTGACTGACATTTAACATTAAGGCAGTATTACCATATCATGCTTTAAGAGTGGTTTTCTGTATAGAAGATTAGTGGATACCTATTTTCAATATTTTGCATTCTTGTATATGACCAAGAAAATAGTGAAACGGGTCTGAAATTATAGGAAATAGCCATACAATGCAGAAATAAAATTCAGAGTACAAAGAAGGCTGCCTATCTTGGTAAGAAAGAATTTAATCAAATAATTTAAAAAATAAGGTAGGAGAAACATCCTTTCTCAATGTACCTGCAGCTGTGAAGAACTTCAGTATTTAACTAAGTAACAGCATGATGTTTTGTTTTAAATTCCTATTTGTTAGAATAGCAAAGATTTTGAATAAATATATGCCATGTCAGTGAGCTTTGTTTGACAGTCTGAGGGAGCTTTTGTCATGTGATTTGCTAGAGTGTCTTAAATGACAATGTCTTGGTACCACAATGCCATGGTTAAACTGCCACGCTTAGACAGATCAGTCCCTTCACTGCAATTGCCATAGCAAAGCAACAATTAAGCAGATTTTAAGACACAATTTATAATCAATCAGGTCCTTAAATGGAAACATATTACCTGAAATCACTGCTCAAGCTCCTACCATATTTTCTGCAGTAAAGAAATCGAATAATTAATAAAAGGTACTTCAAGCAAAGAAGATCAGCACTAAAAATAGACTTTTTGGTAGACATTTTAAAATGTTCACTGCGCATTTGAATGTTAAACCATGCTGTAAGTGATTTTGAAATAACCACAGGAAATATCCTTTGATAGCTTATACAACAAAAACAAGCTTTCTTTGTTATTGAATGTTAAAAATAATGCTCTTTTCACAGTATTGAAACAAGTTAATTTGTATTTAAACAATGTAAAATGCAATTAAGTCTCCTGAAATTATTGACCCTTTGAGCTGGATAATGCTCACTATTAATATAGTGAGCAAAAATGTAGAAAAACAGCAACTACTTTTCAAAGTAAAGCTTTTGTGTCAGAGGTCATGATGACAGATTGTAGCAAAGTCATTACAAAATTCTTCTGTTCTTACTGTTCAAATTTTCCCTGTTTTATAACCTTAACATTGTTCTTAACAGTTTAATTCTCTATTTCCCTGCCCCCCTACCTTTCTCTTAATTGGTTTGACTTGCCCTTTTTTCTTTCTCATTCTCCTTTTTACATGTTACCTATTCAGTGCAGTTCATTTCTTACTGTATTTCCTTCTAGCATTCTGTCTCTGTTTCAATAATGCTTCACTCTTATGCAAGAAGAATGAATTTAAAGCAGTATCATGTTCAAGGATGCTAATATACCACTGGTTTTCATTTGATATGTGTTGTGTTGTAGATCATGGCAGAGTTTGCACAGCCCTCAGGTCCAACCAACTGCTGTCTTGTTGTTCTATTTCTTTTTTCCTTTAAAAGTTTCTGATGCTTTATCAAAGCTGTGTAGGTTTTAAGGTAAAGCCACCAGATTTTCTGTGCAAGGGAAGCCTATTTAGAAAGGATTGTTTGAAAATAAGTTATTTCCTATTTGGTATGCAATTTATTGTCCTCCGCGGGCATATATTCTCTACTGAGTTACCATTCATCTGCTTTATTCTGGACTGACTCAGACTGCTGATATTAAAGCTAAAATAAAGCTGTCAACACTTTGTCAGAGCATGAAAAGTAAAGCATGCACGTAAAATTTGATGTGCAGAATGACGGGCACTCCTTGGCACTCCTGGGAAGGGAAATCCCACAATACCTTCTGCAGAAGTGGATACTTGAGATTCCTCTTCTGCTGTAAAAGAAATGAGTTATTACTGTGTTTATTTGGAAGCCAATGTTTACAACAAACAAATTCTCCCGCACACAATCCCTTTAGACAGTAAGGCTTCATGAGTTGTTCTCTTTTTCACCCTGTTTTCTGGTCTGCAGGAGAAAGATGTGATGATAACACCTATGCCCTTTGCAAGGCCACAGGACTTGGGGCCATCTATTGCTATTGTAGCAAAAGTAAATCAAATTCAGGATCATCTGCTGAAGAAACATGATATTGAGCTGTACATGCATCTGAACCGACTGGAAATTGCTCCACAGATTTATGGACTGTAAGTGTTTGCAAAGCATTATTTAATGTAATTCCTTGGGGGTTTTGTTTCACTCTCTTAGGAAATTTTGCCCACTTAAATTTTGGACTAGAGGAAAGGGAATAAAATCAAGTAGTTATCTTTTAGAAACTATTTGTTTTGCAGCATTACAGTAAGTGCCACCCTACTGCTGCAGTTGTGACACTGGCATTTCCAGTGCAGATAATGTCCATTCAGCTCCATATTAGAGACCCTAATGAAGACTCCCATACTTTCTGAACAAAGTACAGAGTCTACTTGAAGTTCTCCTTCATATGGGATAATAGGACACAAAAAGCTATTAGCATTGAGTGGTTTATTTACTTAATTTTATCACCAGTTTACATCAGTGAACTTTTCCGTATTGTGCCATGGGGTTTTGGATGCTGGAAACAATACAGGGTGGGGTGGCATGTTAAAACAGAAAGCATGGGTATGATAAATTATCTGTGTACAGAGTCAGCTCAGGCATTTCCTTTTCCATCAAGCTGCTTCAAATCCAGTCAGCTGGTTGCATATTGTATACCCCCTTTCCAGGGGACTTATTGGGCCAGGTGTGACTTTGGATGTGGCCTTACCCCATGTGTTTGTGCACTGAATGCAAACTATTTATAGCTGCTGTATCAGTCTGGGTCAACACAGAATGTGCAATTTGTGTGAACCATGAGCAATGGTGAAATGACCATGGTTATGAAGAGGAATCTTGCCTTCATTGTCTGGAATTCTAGACATTTGATTCATTGTGATCATTCCTTAAGGAGTTGGCAAGCCATATGTGCCATTGCTGGGACAGAGAAAATGACACTTTTTAAATTTTTTTTTTGCAGTCATTTAAAGTAAGATTGGCTTTGCCTTAAATAAAAGAAAAATAGGTGTGAATTTCCAGATGCAATTGTGGATTGTAACAGCTCAGTAGAAAATAGAGAAAGGGACGGATAAGGTGACTGTGTGTCAGGCCATAACTGCAATACTTAACACTAAAATCTAATTTGATGTTACTGTAAAATGAAGGAGTGCTGCAACATAATGTACTTTCAAGATAAGAGTTGAGCTACTTATTAATAACTTATATTAGGAAGATAAATGTAATTCTACAAATCTTACTTAAGTACACTTTATAGGTATAAGTTACCTATGTGGGAGGAAAAATAAGCCAAATAAACTCAAGGCATTAAAAGTACAAAGAGGGTGGATTTTCCTATTACAATATTTTTTGCATAGTGTATTTTTTTATTGACTTGACTAGTCTGGAAGAGAAAGCGAGCATCCCTAATAAACTTCAGGGGCAATAATGAATAAGTAGGCTGTATAAATATCAAGTAAAACCAAAATACATTGTTTCATTTATGATGACTTATGAAAACAAAGAGAGAATAAAATAAGTTAAACTTCAGAAATTTGCAAACAGATATTTTGGGACAAAAATAATTTGTTATGTAGGTATTCACATCGGTTTTAAGATTTTGCCTTTCAGTAAGAGAAATAATTGGAAGAAAAAATTATTTTTTAGCTTTAAACATAATATTATAATAACAGAAGAATGATTCAGTCTGGTGTGGCATAAATAGAACTGAATTTGAATAAAGAAATTTACAGTTAAGAGAATGAATTATGAGAGAGAGCTTCAGGCTGACTATCAGGAAAACCTTACTAACAGAGAACTGTTAGACTGTAAAATAATATATCAAAACTAACAAAGGAAAAACCATCAGAATGTTTTAAAAACAGACTTTGAAAAGCTCTCAGAAATGGGTGGTATACAGACAGAGTCTGCATTGGCAGAAGAGGAAAGTAGGTTACCTGTAAGGTCATATCCTTCTCTGATTTCTGATTTGATATAGGCAGGAGAAAAGAAAGGGAAAGGAGCATGACTGTCTTGTATTATTCTCATCTTTAATGATGTCTGAACTCTTCAGAGTAGTAATTTCCAGTAGTGAGCCAACTGACAGTCTGAAACCCTGTATCTTTTCCTGTATTTAACATTTCTTGAACTAGAAACAGCATTTCTTAAACAACATAGTTTATCAATAATTGCTTAACCTAACCAAACTGTGGAATTCATTTGAGTTTTTTGTCGAAGTTTATTGTTTTGCTGAAGATTTATCAACAGTAAATATTCTTCTGTCAGCTTTGATATCACTCAAAAAATATACAAATGGTAGAAGGAAGACTGGGAACTTTGCTTGCTTGGAAGATATTATGGCATTCCTGCAGAGCAGGATCAACATCAAAGGCCTATATTTAGTAGCAGTCTACCCTAACTTGCACAAGTTATAAAGTTCACTTATTTTGAAATTCAGCTCTTTATACTATGCATCCTTCTATAACCTTCTGGGGCAAGGCAAAAACAATTATTTGCATTTTCATACAAATGAAACTTCAATCCAAGTTGATTCCATCTTTGATGTTTTCAAATGCTTCTTTTTATTTTTCAAACACTAGCAAGACTTGTTCTGCTGGGAGGTCAGGTTCCCCAGCTAGGTGTACATTTCCGTGTTTAGAAACTGTCCTTTACAACAAAATGTGATGATACCCTTCCTGAAATAACGCTTACCTGCTTACAAGACCAAGTTGTACAGGCATTTCAGTATGTGTGGTCACTAATTTTGGTTACTGCCCAGTTTTGAAGTTTTAGCTCAAAGCAGATTGCCTTCTCTTCCAGAGTGCAGCAGTGAGCTGCACATTCCCTGGCTGTCTCATTCCATTGCTGACTGGGAAGAGATCCCAGTTAGGCNAGAGTGCAGCAGTGAGCAGACTTCACATTCCCTGGCTGTCTCATTCCATTGCTGACTGGGAAGAGATCCCAGTTAGGTACACCAAGGTATACTGGGTCCTGGCTACGCCATGCTTCCGTGCTCTGGAAGTTCAAGTTGGTGTCACAGACAGCAGCAGCTTTAGCACAGGAATTTCTGTATCTGGAAATTTTGAGGCTGCAGTTTCATTCGCTTGCAGTCAGCACTGCTTGTCCCTGTGATAATTATTCAGCTGCTATTAATATCAGCTGAAATGGAACCAGCAGTACAGAGATAAAGGGTTTGTGCCTTATCATTCCTCAGTCTTCTTTCTTTGCCATGTCTCTAGCCTGGACCCCAAGATAATATTTTGCAGAATAACATTGTTTCACTCTCCTGGTAGTACTGTGAATAGTCTAACCGAACTATAATAATTATCTAATCATATCTAATTTTGTAAAGTCAAGTACAAGAGTGGTTTGAAAATAAAATGGAATTGATTACATTAATAGTTCAGTGACATGCTTCCTGATAATAAACCTTTCTCTAAATAAAAAGAAAAATTGCTAGGATTGAACATAAAGATTGGATATTCCGAAGGGCTGACAGATTGAATATTTAGTTTAATTATAAAATTAGAAGAGTTAACAATGATTAATGTGCTAGATTAATTGGTACTCTGATGTTAATTTCTTTGACCCTTTCATCTAATTCATGTTAAAGTACAAAATATTGCAAAACAGTTCTGCGTTTTCTGCAGTGGCCAGTGTTTGCGGAGACAGATTAAGCAGGTTAGGCTCTCAGCTTGAGAAAGGACAGAGTTTAAAGAAAGTCTTCATATACCTGTATTTTAGGACATTCTCTTCCATTTAAAGGAATTTGTAGTAGGCAACTTATTTTCCATTTCACTGAAAAGATGAATCAATTGGAAAGGTCCCACATAATATTACTACCACTTTATTTTATGTACCGAGGGTGAATTACATTGCACCAAGTGAATTTCTCATGGAACTGGATGCAATAAATACAGCCAGATCATGTAAATATATATGACACAGTTGTACAGAAATAATACACAGAAAGATAATGACGAGGCATAAGGATAAAAAGCTTTATTTAAGAACAAAAATTACACGTTGGCATAAACTCACCAGCTTCTGCATCATAATATACTGCCATACTGATGGCAGTATTATACTGGTAAAGCAAACTCTTCCTGAGCACATATCCAACAGACAATAAAGCACGTGCAGGAGTGTAAATATTTGATGGTGGCCTTAGCTCAGTACCAGAATGGCCCTCTGAGGACACTGGGTGGTGATGACTCTTCCTCCCACTGCCGTTGTGCTCTGCAGCCATCAGCCACAGAGACACTGCCCACGGCTGCTCCAGAGGCACCCAGGCTCTAGGCTGGACTACCACAGCACTCCAGCAGGAAAGCCCAGCTCAGGAAGCAAGTGAAGAAATACGAAACGAACGAGAAGGGTGTAATCTAAGTTGCAGGGGAACTAGACATGAGTGTCGGTCTGAAGACAGTGTTGGAAAGGTTATGTTACAGTAAAGTCAACAGCAGATGTGCTGTTCCACTCTTACTGTTCATACTTGCTTGGCTGTGAGCACTGCTGTGGGGCATCCACCTGTTTCAGTTTCTCGCCCGTGCCATTATGGTACCAGGCAGTATTCTTTTGCGTAATCAGATTGGTCTCTGGAGGGAGAATTTAAAGGATTTTACTTGTGCAGTAAAGGAACATAAATCATATTCATTGTATCAAAAAAAAAAAAATTAAAATCCCACTGGTTATCAGAATAAGAAATCTTTATGATCTACAGAAAAAGTAGATCAAAGATCAGTCTTGCTAAGGAGAACTTTTCACATCATGCAGGACACCCAAGTTTATTTTGGATTCTCACACCTAAAGAAAATGAGATAATATATGACATGGTCCAAACCCATTACATTTCCTCTGTAGCTTTTAATCCAGTGTCATCAATCATTTGGACAGCAATTACAATGAAAGCAACTTTAAACTGTTGTGCACGTGGTAGAGGAGCTACCAAAATCTGGCCTTAATATTAAAAGGCAAGGATCTGGCAGTGAGTATCTAGAAATGGGTAAGACTAAGCAAATACAAAGTCTTTCTGAACAAAACAATAGTGCTTATTTGAATGTCCAGGACCAAATTAATCATCAATTTAGTACCTGCAACTGCTGTTGATTTCCAGTACCTATTTTCAGTTTGAATTAAACAAAGCATTATATATAAAACAGATTTTAATGGACTATAAATCCCAGTAGAAGACTTGTTGAGGATTTAGAACCAGATGATCAGGCCTTTCTAAGAAATGTTAGTGTCCACTGTTGGTGGACACAAATTACAAGATACATTCTACTGGGTTTTTAAATAGAGCTTTTGGGGGCTGAATCAGGCATCTGAAGATGTTACTATGAATTCTATTTTGCATAGTGAAAAAAGTACTGTAAGAGGAAACCTTTCTAATTTCTAAGTCAGGTGACAGAAGGAAACACCTGAAGCTACTTTAGAAAGCCACCATATATTTTGATGGAGACAGGGATTGCCTCGGCTACTGCTGCCATACCAATTGTACTGTGGTGGTTTACTAATTCAAATTACTTCCTCTTTGCAAATAAACAAGGACAATTCTTGAAGATCAGGGTAGGTATCTTACCTCAGGCAGCAAGCAAATCCTGCTTAACTCTAAAAGCTGCTTTTCTTCTGTTTTGAAGTAAGGCTACTCACCCTTTAATGTTCTTAAATGAGAGATATGTGTTACTCATTGCTGAGTTCCTCAAAAAGCTTTCTAGTTCATTGATTGAAAAAAATTTATATTTCGTGCTGTTTCTCATTGTGTATGAGGTTAAAAATTACAGTATGATGAACTTGTGATTTTATCCTTTTTCCCAACTGGCACAAATAGTATTTTAGTTTTACCTCTAAGCTTAATTTTAACATGTAAATAATGTAAAAGACCACTCTGTAAACAGAATGAAGGATTGGTTGAGGTGTCAAAAGTGTTTGTCAGAGTTTTACTCTCCTGCTGCATAATTATGTGCTGAGAGGATAATGAGTAGTACTGGATGTCTGTGAGGATGGAATGCAGATTTGTCATTTTGTTGCTCCTTGATGCAGGTGATGTGCTTCCCATGTGAAGTACAGGGAGTTATCTCTATCTGGGAAGGAAGCAAGCAAGAAAGCTTCCATTTTGAATTTTATTGCGTACCCTGAAAAGAAAAAAAGCTGGTAGCATTAAACATAAATAGGCTTAGAGACCTCTAGATTTTAATAGAATTAGTACCTTCTTAAACCTATGATGGATTTAGTAGGAATACAGACAGGTGCTTGGAAGGCTATCTTTGGGGGTTTTTTTTTTGGTTTTTGGTTTTTTTTTTTAACTTATGTAGACAGTAGCTGTTGACTATAAAAGCAGAACAATGTAAGTGTTTACCTCCCCTTTACTTTCTTTATACTTAAATCACATCAGCTGTCCAGGTTAACCAGGTATTGTTTAATTTAGTGCATCATTTTGTTTCTTTCAATGACATGGAATTTAGTCTAGAAAACTCATCTTGAAAATTGGTACAAAAAAGGCAGTAAGTAGGTCAAGTAACTGTTGCAGAAACTAATTATCTCAGCATATGCCTAAAAAATGAAACTGTGCTAACATGCCCGTGCTGACATGATGTTAGGAGGCAAAATACAGCACTTTGGACTTAAGCATTTGCTAGTAGCCAAGACATTTCCTGTAGAATGCAGTCCTGTGGATAATACATGTTTTGGTTAACCAGTGCTTCATCCTCACTGCTTATTCTTACCAAGTCTATATGAATCAAGTTAGTATGGGCATGCAATTTCATGTGATTAGCAACTCCCTAATTTTCCTGTGAAGACATACCTGCAGAAATTATAATGAAGTATTGAAGAGAACCATGTACACCATCCAGCAGGGAAAGATGTCATCAGTCCTTTAGAAAAAAGTCAATATCCAACAGTTGTCTGAAGGCTAATAGAAACATCTCCAAATCTTTTGTGTCATCTTGATGCACCATAAAAAGAGCCACACAAAGCAGACTCTCTGCTGGAATCCAACAAGACCAATTATAAGGGATAGTAAACACAATTTAATGCGTAAATTGTAAAATTTAGAAGTTACACCAAACTGGGATCTAGTGGGTAATTCAGCTAAGAAAATTTTGTTTGAAATCTTTAAGCAGATCAGCATGAAATACTTAAATGCATAATGTTCACCTGTTGGAAGCAGAGGTAAATCTAATTTAAAAAACCCAAAGGTTTTAATACTTAGTCATTATTCCATGTCAGAACAAAGTAGGCCAATTTGGATTTTTATAGGGGAGGAGAATTTGCATTGGAGAAAAAAGCAATTGATAGTGAACTGCCTTGAGGTATGGGATGTCAGCTTTAGGGATAGCAAAGTCTTCAGTCTGAGTCTCCCTTAGCCTAGGAGGACATGTTAATCATCGGGCTCTTCAGGGTCATTTTCATCTGAGTTCTTCATTTTAGCAGAAAATTATATCCTGAAACCACAATTCATCACTAATGAAAATGTTGTTGAAAATTAGTGAAATAGTAATTCTGTAGGAATATGGCCAGTCTGCATTTTCTCTAAAAGCATCTGATTGCCCAGTAGAATGCAGTTAATTGGGAAAATGAAAGGCAGTATAGTGTCAGCATTGGGAAGAATGCTTCCTTTTTGGGTTTTCTCCTCACCAAAGTAATAATTCACCAGGTAGTCAAGTCGCTCTACTTCCACTTCAGATAGCCATTTCTACCCCTGTGGACAGTGCTCTCCCTGCCCTTCAATCTAACCAGATGTTACAGACTGAAGTGAGGGGTTTGGGCAAGGGAGGGAGAAGAGGTGGGGAATCCTAGAGACAACCTATGTAATTCACTTTACACATTCTGAGTTTTCTCTGGCCGTTGTTTTATTGGGAGTTCTTGAGTTAGAAAGATACATAACAGTGCTGGAAGTCCATGCAACAGAAAAAGATCCTGCCCTGAAAATAATGCAGCAGTGTGTCCTAATTTTTTTAATGGGTGAGCTGGATAGTAGTTCTCCATGACCTTGTGAACCTCTTTCCAACATCTTGTTAGAGTCATAGAAGCCTCATCAATTAAAAAAAAAAAATCTTGTTCTAAATAGGTGCATGCCTTGAGTATCTTTTCTGGTTCTGATGTGGTTTTGAGCAAGAATTTTTAAAAGTACTTTATGAAATATTAAAGCAAGCCATCCATATCCAAAGAATAAAATCCATTAACACAGGTCACAGGAATAGGTTGCTCAAGAGTAGTGCTGTTAATTAGGTTGCACAGTTTTGTGTAACTTTTGCATATTGTATGAATTCACAATATTTTAGTCTATGTAAAGCATGAAAAATTGTGTTTGAGAAACATTTCTAAGAATAGAATTATTTCACCAAACTAATGCTGTAAAAATGAGGAGAATATTTCATCACGCCTCATACTGAATGATTACAGCAAGAGGCCCTAAAGGGTTAAGGTACATAACTTAGCAGGAAAACTCCACAGATTTTGGCAAGAAGAGAAAATCTGTGCACAGCATTGCAAAATAGAGTTGTCTGGAGAAAAAGAACAAAAGCAGTCAAGAGTAGGAGCTTTTTTCCAATACATTTTGAAATCAATGAACTAGTCATACTTGAATCTTTACAGAAAGTCAAGGGTGCTGCCCTTCTATATTTGTCTGAAAATGCTCTCAGCATAGCATTTGCAGCTTGGTATTGACTGCCAGTGATGACTCCCATGAACTTCCAGATAACACTGTTTCTAAGGAAAAAAGGCCATGGGTGCATCTAGACTTGGTTATTCACTATGGAATGTATTGATAATAGAACAGCAATTCTTCTCAAATTTCAGAGAAGCAAAATGGCATCACCCAATATAACATCAGCTTGAGAAGTCAATGAGGGAGCATTGCCTTTCATAGACCTTTATACTGTCATCTGTCACTTTTGATTATCTGCTTTTCTTTACTTCTTACCACCTTATTTGAAATAAGGACCATGGTTAGCATACTTCCTTTGATTAACTTTAATACATTTTTTGTCTGAAAAAGACTCTAATATAATGATCTTTGAATGCCATAAAAGTAATATCTTTTGCTCTTGGTATTGAGAAAGTGGAGAGAGAAAAGAAATTTCATCTTTTCTGGTTTTTAAGTTCACAATATATTATAATGCAGAAAATATGAGATAATGAAACTCCTGCAGCTTTTGACTGCTGTTACTCCTACCAATAATGATACCAGGTTTTTATTCTTAGAAGTGGAGAAGTTGGTAAAAAATATTTTCATACTTTGGAAAAGTCTATACACATACCCTTGTGTGCAATGTAGCAGCAGAACTGTGTAACATTTTGTATGTTATGAAATATCTTTACAGTGTTTAACTCAAAATTCCACACATCTAAATAAAGTCTTTAGTTGTTTACAGTGTAGATCAGTGAATGTTGTGTGAGCTGTTAGAGTCTAAGCTTGGGCCTTGCAGTTTATTCTATTTCTAACAAGTACATGTAGGAATGACGTGCAAAATCAGTAATACCAGGTTCAGAGGGTTTTTTACTAATGGAAATAGAGCTGGTTAGAAGTATATGGGACATTTTGAAGTGAAGAATTCTCATTGTCTTACTTATCTATGAGAGAAATCACAAAGGAGTAATGTCAACAGAAGAAAATAGTCCTCGCAGAAAACTTACAACATAATAATGTGCTTTATATCTAGAAACATTAATGATGATGGTTATATTTGTATAGAATGAGCAGTAGAAAAGATAATGGCATCTTTGACTTTAGCAATTCATATATTAGTATTAATGGTTTGACATACTACTTATTGAAAAACTGTTTAAAATAATTGAAATAGATTTAATTCTCCTTTTTCTTATTTCAATAGTTGTAATGAGAAAAACCTTTTTAATGGTGTAATCCCAAATCCAACTGAAGTACGTAGTTATACATCCTGCTTTAATGTACATCTGAGCTCTGGGGCTCTCATGCTGAAACACATTCCCTGATTTATCTTCTGTCTAAACTATTTCTTACATTATCACTCTGTGCTGCAGCCTTTGATATTCCCTGTGACATCATGAGACAGCTGTGTTACATTGTGTTTAAGCAGTACTAAACCTTTAAACTTTAAACGAATATTTTTCTTCTCAGAGGTATAAATAGAATATGTAATAAGCATCTGTGGGATATGCAATTAATGTCACTTGTGAGGAAAGGCCTTCATGATGCACTTGGGTTTTGGCACTCTTAAATTATGAGCTCTTTACTACACTCATGGGATAAATTCCATATCCCCCAGATGCTTATTATGTATCTTCCATCTCCCTTAATTCCTATTAGCTGGATTAGTAGTTGTTGTGATGTTGAGGTTTATGGTAATTTAACTGGGGTGGTTCTCGGTGATCAATAAATAAACTTCAGAAGTTTAGTAATTTTTATTTTCTAGCAATTCCAGTGTGTATAGCTGTAACAGTTTACATTAAGTGCTAGTTGGAGATACCAGAAACTTTGGTCATCTGTACATACTGGTCTATCCATTATCTAAATTTTAAAAAAAACACCAGGCAAATTTATAAAAGCAAGATATTTCAATAGCAAAAGATGAGCTGAATTGCAATGTTGTGGTGGGACTAATATTACCTTCAGCACCCACAAATGTTAAAAAAAAAATAGTTTACATAGAGAATAAATATTTTTTGCTAAATGACGATATTATTAATGTTCTAGTCACAGTCATTATCTGGAGAGTTTGTCAAACTGGTACAGAATGGCCTAGATGAGTTGTCAACTCAGGAGCAAATAAGATTTTTAAAAGACTCAATAAAGTCCAGTGATTAATTGCTATATATTCTGATTCATGCCTATCCCATTTTATCTAATTTAATAAAAGTCTAAAATGATGATTAATCCTTTCACATCAGCAGTTGCTGGTACATCCATTACATGTCCAATCTGAATTCCTCTGCCAAGGAGTTAACTACTATTTTGAACTTGGTGTGAAAAATATCATTATAAATTTCATTAACCTGATCATCAAATTTAAAAAAGTCAACTCGTAAAATCCATTACTACATATCATGCATCGAAGATTAAAAACTGGTCCTTAGTGGGCAGGAATAGCCAGGATTTAATTCCCACAGCATATGTTTAAAGTGCTCATACGACATTATTGTATCTGTAATTATCAGAATTTTATGTTTATTAACCCAAGTGAATTAAGAATCTTGTTTTGCGTAGAATTTAGCATGCGTGTTAAATTGACCATTAATTCAGAGCTTATCAACGTATACGTATTTACCACAAATGCAAAAATACTTGTTTAACATATTGTATTCATTTTATCTTTTAGAGGATTGCCTTCCTTTAATCTTTCCTTCTCTGACACAATAATTTACTTATTCAGTGCTTCCAGTTGGCTATCATGGTGTGGATCCCAATGGGTGACAGTGATATAAATTTTACCTCAAATAGTCCTTCTGTGGGAAACTTGGAGTATTTAACATTAGCACTATGTCTCAACCATAATCATAACTTTGTCTTCCTCTACACTAAGGTGGCTTTTTCCCATCCACAGTTAGATCAAAGAGACACCTCTCTATGCTGCATGGTAATTGTGCCTTAGCCCAGAAATACCCACAAAGCCCTGCAGATTCAGGTTGGGTTGTCATTTATTTTTGTGAGGGTTGCTCAAGTTGGCAATTTCACTAAATGCATGAAAACTATGCAGCAGGAGAGCGCACAGAAGCTGAATTCCTCCATCCTGGTGCTGGGGCAAGGCATGGAGTACCAGCAGTTTCCTTAGGAAACGGCAGCCCTGGCCTGGCCAGCACCCCAGCAAACCCAACCTAAGCTGTGCCCAAGGGGTAAATGCTTTTAGAGTAGTGTGTGGAATGCACCCCAAACCAGAAAAAACAGAAAGTAGTTGGCACACACAGCCGTTCTCTGTTTTTCACTCGTGGCTGCAAGCTGTGGACCCATTGTTGGCTCCCAGCAGAAGGATGAAAGTCGCGTGGTTTGAGAAAATAGGAACTGTGGGGATTTTGCCAAACCAAAACCACCACTATTTTGTTGTTTCCTTTTATTTTCTTTATCAGAACCTATGTGAAAATGCACCTCCCTTCTGAAGGAGGTTTCTGACTGCAGGGTTGGCTCAGGCTGCAGCTGGAGAGCAGAGGCAGGGCAGGTGCCAGGTGGTGATGCCCCTGTGAGCAGCCGGCTGCAGCTCTGCTGGCTGCTCCGGGCACAGCCCGACACTGAGGTGCTTCAGACTGGCACAGTTGTCATTACCTGCTGCAGGGAGCCATGCAGCTTCACAGCTTGGAGTAGTTTCACCTTACACATCCCTGCTTGGCCTGTCCTCATGGCTTTGCCCATCTACCTTACCCCGGCTCAGACGTTCTGCAGAAACTACATTCCATTGTTCCAAATGTTGCAAAACGTTTCTTCATGGGAAGGGTTGTCAAACATTGGAACAGGGAAGTAGTGGGATTGCCATCCCTGGAGGTATTTTAAAGGGATGTAAATGTGACGTGATTTCGTCGTGGACTTGGCAGTGCTAGGTCAGACTTGATGCTCGTTGAGGTCTTTTCCAACCTCAATGATAATACAATTCCATAAAAAGAGATGAAATTAGAAAAAGTGGAAAAGCCCTTCTTTATCTACAGCATGGTGAAACATGGTTTTCTGCCTCCATTTGCAGACAACTAGCATCATTACTTCAATAGCTAGTCATGGCAGTGCAAGAGTATTTCAGAACAGCCGAGTGATTCATCAGAGATGTACATTACCTATTCAGATTATCAGATGTTGGACTTGGAAATGCACATTTGCACCATAGTACAGCTTAGGTTCTACTTGTAAAATGAAAGTAGGAGTGATTTTAGTCTGGGATGGACCAAAATTTATTTCTGAGGCTCACCTTTAAATAAAAAAAAAAGTATCCATTGTAAAATCCTTGCCTTTAACAAACTTCTTCATCAAATTAGCTATAACTTATCTTTTGATACATCTTTGATCTAATTTATCTTTTGATCTATTAAATGTTGGAATTGGAGCAGCTTTTTCTTCTAGGAAATGGTTTAAATAATCTGTCTGCAGGACTTCACATAACACCAGCATGAGTAAAAAATCTTCAGTAGAGGTTGCAGGTGAATGTATGCAATGTAGTAGCAGCTCCTAAAAATTTGTCTCTATGGCCTGGAATAATACCCAGCTAAATTTCATAGGGTCCTTCCTATAAAATTTTGTAATTTGTATCAGTTTATGAACATTCTAGAGACTTGTTTTCTTAACTTTGTGGAAGAGTTAATAGTAATTATCTCCCATAGAAAAAGACAAGTAAGACAAGTAAAAGACAAGTACATTTCCTTAAGAAAGTTTTAAGAGCTTAAGACCCTTTTTTAATTTTCTTCTCTTTTTACATTTCAACGGTTCCCATTCCACTGAAAAATTTCAGGTATCATTAGTTGGCTTTTGGTGTGTGTCCATTCCTGAAAACATTGCAGAATTTTCTCTTGAGATGCTTTCAGTAAATAGCATTTGGCTGGAATGTTGAAGCACCTCACAACAGAAGTCATCTATAATAAAATTTTTCACCAGTATATCTGAACCTTCCAAGTACCCAGTCATTTATTTTTTATTAAATCTCAAAAACTGGTAACAGTTACATGATTTTCATAATTAGCACATTTAGTTTGGAAGCAAACTAATCTAGCATCAGAAGACAAGAAAACATGGTAAATATGTGGTTAGTAAGGGGGATGAAAGTTTGAGAGATGGTTAAATGACATACTGTGTGAAGGTTTTACTGGAAGGGGAGGAGAATGTGGGAGGGAAGAGATGGAGAGACCAGACATGAGACCTCACCAGTTGAATTGCTGAACCTGGAGAATATGAGGTGTGTTTGCAGTGTAGCTCAGTCATTAAATAATGCACAAGGGTTTATCTCATATGGCCAGTTGCAGTATTCGCCTGGTAGTCAAAGGATGAAATAAATATCCAATGTGTAAACCTAAGCGTATGTAAAATAGGTAAACACAGGGTAGCCTTGAACACAGTTTCTCATTCTTTGTGTATGTGTAGGTGTGGATAAAGTCTTACATATGCAGAAACTGTTAAAACCCAAATTATTTAGCTAACTCCTCAGTAACAGACTGGCAAAAAAAAAATCTGGTTCAACTGATTTTGCTATGAGTAAGGGGAGAAAGAAGGTTCTTCTTTTTTTCCCGTTTCCTCTAGTTATAAAAATTACAGTGATTACACATCATAAAGCCTATCTGTAATAAAACGCATCAGCTGGCCAAGGTTTTCATCGCTCACTCAATAATCCATTAATACAGCAACGCTGCCCAGGCATCTTTATAATACCAACTCGGAGGTAATTTTAATCAGCTAGACCAGCTGGTATTTAACAGCAGCTGCTGGAGACGCCACAAATATACTCAATAGCTGACATCTTTATTTGCAGTTTTTCAAGGGGAGAAGAGATCCTCCTGTGGTTACTTATATTAAGCTTCTTTTTTTTTTATATAAGTATTGGTACCGGAGGGTAATACCTGAATAAAAGCAGGAATAGAGTTAATGCAAAAAATAAAAAATACATTCTTGGAGTCAGAGGGCTTTTTCATGAAGTCCTCCTCATAAATGAACAAAAAAACAAAGCGTGGATGCCAGCTTTGTTGGAGTTTAGAACCTTTCCCTGGTACATTTACACTAATCTCAGACATGGCTTGCGGCATAAAATGTACTCTGCAGTGCTGCATCGCCCTATCTTTCTGAAGCTTTCATGTCTCCCCACGATATAAATATGTGATAAATAGTGCTCTTGGTAGGAAAAAAAGTGATGCTTGCTCACATGTGTTCAATTTTAACTGACATGTACTTCTTTTGTCCTCAGTTTTGGCTTAGAGCGTCTGCATGCAGGAGTGTGTATGTATATATCTATGCTTAAAGACACGGGTGTTTGTGTATAAATAATATACAATGTGTTTATTTGTACTTCTCATTTCTTATAAGGCTAGAGATGAAATCAGCAACTGAATAAAGCACCGCTCTCTGCTGCAGTAAATGTGGAATACTATTTCACATTGGATTTGGGGGGGGAACAAGCAGAGGCAACACGAAGTTAACAGTCACAAACACATTATAAATAAAAATTTAATTACACTTGGGGGAGCTTGGCTTACAAAGCTCACAAATCCATAATGGAGCTTGCTGGTAATAAAGGCCTGATCTGTTTGTTAAACTCCGATATCCCTGTCCTCTGTATCACTTCTTTTATATAAAACTTCAGTTTCTGCATTGATTACCAATTGCAAAAAAGACTGACTTCACTGGTAAACAGTTTTTTTCTGTCAGATACCAAATGCCATATTTCTTTATTAAGAAAATAGTTATGACTCCTAGGTAGGGCAGGGGAGGTGCCATGAGAAGTGTAAGCATATCTATTTTTGTTGACTATTTATAATATGTCATGGATGAGATAGATCATGGATAAGATCTGTGTTTAATATGAATTTGAGTTTCTGGAGAGAGGCTTTTGTTAATTTATGAACAAATTCTGAGGTAGAAGCTTCTCTGTAATGAAGATTTCAATAAATGCTTGTAATAGTTTAAATAAATAGGAACATTGAAGAAAACCCAATACTATTAAGCTGGTGTGTTTCTAGGACAGTAACAGTGAAAAGTAGTAAATGATCTTCATTTTTCCTCTTTCATTTCAAAAATCTCATGTTGGAAAAAGTTGATGGTGTAAAGGAATGTAAACCTGAGCACATAGATATAAATCCCTAAACAAATTTGGGGCTAGGTTAGTCATTTGCAGGTACTCATTTGTTAGTCCCAGTGAGTTACCTCTCTGTAGTCAAATATGGATCTGTCTGAGACTGTGATTGACTACTGCAAATTAAAATCCAGTGACAGAATGGATTACTGAGGTTGCAGTTTGACTAAAAAATACTTAGCTAGCATGTTTTCTCTTATTTGTAGTGAAAACATTCTGTCGAAGTTTGTTTAGTATGTTTGACAACAGACAGTTTGATATATTGCTGGGCACAGCAGTAGGTTGGACTTGAGTAGTATTAGCTTTCACTGTTTTGATTAATTGTAATTGTTTCGATGAAAAGGCATGTTTTACGTACAACTCATAGTTCTGGAAAACAGAAGTCAACTTGCAAGATCTGTAATTACTGTTCTGAGTTAGCATATTAAAAAAGCTTGGAGAACATGCAGGCAAATCACAGTAGGGTTTTTTGTATGTCTGTTTATTTTGTAGGGGATTGCATTTTGTAGCTTTTACACACTGTTTCTTGTCTGAGGAAATAAATCTTGGGTTTTATCTCTCTTGTATGCTTGCAGTGTGCTTTTAGATGTATTTCTGAGTTCCACATTGTAGTTTCAGTCTTTGAATGGTGAAATTTCTAATACGTTTTCCATCATCAGTAGCAACAACAACAAAAGGTCAACCTAGAGACTCCCCTGTCTCCTCCTATCCCCACACGTTCCTGAAGGGAAGGAAAGCCTATCTGTTTATCTTTAAATTCTGTTTTCTCTGGTTAGAAAGACTGCCTTCCCCTACTCTCAGAATGAATTTTCTAGTTTTACTGTGATAGTTCTTTTTTTTCTTTTTTTTAAAATAAATATTTTATTTTCAGTCTAGCATCAGGAAAGGGAAATAGATGATTATTTTTGTATTTAGGTAAAAAAAAAAATTCAATGATGTGTTTAGATGTAAGCCAATACCAGCATAGTAAAGGATGTCAACTATTATTACTAATACCATCTTTCATTTATATAGTGCTTTCATCCTAAAAGATTGTGGTTTCTAGAAAATGTAGATTTAAGCCAAAAACACAATTAAAAATATATCTCCTTGTCCTAGCATGTTAGCTTCGAGGTATTGTTTGTCAGTTTAACAGACAGTATCAAAATATCTTTCTTCTTCTTTGCAGATGCAAAAATGTACCATGAACTGAATATGCTGAAAGTACTGTTAAACCATCTCTAGAAGGAGAGAAAATTGGTTTTATAGGTTCCTCATTTTATGACATGCTTTCTTCTCAGATTTTAATATTTTGCAACATGTTCTGAAAGGAGAAATGAATAGATAGTGGTTTTCTATATCTGAAACATGTAGGGGCATCACAACCTACCTGAATTGTTCCCTAGACAGTATTAAAAAGAAAGCAGTAATATCTAAATTGTGGAGGGAGGCAACTAGGTTTCTAAGTGTGGTGCCAATGTTTGTAGTCAACAATGAGACATAAAAAAAATTGTAGCCCATGTTGATAGCAGCAGGGTTTGGGGTTTGTGTTATTAGAGCTTGCCTAAAAGTATTAACACACAACTCATGTATAGCCTTCATATAAACTACGTTCTATTATATATTTTGGGGGGAAATAAAAATCTGTAAAGCATGAAATTGTGGTGTTACAAAACGATTATTTCTAAAAGTGAATTATCTCGTCTCATAGTAGTACTAGCTTGGATTGCTATGTTAGATGTCAGGTGGTTTATTTCTGAGCAAAATACAAATTAATAAGTGTACATTTTAATACTTACCTAAACCAATGACAAGAAAATAAATACTACTTTTTATTTACCTTGCAGTTAACAACCATGTGTCATTGCAGCATCTTTTATGGAAAGGAACTTTATTTAAGTAGCATAAACTTGTTGGATGGGCTTCAATTAAATGATGATTTGTTAATGCAAATGTGTAGCGAATGACTGGTAGTACATCTGTCTCTTCATCCATAGGCCATTACTGTGCAGCATTAGCACATGATTGTAAAAAACTGGAAATCATTATATGCAGGTAGTACATATTCAATCAATTCTGACCTTATGTCTCTGACGAAATAAAAAAAAAGGATGCAGTTTAAATGATATTTAATCTGCACCAAAAAAAAGGAGGGGAGAGAATCTTTGAGTATCGACGATTCAAGCTGTTAGATGATGTGAGGTGACTGCTGTTTGGAATTGATTGTTATTGGTGGCCCCAGTGGGGAACAGCCAGCACATTAATCCTCTCTTACTCCTCCCTCATGCTCCTCCAATCCAAATAGTATTTTTGTTTATATTAGGAAATAAATACTGTTCTGTTTATCTTAAAATTGCTTCTTCTTTTTTTACACCTCTTTTGGAGATTGGAGATTTTCTCTTTTGGAGAAAAACCCCTGTATTGATGACCAATGTTAGTCAGCTAAGCAGGCAGTGACAATTAATACAACAAAAAATCGTACAATTAGCTTCAGTTCCATAAGTGTCTAATGAGCCATTTGTCAGTCTTCTGGTGAAATAAACTACTCTATCTTAATTCTCCACTCTTGCAGCAAATAAATAGAAGTTATTAAATACCCGGGCACCAATAAAATCTAATTTATTTTTGCAGGGCATGGCAGAACTCCTTACATATGTAAAATGAGCAAGTTATTTACAAACAACTTGTGATACTAATATAAAAATATAAAAAAGAATTTCAATGTTAACTGCTTTCATTCTGCACTAGATATGTTTTCTTCCTGATTTGTTTAATCATTTAAATATATAATTACTCCTCAAGGCATATGAGTTGAAATGACTCCTCCTGACGTGATTAACTCGTGAAGCCAAAATGAACCTTCAGAGAAGAACCTGAGAAACTCCAGAGACTGGCAGTCTGCAGCTGAAGTCCCTGCCACTGCTGGGGAGAACAACATGCACATTTCCAGCTGGGAACACATCCCTGCTGCTGTTCCCTCCCTGACCCTTCTGGCCTTTTTAGTGTCACAACCACCTTTCCACAAAACCATAGCGCCGCAGCAATTGCTGTTCGGGGGCTGTTGGTGGAGGTGGAGCCCATACTGTCGGTCTGACAGCAGCTCCTCATCCAGCCCCTTGGGGCCAGTGGTAGCCACCAGATCTGCTCATGCTCCAGGCAGTGCCAGACCTTGCCAGAGGTGGGCAGGGAAGCAGTGGGATGTCTAGTCTGAGGGATCCAAGGAAGGCTATCTGCAGAACTTTTAACTGTGCAGAGCAGGGCTGCTCTACTTTTCCTTCCCCATTCAAGTAGGCTCTTTGTAGTGTAAGCTGGTGAAAGCATTTCAGACCACCTGACTTCTTCCTCACTCTTCATTTTAACAAAAGTTTGAATTTTACTCTGGTTCACTTTTGTGATGTATATCTGGCCATCTGTCTTCCCAGGCTGGTTTTCAAGCTGACAGTAACTTGGTATTTTTATAAAAAGACAAAAAGAAGACAGGACGGAGCGTGATGTGTGGACAGAGCCAAGTTGCTAGGTCTTGGAGTAGAAGAGAATATTCAAAATGACAGAAGATACAAAAGAGGCAACTCTTACTACAGAAGCAAGGGTAGAGGGATTGCAGAGCTGTTGGTAGGTGCATGTTTGGGGAGAGAGTGAGTAGAGGGTATCAATGTGAATGAGGAAAGGGCTCTCTTTACTGAACTAGGCTTGAAGAAAATCTGAGAATTTTTTTCAGGTTGAAATATGTGCTTAGAAGAGTGCCCTGCTGGTTCCATTGCTTCCAAGTGGAGAGATGCTGCATAGGAGAAAGCAACTCTGTTAGGAAAACCAAAAAACTGATTTGGGAATTCCATACAGTGGGTTTCAAATCTAACTACAGCGTTCCATTATAATGGTCATTTCAAGGTGGTAATTCTTTATGCTTGTCTGTATTTACAAAGGTAACAAGCCAAGTTCAGACAAATGTTGAACAAAAAGAATAATGATGAATGTATTCTCAGGAAATACTGGGCTGTTTCAATTCAGACAGATCCTAAATTAGTAATAGAAACCCATGGTATAAAGCTGGCACAAACCATTCAAGAATTTGAGTGTAAGTGGGAAGACAGCTTTTTTAGGGGATCAGTGAAATAATTGAAGAGGTTAATGTACAAGAGGAGTGGGAGAAGATTGTTTTTGAGGAAAAGAAAATGTTTAAGTTGTAATTTATAGGGGAGATTTAGTAGATCTTTTATAGCCTCACATAGTTTTAAGCTAATGTAAGAAGTTTATTATGATCATCCCTTCAGATGAAAGAGTGAAACTCTCTTGTTGCATTTTGCTGAGTTTAATCATATTGTTTTGAAGTCTTTTGGGGCAGTTACTTCTAGTTTCCTCATGAAATAGCTACACTCAGGAAAAAAAAACATTTAATCCCAGTGCTTGTGTTAGTAATTCTTCTGAGTGGTACCATCACTCTGTGATCCAATGTGTTTCCTTGGCATTCAGGTTCTGGGTGGGCTGCACTCTGTTTGCTCCCACACAAAGTGGATTCAAGTTCTTTTTTTACTGTACATTTCAGTTGACTTTT
Source organism: Polioptila caerulea (assembly GCA_013397295.1). Lineage (NCBI taxonomy): Eukaryota > Metazoa > Chordata > Aves > Passeriformes > Certhiidae > Polioptila > Polioptila caerulea. The sequence continues at coordinate 4,162,409 of VYXF01010446.1, forward strand.
GAACGTTGTATTTTCAGAGCATGGACCTTCCATCTTGAAAGACTGTAGTATACTCTCCTAAGCAACAGAGATACATTGAGGGTAACACGTTTACTACACTGTGGTTTTCCTTTAAATTGTTGTTACTGAATTTTATCCTTTCCCTAATTTCTTCAGTATATGTATTACCACTGTAGCATTTGCAGGTGGCAACTGGGAAGATTTTTTTTATTATGCCTGCCATACATGTTATAATATTTGCCATAGCAAATAATGTACTTAAGGTCAAAATTCAAGATCAGTTACAAATTACTGTTTTCACTGTTCCTTCACTCCAGGTCATCTCCTTTGAACTCTTTTGTTCTTAACTCAAACTTAAAAGTAAAGCTGATATTCATTAGAAGAATAGCAGGCAACTGTAGTCATAATTACAGACACAACTAAATGGTTAAATATATGTCTATTCTAGAAGTATTTTCTTTTTTTGTGTTTGTGTAACAAGCAAATTCTACCAGTACTCAGTCCTTGAATAGACTCAAATGAGGACTGGTCACATTATTCTTCTGAGGACTTAGAATTTGCAGCTTATTGACATTTTAAAAAATTAAGCCTGAAGTATTCTGAGAAATTTTTGAAGGGGCTAAAATCCTGAAAAACAGGATTTTAGCGCCTCCAAATACAGTTGTGTGTAATAAATCATCACTAGGTGGTAATACTAGTGTGTCTGTCCACCCAGCCAGCTAAGGCATAACTCTTAAAATGCAAGCTGACAGAGCAGAAGAAGAGGGCACTGCATTTTTCACTTAACTAAAAAGTTTGGTAAAAGGATGAAAGTGAAAAACATCTTGGAGCCACCAAATTGATGAGCTGTAAAAGACAAATGATGTGTAAAATACAAATGCTGTCTGGTTACCTGTGTTTCAAGAAGAGATACAAAAGTGTCAGTGCTATTGTACAGGTAACAGTAAGACCTCACCTGAAATGCCATATATATTTTTGGTTAGCCATATTAAAAAGAAATTCAGGTCATCATCATTTGTCAAACAGAAGTTGAGAAGGTCAACATCTGGTCAATAGAAGTGTGTCAGGGAATAAACATGGGATAAGGAAGGGAGTGAGCTAAAGTTGAGCAGTGTTGTCAAAAGCAAAATGATCCAAAATGGCCTCAAATTTATGCCTTGAATATCAGGAGGTTTCAAGGGGGATGTAGTTCTTGTGACCTATTGTAGAAGCAAGGTTCTGGAGGTATGTGATTGCAAGCATAAGGACAAGTTCAAGGTGAATCTTAATAGAAGCAAACCTGTAATATATTAACTCATAAACACAGGGAAGTCAAGTAAAGAAGATCTGTCTGTCTTTCAGGCCTAAAAGAATCCTCTGTGGATCTTATACTCTGTCTCCTAACCATGGAATGTCCAGTGTTAATCCAGATACTGCATTTTCAATAGGCAGTTTTATCAAAGGCTCCTAGTGTTTTCATGTGCTGTTGGTAGTATTTGCTTATTGATGAGCCATTTTTAAAGACAAAAAGCAGTCGTCTTTGGTTATTTGTAAAATTGTCTCTTAAAGGTGTTATTGCTGTTTTTAGTCTCTGGAAAACTCCTTCAGCTGCATATGATTTCTTTGGGGAAAACTGCAGGTTTTCCACTCTAAATGATAAGATTACATTTATTATTTGCACTTAATTCAGAAATAAGCAGTGTGAAGTGCTTATTTCCGAGAATCCCCACAGTATTTGGTAGCTTTTTGTGTTTTCTTTTCCATAAGTAATGAAGTTATAATGGGGTTACAAGATCACACTGAATCTGTGCTAAGGCATCTGCTAAAACTTTGTAGCAGAGCCTAATAAAGCCCTGCCCCATTTGTGACATACCAAATCACATTCTCCTTGCTGGTCTGACAACCACAGCTCTTAAACAGCTGCTGGGGTAATTTGCATAAAGGAGATTGTAAATGTCTCATCAGAACGCATGCAGCGCAATTCACCCCAAAACCACTGCCTGAACACCAGGAAAAGAAGATTGTAGTCATAAAAATTGTGGCTCTCATGATTTCAGATTATGGTCTCCACAGTCTTACGGCTTTTGCAAATACCAAGCTTTTGTGGCAAAAAAAAAAGAAAGGAAAAAAAAAAAAAAGAAAGAAAAAAATATTAAAGTTTCATGCAGAGATACAGAACAATACAAACAGATGCAGTGTTGCTCTTTTGATTCAGTCTAGCAGAAAATTGACTTCAGCAGCTAAGGTTCATGATGACCCCTCCTCAGTTCTTCACCCCAATGATAAGTGAATTGATCCAATTGAAAGCATTTAGAATAACATTAGTAAAACCAAATTGGTTTTATGGTAGTGAAAGGAAAACAAAGAAAATGCAAAATAAAGTTATTGCAATACAGAGGATTCAATAAAGAATGAAAAATGCAGAAGTTAATACAGTATGTTAATTGTTTGCATGCATCTGCTGTGTTTTGTGATGCATATTGTAATAGAAATTAGGGTTAAAATTATGCATATTTTTGATAGAAATCAGAGCTAAAGGAGATATACATGCAGAACTAGGATTTCACAATGTGACAGGAATTAGGTGTATGCATTTCCTGAGTTTTAACTGTGTAACTTCAAATTTTCTCTTTGAAACATCATTCTTCTTTGCCTTGAATGAATTATGCTGGAGCAGTTTGGCATGGTAGTGAAACTCCATGTTATAACTAGACAATAAAGAAGTCATTAAGCCCTGCAAAGTTAGTGTCTCTATCAGCTAGAGCCTCTGCAAGCTCATTGAACCTGTGCTTTGCCCGATTTGTAGCTCAGGTTGAGGCTATTTACCTGTTGCCTCCTTGGTTAAAACACTTCCTCTGGCCTCAGTTTACAGAAACACATCGTGATTGCAGCTACACCAGTCACAGTTGCATCATCATCAATAAATGCAAAATTGCTAATAGCTATGGAACATATTGTTCCAACATAGTCATCCTCCTTCCACTCCAAGTGTTAATCATCCATGATACATGAATTTATTAGCACCCAAGTCACCTATATCCTTGCCATTAGTAGTTTACTTACTGTCTCAGTAAATCTGCATTTGACATAGTTAATAATTGTGCATATATCTGTGCAATGGCATAACTGGCTGCAATCAGTTTGATGCCTGTGAGTTTTAATACTCACATTTATCAACACTTAATTGAAGGGAATTTGAAGTCAAAAGGTTATACTGGGGCATAACTTCCAAAATCTCAAAAATTGTATGCACTGTTTTGCTTTCTGCAAATTCCAACTGCTTTAGAAGAAGTTTATCAAATCATTTCATCATTTTGGTTTGTCCCTTTGTGTGTAGCAGGATGTCTACTTTCAAGGCAGTGATGATAAATCAGTAATTTCAGTGAAAGTTCAGTAATCATCAGCCAGTGAATCTGAAAAGTATCTGACACCTGTGGAACAGAGATTTGTTAGTAGGGAAGTGGTGAGGTGGTTTTGACTAGGCATAGTAGAGGAGAACTTTACAGGTTTCAAACTATAATGCTGAGAGAAAGTACAGTGGGCCCTAAAAGTGTCTTTTTTTTCTTACTTATATATTATATCCAGACTTGTTAATCTCTCCAAAATAAAATCCCTGCATTTGACCAGTCAGCCTTCAAAGCCAGTAGAATTGTGTCTTACACTGTGCACTCTCCTTACTTCAGCTTGTTCCTTTCTTGACATGTGTGTGTAAAATCTGTATCTCTGACAGACACATTTAAATCAAAAACTGTGCCATTTTCTTGTTTTCTAATACAGGTAGGATAACTGATAAATAGGTATTACCCTCACTAATTTTAGACCATGCTAAGAAAAGAATATCCTTTATATGAGTGAATCTCAGCCTTTGGGTTCAATGTGTGAAAACTCCATCTCTTCACATGTTATGGTATTCATGATAAGATTATTCACAATTGTTTTATCACAATAGTAAAATACTGCTTTTTAATATAAGTATTTCTCTGATAAGGTTTTAATGCATAACACTTGATGTAAGTTATTATGCTTATCTTCCATAAAGAGAGAATAATTACATGGGACAATAATTTGCCTATGGCTGTGCTTCCCAATTCCTAAATTGGTGCTTTATCCTGTCGGTTGCATTTGCTGTCAAAAGATGGATGTGCTTTCAGTTCTTTTATTCTCCATACTGTAGTTCTTACTGTCCTCACCAAGTGCTTTCCTAAAGCTGGTGCTGGATTTAGAAAGTCATTTATGACTAATGATTTAGACAGAATCAAAGCAAACTCCCAAGACTCCTCAAATTCTCACAAAGCCAAGCTGAAGTCTGAGATGATGCACATTTTCTGAAGATAATTTTCTCAGACAATTTAACAGGGAATTTGGATCTGATTGCTCCAATCATTTTTGTGGTACAAGTTGCTTTCCTCAATTACAGGTGAGGTCTTAGGGTGTAAACCTCTTTGAGCCTGTGTGTATAAACCTCAGACTTGGAGCTTCTACCAGAAAAAAATGTAAAAGATAATGCTGCAAGGGTAGCCTCCATTTTCAGTGTATGATCCAAATCAGAGCTTTTGTTGAATCAGCCCGGTTTGGGACATCAAAAGCTTGAAAAACTCTCTGTGTACAGATTCTTTGGAGACCATGCCAGTTCCATCTGAAAGTAAACTCCATAAATTACTGGTATCCTGAGGAGTGACCTTTCAAAAGCAGGCAAGGGATCACATATCTAAGATTGTGGAATACCACCCAAGACAGTAGGAAAGATTATCGTAATCATTGGCAAGTGTTTTCATGGTGTGGTTCAACTGGCAGAGATAGATGCCACCTCCTCAAGGTATACATTCTACCTGTCACAGCCAACTAAATGCTCAATAGCATAATTACCTCAAATAAAATACCTCCTACATCCCAAACAGCCATAAGCAATGACTGAGTCAGGATGTGCCTCAAGGAGTTGTTGAGGTTATCACAAACCAGTGTGATCTGTTTTAGAGGGCTCCTCTGTTCCTCTGGCAGGAGGTTTCCAGTGCTAGATGCCATGCTGCCATGGTTTAACAGGCAAATCATCTGGCTCCACTAGCCCAGATGCAACACCAGATGTATTTCTGGCTTCTTACCCTCCAGGTACACTGGCTTCATTATGCTGCATCATGGAAGAGTATGGTTAGATAAATTAGCCTTGAGAGACAGCTAGCCTCCAGCCCTCCTTTTTCATGCCTCCCCTGAGGGGGATCATTTATCCTGTATCTGATCACATCTTTGCCCACATCTCACTTTCTCCAAAAGCCAGGGAGCACCCTGCAGAAGAGTCTACCTGCAGTCCTGGAAATGCCTCCTTCACCTCCAGCCCATCAGACTGACACTTTCCCCGTCTACATTTCCTAGTCATAGGAAATGCCAGAGAATTGGGATGTCAGGTCCTTTTTCAATTGCCTGAAAACAATCCTGCAATGTCCATTGTGTCCCTCTCACATTAGCTTTGGAAGGTCAGACGTTCAGAAAACAATTGTTCTCCTCGCTGTATCCTGCTTATAAAATTTTAAGAAAACATATCAAAGTATATAGAGATCAACAGAATTCAAATTAGTGTCATTTTATGATGTGTATTATTTCAAATGTAGAAGTGCACAACAGATTTTCTGCCAGTCAGAGAGGGATTTTTAGTGCCATTTTTTTACCCTGACATTTCTGAGAAGCTTACCAAAACTTGAATTCTTTGCTGGAGGAATACTTCCGGTTGGCAAAAAACAAATAATAAAAAGTAATTTTTTCATTTCTGAGATTAGGCATCTGTTTGAGTAAGGGAGATGTAAAACCTGCCATATTTTTCATTGCCACAGGTTTTGGTCCATATATAGCAATAAGTTAATATAAAACAGTGAATTAGCAAATTAAAATTGGATCTAGGACTTCCAGCCAAATTTGCAGTGCCAGAAATAAGCGCAAATCCACATATACTTAGTAGAAAGTTTCTGAAAATACTTAATGCTGTTGAAATTAATAGAAATGGAAAAGAAGCATCCTCCACTGTCTCTCTGCAGCATTAGCTATAGCTGGGACACAAGAGTTGTTTGAAGTTTGTGGAGCTATGACACTTGTACTCAGGGTGCTTATATGGCCAGTCACAAACAACTAGGGCAATGAATGTTTCTCCAGCTCTCAGGACAACCCAAACTCCCACTTTCCCTATCCCACATTGTTTTGCTGCACATGCCAGCATCTCTCCCTAGGACAGAGCTTCTCCCTAGCACAGAGCTTTAGCAGACAGTGACTTTGGCCAAGGATAAATGGTTATGGCCTCAATTTCACAATTGCCTGTCAAAGTTTCAGGCATAGGTCTGAGTTAACCTTGCTTTTGGATGGCACCATTTTTAACTCCTCTTTCATCTTTCTAGTTTGCTCTAAATATTGAATAACAGGACTAGCTGAAAATATAGCACAGTCAACTAAGCTGTGTCCAAAAGTTGTGGTTGGTTAACAAGTTGAAAACAGATACATCATCTTAATCATCATGCAGTCTCATGGTAATCACGATTATATTTTTGTAATGGCCTGCAAAGTAGAAAGCAGATTTCCATCTTGGCAAAGACAAGAACATATCCCATGAGAGCAGCAGTTCTGCTCCCTCTGCAAGGATACATCTCCAACTGCAGGGTCTTCTCTCTACCTCAGAATCCATGTGGTGGACAGGGGTGGAGTTCTGCAGACACCTGTGGAGAGAACAGTCAGTTCAGCTCTGAGCAAGGCCACAGGCTACTGCTTCCACCTCCTACCAGCACCCACTGTGGATAAGGAGATAGCTAAATCCTTGGCACTGGCATGGGGCAGAGCCCAGTGTCCAAACTACCCTTTAGGTGATATGACTTGGTCTCCACAGCTCCTATGAAAAAAATCCCCACTGGTTTCCAGATAAATTTTCTATTACCTTTTGTGTATCCTTCGTCTCTTCTTTCTTTCCTGCTCAGTATTTATTTCTCTCCTTGTTTTCCTCTTTTAGTTATTTACCTCCTTTATACCCAAACCCCCTCCACATATGAATGTCTATGTGCACAGATGGGATTTCTAGGACAGTCAGTATATAATTTCCCACAAACACTGTTATTTTAAAACAAACTCGATCATCTCAAGCAAAGGAGCTTAAATGGAAAAAAAAAATTTAGTTTTTTTTTTCAGTTTTAAAACTAGCTCTCTGTTAAAGTTGGTACATCTGATGAGAAGCAGATCCAGTCCCTTTTGCCTATAACTTTATTTTGCTGATATAGCCCTATTAGTAGTGAGGTGTGCACATCGTTCTTACATGGACATTTTTCAACAAGCTTTATGCCCAGATGTCTTGTCAATTAAATTCTTGTCATTAAATAACAAGTTAAATTTAGTTAAAAATATTACACCTGCTCAGAGTCCTCTGTCTATTTTTATTTCTTTGCAATTACTTTTATGGTTTTAAACGGTGTCTCTGTCTCCTCACAGTGTGTGAAAGATCTATACAGATGGAAGATGGTGACTGTAAAAGGAAAGCTACTGTTAGGGTAGAGGTATTGGAAAAATAGAGGAAAAATAGCCATCCTTATTGTTCTTTTTAACAGTAGCTGGTGAATTTCTACAATACTGTGGCTTTTCTTTAAGTTTTGTGCTACTTAAAAAAACTTTTCATACTGTCATTTTATTTCCAGGAACTTTGGTTATTGCTTCCACCTCTCATGTCCGAAATTTGTAAGCACACATTCATCAGCTGTATGTATGGCATCCTTGTGCAGGAAGATGCTAATTCTTGACTGCTTCCTACTCCTTTTAATAAGGACTAACTTGTTGATTCCTAACTGTGGACAACTAGACAAGTTTGGAGTTGTCTTTGATTGCAAACATTTTGACTTTGAGTGACGTGCTGACAGAAACACATTTGCGGTAGCTGATTTGCAGGAAATGTTGGGGAAGCAGTGAGACTGCTGCTGTGCTTTCAGGACAAAAGCAAGGCAGCCTTCTGTTATTAATGAATTTCTTCAAGCTTCCACTTGTCTTACAGATGATCTAGAGATGAGCAGTTACTCTGAACACAAAGTAAAGGAAAGGATACTTAGAATAAACATTGTTTTGTAGTGTATACTTTGTGTTTTAAAAAGGTGGCTCATAAAAATTGTCAGCTTGCTTAGCTGTCAGTTCAGCTGACCAACCTGACAGGAGTGCTGCCCCCTGGTCCCTCTGCTTGGAGAGATACATTTCAAGCGCATGGTAATGTGTAACTCATAGGTGTATAAAGTCATAATAGAGCACTTCATCATGTCTAAATAAGAGTAGGTGCGTGCTGTCTGAACAGTTAACCATTGAAAACATTGAATACAAGGCATTTGACACTAATTTTACTGGTCAAACCCTCCCCTGAAAGAAGCCTGCCCTGACAAGCCGCTCGCGAGGCGCCTTTTGCAGGAGCCTGGCTTGATGGGTCGTCGCATAAGCTACTTGACATTTGTCCCCAGTCAGACCGGATGCCACATGAAAAATTTACTCAGGCACAGGGCTCCCAGGAATAAACATTTCTCTGGTGTTGCTCACCAGGGACTCGGCAAGGTGAGCGGAACTCCAACTTGTCACGGATGCTCTGTTCTGACAAACATAAGTAGATGCTAATGGCTAAATCGTGACAGAATAAAGTCCCACAACCATATGGCTAATTGCCACAACAATATCTTCAGTGTTATTAATCAAGTTTTCATAGTGTGCCATGATAATTGGAATAATTAGAAACAGCACAGGCATTGCTTGCCTCTGCCGCACATCCTGCAGACAGGGACCTGGAACAACCACAATTGCACTTTCTCTGCAGCGTTGTTTAGTGCTTTCCTTTCCGGCAAATACTGTGGTTAATTAATGAATTAGCTGTTTGCCACCAGAGTGTTTTATCGCTAGCAGGGCTTCTTCAGGGGCACGTAGGTAACTAAATGAGACCACTAAGCCCTTGTGCATCTCTGAAATGATGCAGAATTCCCAGAAGGCTGCAGCTACACAGCACAAAACTTCACCAGTCAGAGGTACTTCAGTTTCACAAAAGTTGAAGTTCATATCCCTGCACTTAGAGAAAGGGTAAAACAAACTGAGAGTGTGCGTTTTTTTGCTTAACAGTTTAAATGAAAGCAAGACTCTGGATAACAGTGGTGCAATTAATTTACCAAGTAAAAAAAGTTAACTCTTATTGCTGTATCCTGCTTAGTAGTGAAATTGGGCTCCAGACAAATATTCTGCCTTTGAACTAAGGTTATAAGTAAAGTGGTGATTCTAACACTGTTATTTACACTGAGCAGCTAAATCATCATTGTGTGCTAGCTATTAGAACAGCCTCCCTCAATTCTTTCAGGAGTATGACAGCAGGGAGGAAACACTTGTGTTTCCTCAGTGCATGCATCAACATGTAGTTGACTGGTCACTAAAACTGGCAGATTGATGATGATGACTTTTCACTGGATGTATGAAGGCATTTAGCCAGACTAATAGATTGAAATGGACTGCTGCATACATGGCCTCTGAACAGCTTCTTAATTTAGTTTTAGAGCATACAATAGATGTAATATTGAATTCAGTGATGATATAAATCTTGTCATTTTAAAAAGTAAATAAATTTCTTCTTTGGAGCAGAGATCCACAAAGAGACTTTGCAGTACTATACACTTACTTACAAAGAGTTTTGCAGAAATAACACCCAGTTCAGGTGGTAGGTAGGAATTCTCTCCATTTGAGGTTTATTGCTGTTTAATTTTTACTCTTAAAGGGAAAGTATCAAGTGAGGTTTTGTATCTGTTTTGGTATTCTAGTATCTCTACACATTTTTCTTACTAGTTTATTGGTAAGGGTTTTATTTATCTGTGGTAATATAGTTTTAACCATGATCATATTCAGTGTAGGAGGAATTTTCCAAAAACTAAAATAAGGCTTCTGCAAAAGGTATGTTTAGTAAGATTTTGTTGAAGTTAATAATCTTCATTACTGATGCCTGTTCAATTCTGAGTGTGACTGCCAAATAACAAGATTTTTATTTTCTTCTTATCAAAGTATCACAATTTCAATTTCTTCTGTTGTAAACCCAAGTGAAAGATTATCACTTTGTAAAGGCCATGTCCTTTTACACAGATATGTTTGACATATATTCATGCATTTTTATGAGATAAAGGAGGCAATCTGATATATAATTTAATTATCTTAAAGTTACCAGTTTACTTTATAATTCATATTCTTGGATATATTGCCATCCTTAATTTTACCATGTGTTATGACCCATCCCTGAAGGCAAGGGTAGCTGAGTTTCCTGGTAATAGATCCCTTGGGGTGGATTAGAGTGAAACGACACTGAATAACTGGTGGTTTAATTTATATATATATATATATATATATATATATAATATGCCATTTTATTTAGAAAAAATAGGTTGCCGTAGAA
>VYXF01010446.1:4172807-4210992 GCA_013397295.1 Polioptila caerulea
ATGTAGAAGTTTTGGTTATTATCTATAGAAACTATCTTATACTTTTCATCTATATAGAAGTATAAAGATATCACTTAAGAATATATGTGAAGAAAAGATGGAAAAAGGATAAGAGTAGATGGTGGAGAGAAAAGACATCACCACCCATGGATCCAGCATCCTGCTGGTCCAGGTGATGGTTGCAGCCTTGATCCATCAGAGGTGGGGAAATCCACGAAACAGAGAGTTCAGTTTGACCATTACATTCAGGCTCAAATGGGAATACCCACGAACCTCCCCTGGGAGGAGTTTTACACTGTCTGTTCCAACACTGGGGGTCATGTGCAGTCTGGTGGAAGACCCCAGAAATGAGTCTGGGGGCACTCTGGGGTCTTTGGTGGGTTATGACACCCTCTAAGCCATGAGCTGCCCCTCATGCCAGAGTAACTGAGGCAGTTCTGCCCCACAGGAAGGGATGAACACNTTGGGGTGGATTAGAGTGAAACGACACTGGATAACTGGTGGTTTAATTTATATATATATATATATATTTATATATATAATATGCCATTTTATTTAGAACAAGTAGGTTGCCGTAGAAAGTAGGTATGTAGAAGTTTTGGTTATTATCTATAGAAACTATCTTATACTTTTCATCTATATAGAAGTATAAAGATATCACTTAAGAATATATGTGAAGAANTTGTCAAATACAATGTGATTATCAAAATGAAAATACCACAGTAGGCATCAGGAGAATAATCATAGGATATGATTAGGGTGCTAAAATCATCTGTCTTAACATTAATGCTATTATGAACACAAAAAATTAGAGTAAGTAGTCATACCTTCAACTAGGCTATCTATGAGTAAAAAGGTCTCATGCAAAATCTCAGGCAAACACATCCTTCCACCAAGCCTATACTCTGTGGAATAAAAGTGGCATTTCACAGTGTAATATTTAGGTTCCATAAATGGTTCCTGGTAGAGTTACATGGGAGCTGGTATTTTGTCCATGTCCTGTTTACAGTCCGTGGCTGTCCCTCCTTCTGTCTGGGATGGGGAACTCAAAAACTCTCCATATGACTTTTTCTTTCATTAAGATTACTTAGTTGACTGGTTATCTCTGAAAAACGTAGCCAGATGATCATAAATTTTAAGCCTTCTGAGGCAGAAGTGGGAAGGTTCCTTAATTTGTATGATTCCAAATACTCATAAATCCTTGTACTAGATCCCAGGCTAAATTTGGTTGAATTCACTGGTTCCCATTTGATTGAGACAAAATTCTACATGCATAAGAAAAATATTACAAGCTTTTCCCACACTTTTTTTTTTTCCACAGCAAAATGACAAAATGAACTTCATACAAATCAAACTAACAATACATAAAGGGGTCTGTCTCATATAATTCTACTAATATTTGATTTCCCAATAAGTTCCTTGTGATAAAAATAATAATAATAATTAATAAACTAATAATACAAGCAGTTGTGGGGGCATTTTAAAGCTTCATTGGTCCTATGCAGCTTGTTCTAATCTGATAGCATGTTCCTATAGAAAGAGAGTAAGTTTGACTTACTACAGACCAATTATTGAAAAGAGGAAAATCCAGGAAAATCTCAAAACTTCTTTATCAGCTGAATTTTCTGTTGCACCAAAAAGCACCTGCGATGGAGAAGCAGGATTAGAGAGGAAAAAAAAACACTGATACAGATTGGTGAACTGGTTGTACACTCACAACAGACATGTTGTCTTCTTAGTTTGAATACAAAGTGTGACAATTCCATTCCTGGACACAGGCAAGTAGCTTCTGAAGAATTTAAAAGTTAGATCTCCTGAAATTTTTAAAATTTTTTACTTGGCGCACCAGAAAAAAATAACTCAGGGTGAAAAATAACTAGGGTAACAGAAAGATGGTTCAATTGTAGATTTCAGTTCTTTGTGGACAGAAAAGACATTTTATTCAATTATAATAGGGAAGTCTCAAAGATAGATTATAAACTTTATAATATTTTATCTGTGCTTATTTGTTTACTTTGGAGCTATTAACAAAAGTCTCTCTCTTCCTTTTATTTTAAAATACTTATCTTTTTGATTAAGTCTTGCCCAAGTGGATTCTGCAGAAAAATGTACTAACACTATAGAATATTTGACAATATGGAACAATAAAATATTACAGACTCCTCTTTCAAAGAGAAATTTTACAAAAGAATCATATCTTTTAAACCTACTGCGTACATCTTGAATCAATGGATAAAGCTATTAGCAAATTTATTTTATCATCTTAAGAACTGTGCTTTAATTGCAACACTGAGAGTTGTTTTTGTAATATAATTTCTCCACTTTAAAACCAAATTTAATCATTGCTGTTTAAAGATGGAAAAGTTGGGGGGGGTGGAGTTCCTAATTGCTAATAGCTGATATCAGTAGGAACTTCACTAATTTTGAAGTGCCTCTTTTGTTTCAATAGGTTTATTGCAGCAAACAGTGTTTAAAATCATTCACCTGTAATTATTTTTGTTAAAAAAAAAAATGTTTTTGCTACTCTGCAGTGATTTTCAAAACAAAATGCACATGCATCATCAGTATTTAGGACTGTAGGTTTTAATTGCACAGAGGCAAAGAACATTAAGAATTCAGTAGGCACACCTTCAGATTCCTGTATCTTTCTCTTACAGTTGCAGATATTGGTCATTATATTTGGGGTTTACAGAGTGTGAAGATGAAGATGAGATGAAATCCCATACTCTGTGCACTTAAGGGGTGTTTATCATTGGCTTCAAAGGGTTTTTTTCCAGTATGATGTAGCACTCCCTTCTCTTCATTCTGGTTTGTCACCATAATTTTATCAGGCTGATCCTTGCTCTTTAAATCTGAACACTGCCTGAGCTGTTTCAATTTAGTTGTTTCGCAGAAACACAGCAATGTTCTCCAGTTTTTTCCTTTGAATGAAGGCACAGTTTAGCACAGATAACTGCTAAGTAAGTCACAGTGTAACAGCTAAATCCTTCCTCTCGTAACATCGGTATTTTGGCCACAGTGACAAAACACGTACCTTGGCTTTGATCTGTGATATTTGTCGTCAACTTGACCCATTTTTTAAAAAAATAATTAAAAATGCCTATAATTTCTGTCCTTTAGAAAAATCAGCAATGGCTGAAAGTATGTTGGATATTTCATTGTGATCATTCTTCCTGCAGGTAATTCTGGAGTACAACCTTTTTATCCACCTTTCATGCTAAGGAGTGGTTGGTAAATTGTTAACAGTCCAGTAACTGTTGTATTTGCTGCAAACACAGGCTGGCAGTGTCAATGCTGTGCTTGAATTACTTAGCCTTTTTTGTGCTTAATTACTAAGCCTTTATAAAGTGTTATTTATCTGAAATACTAAAATTGAAGTGTTTTAACTTGTAATGGTTAGGAGGAATGAAAAAGAAACAGAACAGTCTACTTTTCTCCCACTGCAGAGAAATTCTTAAATTGAATGCTACATTCAGTGCAAGTCTCTGATCACTCACAGTTATATCCACATTATAAATTTGCACCTAAAGGTCCAGTTTCTCTCTTTTGCCCTACTGAAAAATTAGGAAATTTCTGTCTGTTTTCTCTTCAAGGTCCTAGGTCTTTTTTGAAATTTAAAGAAAATCCAGTTGCTGACCACTCCTTATGATTTTTTTGTTTCATGTGCCTGGAAATGGTTTCCAGAATTAGCTGCAGCATCATCTTTCCAGAGATCAAGGTGATTCTGGCAGTCCTGTAGTTCTTTCTTAACCTTTTTGAGTATAGCAGTGACATTGGTTTAGTTTTTTCCTTAAATGCATTTCTGTAAGTGAGTACATTAGAATTGGTCTGGCTTAAAACTGCAGTAAGTAATTTTGCTGAGAAGGTTAAATAACAGTAAGAACGAAAGGTTATTATTGGGAAGGTTAATTATTGGGAATTCATTTTTTGGAAAGAAGAACCTTCATTAATAAGTAAATGTATAGGGTTTTCCCAAAACGCAAAGAATATTTCTTAAATGCAGAACTGAGTAATTAATCTTTGCCATAAATCTGAAAGAAATGGGAAAGGAAATAATCCACATAAGAACTAGATGCTCGTGTCACTTTTTAGTAAAAATCAAATTCAAGGTATTTTTTTAAAGAGATATGCTAGTCTGTGTCTAATAAGGTGATTAATATAAAAAAGTTCAGGATATGTACAGTAGTAGGAAATTTCAATAGAGCATATCAAAACCTTTTTCCCAAGTGGAAGGAAGGTGACAAAGTAAACTATATACAATATTCTTGTTCATCACTTAGCCTGAATTTGAGTAGATTTATATTAATAAATGAGTGTTTGTTATCATTATTCTTTAATTTTAAATGCTTCTTTTCTGACAGGTAAACTTATGGTAGATCTGAAACACATATAATCTGTAGTGCAAATGTCTAGTTTCTTTTTTATTTGAATTGTTATCAAACACTGTAATTTTTATCTTTGCATTAAGACCCTGGTGCCTAAGCTGTGGAACAGAAAGCTTGTGGATATCATACTTTTTCAAGTTGAGGGGTTTTTAATATAACTATGTAAAACTTAAAACTGTACGGATGTGACCACAAGCCAAAGAGAATTTGAAACAGAAAATGGAAACCAAATAACCGTGTATCCACCAGCAGTAGGGCCATAATTCCTGTATTTCCTGCAATGATCCACTAAATCTTCATGCAGCCAGTACAGGAGAAGCTGGGTGAAGTGAACAGCCTTGATGTGAGTCCAGGACAGGACAATCCCACCCAGATCACGGGCATATTAAAGCATGTATGTCATTCTCTAGCAGAATAGTACTCCATATACAAGTCTGAAATTACTTCAACAGATAAGGCAGACACACATAAGACTCTTTTTATATACTCATTATTATCTCTAAGTCTAAGGAGAAGCTGAGTGATGTGTTAGATGCTGGCACATACATTCTCCCTCCTTATCACGCACACTTTTTTACAATCAGCATACACTGCTGGAGACAATGTGGTAGAAATCTATAATATTTAAATGTTTTACAGCCTAAGGAAAATCTGATCATCTTGTCTGCCTTCTCAAATGACAAAGGCCACATAATTTTATCTAATAAATCCAGAATTAACATTTGAATTTATGGTTGAAGTAAACACATCTTCTAGCAAGATGTCTGTTTTCATTCCCTTCACAAGTTAAGTAGATTAAGGCAAAAAATGGAGCATATGCTGTAACAATATCACACTGTACATCATTTATGGGTAGTGTGCATATGAGGGTATGCCGTGTGTAAAATTCTCAGTGTTTAAATTGAACACATTAGAAGTCTCCGTAAATCCCTGAAAGTCTGGTGAGCTTCCCACATAACTTCTTATACCAGTTTTTTGGCTTTGTAGGGATTTCACAGGCTTCTTTCTGTTCTGACAAAATATTGGATTTTAATAAGGTTTTGTTTATCTTAGAAATGCCATTTTGTTAATTGTGACACTTAGCTGTTTTGCCTTCCTTCTCATCTGTGATCATTAAGAGTTCCTCATGCACCATAAGCAGTAGTGCCCTTCCACAAAAGCCTTGTAGAAGAGTAGCTGAAAAAACAAGTTGTGATTATATTTCAGGCATGTTTCCTTCTCTATCTTGTATGATTTGAAGGTTTTATTAATCTCTTTAGGACATTTGGAACAAAATCCTGAACCAAATAAAGACGTGGTCGTTTTAATAGAAATTAGCTTTATTAAGGAGGGAGATGGAGCACTGGAGAAATGGGCTGTGTAACAGGTCTAAGCTGGAATGCTGCTAAGACTTGTCTTGATTGGT
Source organism: Polioptila caerulea (assembly GCA_013397295.1). Taxonomy (NCBI): domain Eukaryota; kingdom Metazoa; phylum Chordata; class Aves; order Passeriformes; family Certhiidae; genus Polioptila; species Polioptila caerulea. Next base: position 4,178,598 of record VYXF01010446.1, read on the forward strand.
CTCCTTCATGTCACTAGAAGAAAGTGAACTACCATAAACATCCTCTGATTGAACTTACCTGTCTCCCCTCTGCCTCCTGCGACTATGAAATCTGTGAGAGTTTCTGGAATCAAATGTCTTCTTCTGAGGGTGCTTTTGCTGTTCATTTCCTTCTCATGCATGCAGTAGCCCTCGTGTTAGCCCTGGGTGCCTCTGCAGGAGGTGCTCAGCCTACTCATCTGCAGCCCACTCGTGTCCATAGGTTAGAAACACAGCCTGAAATCCTAGTGCAGGCATCCCTCTGCCCAGAGTGGTGCTCTCTGGTGGCACTGAACTAATGAAGTCTTCATCTTCTGAATAATTTTAAGTTCTTTTGGAAGTGTTATACAAATGTCGCTCCTCATCCTTTTTCCATATCTTATTTTTGAGCAAGCAGATCACAGCTGAAGTCTGTCTACCCTTTCTCCTAAATTATTGACCATGACTTTACATAGTAAATTGCACTGGCTACAAATGTTTGCTTGAACATAATTCATGACAGAGTTTAAAGAGACAGAGCTTACATATCATTTCCTCAGTTAGTAAACAACTGATGTTAATTTTGGCATTTCTCAGTTTCCGAGTGCTTAGTTTTGATAAGATGGTGTTCTTTTCAATACTTACAGTCCATTTAAATAATGTTCTTATTTAAAAAAAAAAAAAAAAAGGCAGCAAAACTTGCACTGAAAATGAAATTACATCCTGCAAAATCCTACTGACCCTCCTTTCTCTGAAAGACCTTGCCTAGCCTTGCAAGCATTGGAAACCAGAGCGACAGCATCCTCTGCCACCACATGCCCCAAGTGACAGTAGCCACTGCAGGGGATGACACACACTTCTACCACTTCCCATGCAGGGAGAATAGTGTAGCTGGGATGAAGCACGGGGTGGCAGATGTATTCTTGGGCTGGTGGCAAGAGTTAGGAGGAAACAGAACATGCTCTGTGGAAATCTTCACTCTGCTCTGTTTAGGTCAAACAAGGAATTACCAAATTTGGGCTTCTCTTTTTTTTATATGCACAGTAAAAAGGAAGATACCAGAGACCTTGTTGTTTTGATTCTAGACCTTAGTGAAATGCTTGCGGAAAAAAACTAAGTTAAGCACGAGCAGAATTTTTTTAGCCTTATTCTAATGAATAGTATCAATGAATGAAAAAAAAAAAAATCAAGCCTTGAGCAGATGCTTGGAGTGGAAATTTTCCTGAAAACTGAGTTTAGCAAATGTATAAATGACTGAAAACATGCTCCTAACAATAGACTATTTTAGGCACCTTGTTGTCAAGTTGTAAGTCCTAGATCAAGTCATTTAGCTTCACAGTGATGCTTTCCCTTTTCCTCTTGTTACAATTTTTTCTTATTCTTTCTGATTTCATTGTGTTATTTTGGCCTCATAAACATTCCTAAACTGTTTGTTTTGCCTCATTTGTAACCACTTCTTGGTCTTGTTTAATTTTTTAAAAAATAATTCCTTGCCTCACAAGAAGACTGAGAAGCAACTAAATATATGGAACATATCAAATAAGTTTAAATTTTGATGGTTGGGGAATTGTCTTCTAAATTTTTGCCCAGACTGTTGTGGTGTTAGTTAAAACTGGTGAAGCTGGATCATTGCCTTCTTTAATGGCTTTACTAGCACAGAGTTTTCTCCTGCTTTCTTTATATTGTAAGGTCATTAATGAATCATTATCTATTGCTGGTAATTACTGATCTCTTGAGAATATTGGTTTAATTATATAGGAATCATAAGTGGAAGATACAGTTACATATTCTACAATGTAAGTAGTAGTACCTTGGTGTATTATGGCTTTAAAGAATCTAGGGGTTTTTTTGTAGATTTTAATTGCTAAGTGTGCCTGGTAAAATATGAATTATTGTATTACCACATGTGATAAAAGGTATGCTATTGTGAGTTTCACAGTCTGCAGGTGTAACAGATGTAAGGCAAGATTAACAGGACAGAACAATAATTAAAACACAGACAGCCATCTCAACAAAAAAAAAATTAGGGGGGGAGAAACAAAAAGAAAAGGTTTATCATGTGCAAGGCAATTATTAAGGGTGTCTTAAATTCTCTGCAAATACTTAAAACAGCAATAAAAATGTGTTCGTTTGAAAGACAGCTTTTCAGCGTGGACACTTAGTTAAGGAATTAAGATCTTTTTTTATGAATATAAAAGCTGAGTGAAGTCCTGCCATATGGCAGCATGGTTCATAGGCAATAGGGCCCTCAGTTTATAGATGCTGTGAGCTAAACGTTGCTGAAAAAAATAAGAGAGCAGTTAGTATATATGCATTTACAACAGTATGAGTTGCTTACTCCCTTTAAAACAGGAAGGTTCAAATAATTAACAGCAATATTATGGTTGCAAAAGGAAGTCCAGTTGTTCTTCAGCAGTCTACATCTGTGAAACGTGATACCTCTGGGGAATGAGATTTAATTTTCCCAGGAGAAAATATAAAAGCAGGAGGAAGAAAAAGGAATGACTTCTGCTTGAGCAGAATAAACCTGCATCTACAAACGATTAACACTGCATAATGAAGTAGTAAAGAAGCAAAAGAGATTTCTAATAAAGGACTAATAACAAATCCCATTACACCATGGTGTATTTTTTTCTCTTGAAGTGTATTAGACTCTTAGCAAGGCTTTTGAATGAGACTTGGGTAGTTGCAAACAAAGTCAGCTCAAATGCTTCAAGCTTTGCTGAGATTTCTTGCCTAACAGTTTGTGTAACTTGAAAGTTGTGGTTTTAGAGGTGGGAGGAGTTGCTAATGCAGAAAATGGGCTTCACAAAGGGTTTGGGTAATGTTTGTGTCACCACAGGGTAATAGTCTCCTGTAGGCTGGGCACTGCAGGGAAATGTGCCACTGTGGCAAAACCCCTTGGGTAGAATAGACATGGTATTAAATGCACTAGCTAAGCCTTGCTTTTGTGCAACCATTCTGATTTCTTTTTCTTAGGTCTGAAAATAAGTCCTCATAGGAAAGGGGTTTGATCAGAGAGGAAAATACAGAGTTTTTCTTTTGATGTAGCTAATATTGGGACTTCTGTAATTACTCTACTAACATAAAAAGTTACAAGACCTTAGAACATAAATGTTTGATATGAAAGTTAGATGATGCTGTCTCTTGAAATCATGTATTTTCACTTCTAAAAGGGAGCATATCTTGCAAGGAGAAGATTCTATGTGGTGATCTCTAAATCTGTACGTGGATATTTTTGTGGATTGTACATATGGTTCCAGTGGCATGGGAAATAAAAGTTTAGTGAACAAAACCTTCACTCATAACAGTCCCTTTGAATTTCTTTTTATAAGGGACTGTCTTTTTTTACAGATTGTTACTATCTTCAAAGCTTGTGCTAGACTGGCATGCTGGAATTAATTTGTCCAGTATTTTCTTTACACTGGAATCAGAACAACAAGCCAAAAACAAAACCCCGGCCGGATGCCTTGAACCAACAATGAGTTCTGGAACAAAAGTGGTTAAACATGAATTCTTATGAGTGAAACTAATCTTGAACAAGAAATTTCTAGTTGCCTTTTTAGAAATTTTTGTGAGTTTTAAAGAATGACTTAATTTGCTTAGCAGAAATTTGCAATCAATCTTTTCTTGCCACTGAATAAACAGATTCCACATGCGTAGCTATTTGCATATCCCAGCTAAAAATGTAATTCATTATTTTTAAGTCCATTTCGTAATAACTATTTCAGGATTAATGTTACTAACTATTCTTTAGCTCATTCAAATGTGACCTTAGATAATCCTACCTAAAAAGATACAAAGCTAGTGAGTCTGTTCTGGAATAGGGAAGAGAAGTGCCTTTCCTGAGGTCAGCAAGTAAGGCAGTGTTGTAAAAGTCAGAACTAGAAATGAGAAATCTAGAGAAACAGTTTTGTTCTACTGTATCTCAAGCTTCCAGCCTCAAGCAAATATTGCATTTAATATGACAAATTTTTGCATTTTGCTAGGTATGAAAACAGCACAGACATGAGCAGGAATTAACAGTATAGTCTACATGCAGATTATCACTAAATCTGGTAAAGATTTAAATCAGATTTAATGAAAATAGCATCCATAACATATTTTATATGGAGCTGCAAACAATGTCATCCATAACAGGGGGAAAGCCCCTTCACAGTAACTGTGACCTGGTCCATTTTAGGTACTGTTTGTTATCTGCTTCTGAACTGGCTTTCACTTGACTGGGCTTTTCAGGGCTTCTCATAAACCACTGGCTTCACCCTCCTATTTTTGCTGTTGCAGGCCATTCTTGCATAACATTTTCTCCCATTCATCTTAGGTCACTATCCCATTAAATGCTCAAAAATATGGTGTATGGGATTGATGTATTTTGTCCTTTGAGGGTCACCCACATAATAATATTAGTCAGTGATGCTTTTACAGTCTCTAATGTATAATTTCTTTGATGCAGATGCAGTAACATTTCCACAAATACAATTAGTTAAGTCATTATCACAGATCTTGATGCTTTGCAAAATTTTCTGGTAAAATGCTTAGGACTGTAGTTAATCCTGGGATACATGTCTGAACTTTACCATACTTGGTAAAATGGAGAAGTGCAAATCATAACTTTTCCTTTTTTTTTCAGGCGATGGGTAAGGCTCCTGTTTGGACGGGAATTCCCTCTTCAGGATCTTCTGGTTGTCTGGGATGCTCTATTTGCTGACAGTATCACCCTGAATTTAGTTGACTACATTTTTGTAGCCATGTTGTTGTATATCAGAGATGCCTGTAAGTATCAGCTATCTTACAATTTTTTTTTAAAGAATGCAAACCTATTTTTTGAAAGAAAAAGAGACCTTAAAAACGCTAAATTTCATTTTGACACTTTTTTAACATACTGAAAATCATTGCAAATACTAGGAGAGGAACTATTTATTATCAGCTGGCCTGCTGTATTTATGAAACAAATTGTATCCTGGAGTTTAATGCAGGTTTGTTTTGTGAGTAGTTCTGTGTTTTTACATGGAGTTGCAGATTTTATGTGCTCTGAGTGATACAGGCAAGTATAGAGCTCCACCTTCCGACCAAGCTCACGAATTGAGTAAAGCTTCCCTGTGACACTTTAAATATTTTTATGCTGTTCCCCTGTGAGAAAGAAGAAAATGCACAAGACAATGACTCACAATTTTTGAAGAGATATCTTGAATAAAATACCAAGATGAGTAGCAATTACTGGATATGTTCATTCTGTACAAGAGTGGTGTCTTTAAAAAATTATCATTTATTTTATTTCGGTTCAGTACACCTGAAATATGTGTACTTAAAATTTAGTGATAACCAATAATATTAAGTTGGGACAAACAAGCAATCAAGAAAATTTTGTTAGCTTATATAATTGTAAATGGGAGGAGAAAGATACATAATGATAATTGAGGCATGTATTTCTGTCCTGTCAGATTCTGCAAAAAATTCTGTATGCAACTGATGTCACAAAGTATGCATTTCACAGCAAGATGTATGGCTGTCATTAAGTGTATGAATTCTATAGCAAGTTATTCAGAGTTAAGTATATACCATCTGTAAGCTTTAGGTTGTAACAAGGTCACATATTTGACACAATTTTGTATTCTAGGACACAGGAAGTTTTCAACATCTGTGGTTCCTATTTTAGGGCCCGGTCTTGAAAATATAATGTGGTACTTTACACGTACATGTTGTTCCACTGCCTGCCTTCATGGGTTTTTTAATTACTTTTTAATAAACTTGTAAAATATAGGGCTACCCTTCATTCCTCTCAAAAAACTGGACATTTAATTCAGAGGTTTCAAAATTAGTGCTGATGTTTCAGGATTATCTGATTCCAGGTCATTATGTTTTGCAGTCTAAATCTTTACTGTTTATATGCAGTAAATTTAAGTAATTTAAAATTTTTGGTAGAGATAGGTTCCAAAGAGGCATGTAAGAAAGTTTCTTAGCATCAGTATTTTATTTTGTGTCATTGCTTACATTTAAAAAAAAGCAGCACATTAGAACTGTGCTTCTAAGAAGCCTTTCTCGGAAAGGGAAAGTTGTTCTGGCTTTGTTTTTTTCTGATTTGTGTTGCTGAGGTACAAGTATCAGTATGAGTTAACTAAAATGTGAGCTAAAAACGTGTTCCAGGCTTTTCTATGAAATCAGTCTCCCTCTTTCCTCTGAACTTCCCAGGCTGAGTAAATAGAGTAGTAAATAGCTTTGCAGTGTGGAACGTTTATCCAAATGAGAGGCAAAGTCCTCTCATCAGGACAGCTAATACTTCATATTTTGACTGTTTCTGTAATAAGAAACTTCTTCTACAACTGGACCTAGTTACACAGTCTAAGCATAATAGAATGGGGAAGCAAAGTAAGTCAGAAATACTGTAAAGTTGAATCTATTTTTCTAAAGTCAAGCTCAAGTCAAAACAATTTCTACAGTTCTTGACTACATAAAAAATCCTCTGTTATATATCTGTAAAACAAAGTTTTCTGGTTTTCCTCATGTTTTTTATTGCTGATAATATTTGAGCTTTGAACAGAGTTCAAAGTAGTAGTAATTCCAAAAACATTTTCAAATAAAGTAAGTTTATAAAAGCTTCTCTTTACTTGGTGAAAGGAAACATAAGCTCAAAACATCCAATGGTGATAATTATCTTTAATTTAAATAAACCATAGGGAAATTTTTAGTTTAGAAACTTCGGAACAATAAGAACAATAATAAAGCTCCTATGATATTATGTTATAAAAATGTCAAATATAAGCAATTATAATAATACAGTACTCAAAGCATTTGAAAGTTTAGAAATTGTGCTGATTCTTTTATAACAACACATTTGAGGATGGGTGAAAGTTGCTGGTTTGAGAATTGATGAATTTTTTTTCCGTGCTCTATTATGATGTTCTCAAGGACATGATTTTGAGAAGCTATTGTTTCTGCTATGTTTTTCATTTTTATTTTAGTTTTGAAATCCTCCATTGCTCAAACAATATATTATGCAAGGAGAAGGGAACATTTAGATTATCAGATTACTGCTTATATATTTTAGAGATTACAGATACATAATCATGTACACAGCCATTCTGTAAACTGCTCTGTTCAGTTTTACATCTGTATCCAAGCAGATCTTTGTCTGTGGAGTGATAATCCTCACATGCCAAGGGTAGGGTTGTGTACCTGTGTAGCTGTAAGTTTTATTTAATTATTTCCTGTGTTTCTTTGGAAAAATTCTTGCAAAACTTTTTTTTTTTTAATCTATCAGAAGCATAAATATTTGCTTCTGTTTCACCAGTGCGAACATACATGCGGTTGTTAATGAAATCAGAATGGAGGGAAGGACGAGATGCAAAAATAGATGTATTTTATCTACTTCTTCCCAAGAAGGACAAGAATGAACAAACCTGGAAGACCTGTCTATATTTTGCATAGAACATTAATGCCATTGTTGCACCAGGAGCTAATTTTGACTGATCAATATCAGAATAAGTGTATTTTTATCTTGTTTCCCCTTGAGGAGTAGGTGTGGCCATTGTTAGAATTTAGTTTTTAATCTCTAAAAGCACTGTGAATATTTTGAGAGAAATAAAGGAACCATAGCTTCTTCTTAGAGAAACTTATCAGTTATTTTTGCTAGTGCAAGATGTTCATTTGTCTGTGTTTAACTCAATTTAGGTGCTACTAAGGGGAATATGGCCTTGTGTAAAGCAGCAGGGGGGAGTAATCTCACCCTTCCAGAGTTATGAGCTAATCTGGATACAGGATCAGAGGCATCAAATATTAAACTTTTAAGAAATTAAATGTATCACAAAATTAGGACTTTGTTGAGGACAGTACTATGAATTTCCATGTTTTCCACCACATTACTGCTGCTTGCATCCTGGGGTGGTTATTGGGCCAACAGAGAAAAGTCAGTCTCTTCTACAGCAGAAGGGACAAGGCAATTTTATGTTCCTCTGGACACTGATTTACAATATTAAGAAAAGGACAGTGATATTGTTTTTTCTATGGAGAGGAGTCTCTCTCTTCCTTTCCCTAGAAATGCCAGCAGCATTCTTCTTTGGGCAAGTGAGAACTTATGGTTCAGAGTAGAAGTTGGATCCGGATGTGGCGCTCACTAAGCCAGTGAGGGAAGGGAAAGCCCGGCTGAAGAACCACCAAGCTTTTTTACAAGGCAGCTGGACACAGCATCTACTGCTGAGCCTGGATATTTGTATCTCACAGAATCTCCTTCCAGAAGCTTCATGCTACAGATGGTTCTTAGAAATCCATTTAACACCATATTCAGTTTTGGTTCACTGCTGTGTGTCAATAATTTTAAAGAAAACTGCCCCTCTGTTGTATAGTATTACACATTTTGTCCTGAAGAGACAAGAATCCTAGAATGGTTTGGGTTGGAAGGGACCTTCAAGAATCATCTAGACCAATCCCCTGGCATGGGCAGAGACATACTCCTCTAGATCAGATTGCTGAAAGTCCAATCCAGCCTGACCTGGAACACTTCCAGGGGCATCCACAACATCTATGGGCAACCTGGGCCAGTGATTCACCACCCTCAAAGTAAAGAATTTCTTCCTTAAGTCCAATCAAAATCTACCCTCTTTCAGTTTAAATATGTGGGGGAAACTCTGAAGATTAAAAAAAAAAAACATATATAAAAGTTAGCAGGTCTTCCCTTTAAAGCGCTGGAATTTTTTTAACTTTCTGGATGATAAGGGTTTTTTCCCAGGGGTCAAGCCTGTACTATTAAAATAATTTATTTTTGTTTATATTTCGTTTTCTCTAAATCTGTGAGATAGCAAAGAACTCTTCCAGGAAAAATAAAGAAAAGATATTTTTTATCCATTTTACATTGCAGAATAGAACACATACTTATTTGTTAAAAAAAAATTGGTGTTACTGTCTATCATTTATAAAACCATTTAGCATTTAATATCAATATTCACTGTTTTTGTTTGCTTTGATAAAAAGGCATCATGATCACAACTGCAGTTCAGTATCTTACATTTGATTTACGTATGAGAGTTTGATTGGGTATGTTCTGTGTGGTGCTCGTATTATACTCTGAGAGAACTCTGATGGAGGCCATTGTATTGTGTTCATTATGCCAGCTTTGTGACTTCAAGAAGAAAAAGCAGGTACCTGAATATGAGCAAGAAAAACAAAGGGTAGGAAAAAGAACAGGCAGAACAGATAAAGAATGAGTAGGATAAGTGAGTGCTTTACAAATGAAAGCAGATGTATGAAATTACAAGCTGTCGGATCAGCAACGGAAATGAAGATGATAAAGTGGTTCCTTACACAGATTATAATTACTCATTTTGCCCAGTCCTGCATCTTTTCCCCATAATCCTCTTGTTGAGGGAGGTAAGGTGCAGGAGGATATGAGGCTTATTCACATGAAAGGAAAAAAGTAAACCATTTAAATTTCTCTGTCTGTAAAAACTGCCCTTTATTTTGCCTTTTATTGATTCAAAATAATTTTGTATTTGCAATATCTCAATTAATTGAAGGCATTTCTCTACTACAGCTGAAGTTCTTAGAATTGTAAAGTTTGTTAGAAATTTATTTACAATTACTATTGTTGGAGGCTGTCTTTATGCTGCAGAGTGGAGGCATCATTAACAGGCATTGCTTTGACAGCTGTGGCAGATGGATTGCCTGGATTTAGATGGTGCAAAAGAAATGAAGTAGTTTACATAGACCTGCTTGAAAAGATGTCTTTAATAATTGCACTCATAATTAGATTGATTTGGGAAGGAAAGAAAAAAAAAAAAGAAGATGACAATAACAAGCAAAAAGCCATAGAGTATGCTTACATAGATTCAGATAAAATCAAACAGATTAGAAAAAATTATAAAATTTAGCAAAGCACACTGAAAATTTTCTGAATAAGTGAAAAAATCCGAGCAAGTTAATTTTATACTATATTTTTTAGTATTTATGAAATTAAAATCTAGTCTTTTCCCTTCTTCCTGAATATTTTGTGAAGTTTTTGATTTAAAAGAAAACAAGGAGTTGTTGAATAATTTTACATATGCATAGGTATCTGAGTGTGTGTATGTATTTAAATATGTGTCTAAGAACTACATAAAAGATATTTCAGCAAAAACTCGTCAGAGTGGGGCAAATTTATCATACAGCCAAAAACGCAAATTACCACATTTAAATTTAGGTGTCTGAACAGTCCGTGTCCATTTTTGCAGTACAGGACTAGTTCCTCAGGCTCTGCTGATGGTATTGCCCTGAGCCCCACTGACTGGGGCAGGCTTTAGGGGCACAGCTATGGAGGTCTGAATTGAGGCATCTGAATCTGGAGCTGGCATAAATGTCTGTGACATAAAGTATTAGTAGTCACAAGGGTTGATTATGTATCCTTCCTTTTATTCTGAGCACTGCTTCTGAGTTCTGAGAGACCATGTGGGAAAAGACAGCCAGATCTGAACTGTAATGAATTTAGTGGAAAAAGTACTGTTTTGGAATATCAAAGAAGGATTGTAATATTTTCTCTCTCTTTTTTTTTAATTTTCATTTTAATTCTAGTGATTTCAAGTAATTATCAGACCTGTTTGGGACTTCTTATGCATTATCCACCGATTGGAGATGTTCACTCCCTTATCCTAAGAGCACTTTTTCTCCGAGATCCAAAGGTGAGATGTTAGCTCTGTTAATACAGGAAATAAATCACTGTAATAAAATGAAGTTAATAACAACCTCCATTTGGGAAACTAAATGGTAGTTTCAAGTTTCTTCTAACCTGACAAAAGAGCTGAAGGAAGGAGTTGGAAACAGTAAAAACAAGTTCCTTTACTCTTTAAAGGATACTTTAAAGGACACTTTGCTAAAGTTATCCAGGAGCTCTGGTAACTACAGATGTGCTCTTTAGAATAACTTTGCTTGGTATTCTGCACAGACATCTTTTAAGATAAAATATACTTTTCAGGCAAACAGTAATGTTACTATTTAAAACCTAGTAAGCTGTATAGAAAGCATCCTGCAATTTCATCTGAAAGACTTTTTTCATGGGATTTCTGGGATTAATCACTATTAATCCTTAAAGCACTACCCCTGCTCAATATATAATGGTTATTTGATGGTTTTTAATGAAAAACAAGTTTAATGTTACAGGCTGTAAAGATTCACATGTATAAAATGTATAAATACATAAATTTCATGCCACATATTACTAGCATATAGTTTCTGATGTAATCATCTATTTAAAAAAAACATAAAACCTCTTCCTGTTTTAGAATGGCATGTGCATATGTGTGGGTATAATATATAGGAGATACTCACTGTACAGTGGATAAAGTGCTTAAGATGAAGCTGTGCACAGTAATCTTTGCTTACTCAGATCTCTGGCAGATAGCAGAATTTGTGCTGCTGGTTTTGAGCTGTCTTTGTACATGTCCCATTAATAGGTTGCCAGTGTTAAGTCTGATTTCCCTCATCCTCTTGATGCACAACATCTTTGAAAGCAAAAAATTCATCACTTTTGCACTCTGACTGCCTTCTGCAAAATTGCATTCAGTACCAGTGTTTACACTTTTATGGATTAAGAAAAAAATTGTCTTTGTTTTTCTATATCAGTTTTTTGCAGAAATCTGCATCCTTATAGCTGTTTTTTCATTCCTCCCAGGCATAAAGATTTCTTTCATGATGAGAAGTAAAGTGTATCATCTTTTCAGTGTGTAAGAAAGTTTCTAACGTTAGATCTCAGGAATCTTTCTTAAGATTTTGGCAGCAGCCTGTGAAATCAAACTGCCCGGCATTTATTTATGTACTTTCATAGCAAAACAAGATAGAAATGTTTTTTAGAAGAATGATACAAAGGGAGGAAAATTTTGCTCAGTTATCCATCTGAATCCAATATGTAATCTCTCATTTATTGAAGAGATATGTTAAACAATAAAGTGATTACTAATTATTCAGCTGTCCTCTGAAACATGCTAGGCAGCGTACAAGATATCCTATCAGCTGAAGGGGGCAAAAATTAACTACCAACTTCCCACAAAGAGGCTTAATCACTATTCCACTCCTTATGCTCTTGTCTCCAACAGAATGAAGTTGTCAGGCTCATAAGGCCTTGGTGTCCTATTAATTAACATTCTCAGGTGGGCACCTGAGCACCTTTCAGATAAATACTGGGTGTAGTTGTACCGAGTCTTTCATGTTGTTCTCCCTTTGCTCAGGTGAATTAGTACTTGAAACTCTTTGATGCAAAGAGTGGTAGTTGTTTTGTCAATTTAAGTATGATAAAATGCAATTGTTTCTCATTTCTGAGCTGTACTTTACTGCTTGGGAAATACTCTGGAGGTTGAGAAGTTCTGATTTCCAGAGAATGAAGAGCCTAAGGGACTTGCAGACACCTCTGATTTTACACTGGGTCTTTGTGCTGAGGCTGCATAAACAGATCAGGACCTCTTACAGTAAGGAAGTAAAACTGTTGTAAAGGATCATTTTAAAACTAAAAAATAACTCCTGGTCTGAGAAATAAATGTATTTTTCAAGGCTATGACTTGAGTACCTGTTTCTTACCTTTTCCTAGGTGTGATTTTAAGTTTCAGTTAGGTGTCTGTAAGCATATGTTTGTTCAGTCTCTTTTTTCCATATATCTGAAATAGGAGGCTTGGTGTTCTGTAAGACCTATACACAAACACTTCCAAGTCTGTCAACATTTTTCATGAAAAGGAATGAAAGGGAAGACTCAACAAGTCAATCATGGGTGCTGTAGGAGTCTAAAGTCAGTGCACAGATTATATATGAAAATAGATGGGAAAATTATGTGGGGTTTTTTGGGTTTTTTTCTGCTAGTTTGTGTAGAAATAATTCCGTTTGCCCTCATTCCCAGGGCAGATAAAAGGAGATTGGAAGAAATGGCAAAGAGATTTTAGTCTGTAGTGTAACTTGTAAGTGGTGATTAACAAATTCAGTGCTTAATTATTTTTCTTCCTTCTTTGATGTTTTCCTGTGCATTTCTCCATCACAAGCTTCTGGTTTCTAATAGGAAATTACATTTGGTTCAGTGCAATTTTATTTCTCCCTATTCAGGGCCGAGTTTTTCTGCGTGGCATTTCTTCCAAGATTTCACTTGGGTTTCAGTATGTGAAATCAGGGAGCTCTTCTCTGGAAGACTATTGCATGGTCCAGTGGCTTATTTTGTTATTTGTTGAACATACAAAGAATGTTTAGTGTTCCAAATGTCTGAGAGGCTTGCTCTCTGCTCCTTGGAGCTTTAAATGTCAGCTGGACAAGAAATACAGTTTAGAAGTCATGGCCAGTTGCAAACAGGAATCTAGCAGGTTTGGTAATATATATGTTGTCTTCCACATTATTTTTGCAGCTAGGAAAATACCAAGTCATCTTACAGAGGGGAGGTTGTGGGGTATTTGGGCTAAGAAAGGTTGGAGGTAGGTGGATAAAACTGAAATGTTCTTGAGGAACAATCTTGTCATAAATGATGACATTGTTATCAGATGTTAAACCTGATACAGCTTTTCTATCTGTAACTTCCAATTCTGGAGATAAACTGGGTTTGTATATCTGCAAACATCTATTATTTTTTCTCTTTCCTTGCTCTGATATAACAGATATTTCCTTCTTACTTTTTGTCATGTAGTCTCTCAGGAGAGCTAAACTTAGGCTTGATGAACCTGTCGCATTTTGTTTGCCTCTTTCCACTGCAGTCATCACCAGGAGAGCGACCTAAGACACAAGAAAGTACAGAAGAAAGCTGTTCTTAAAAGATGGAGGGCATTTTTTTCTTAAAGATGGACAAATACAATTTCCTCACCTTTTGTGAAATCAAACCTTTCCAGAAGCCTTAGCATTGTCCAGTATTAACAATAAGATGAAAAGGAATTAGTACTTGCCATTAATCTAATGCTTGCAGCAGCTCTCCTGTTCACTTTGCGAACCCCAGTAGGCAGTTGAGATGAGAGAACATTTTAGATACTCCATCCCTTATATTTTTCAGTGCCACAGAAGAGAAATCCACATCTCTGTAATAGCTGAAAACAAGTTAATGCACCTGTCTCTGAGGGGGGGGGCTAAGAGATACTAATTTTACAGGCATAAGAACGGATCAATGCAGAATAATTGAATTTCAGCCTTTTCTGCATTTGGCTAGCTCCACTTCTTAGAAAAACGTGGAATGAAAAGCTCAAATCAGTGTTGTTGTCTTTGCATAGGGTGATAAAGTTAACCTGCTTAGCAGAGTATTTGTTTCACATTTCTAATCTTTGAACAGATAATTGCCTCAATTATTTATATTAAAGTAACTTCTATGCACTTACAATCCTTCTGAATATAAAAGCAGAGCTTCTTATGGAAGAATGGGCTATTAAAATTGTGTATATGTGAAATGAAAAAATAAGGGAGGGTTCTTTAATGTATATCCAAAAACATTTACTGAAGGTGTGTGTCTGCATATTTAATACACCACGAGTGGCTCGTTTTCTTCAGTTTTTTTCCTTATCAAAACCATTGAGCACTGTTAATTTTCACAGCAAAGGCAGCAAAATTAAGAAGTAGAGATATGGAGATAGGGCATTGGAAAAATATAAAGTGATTAAAAAACATAGTTCTAACTAGAGTTGTTCAAATAAAAAAAAAAATTTAAAAACCCAATTAGAAACAAAAGTCATAGAAAATGTGAACATATTGTGTTCCTTAAATAACCAGATGTTCTTTCCTTCCTGAAGGCAGCCAGGGCTAGGAATAAAAGGTTTAAAACTATTGTTTTAAGTTAACTGTGAATTTTGAAAATCTGTTTTCACCCTTTAGCAAATAAAATTCTAATACAGCAACATAAGCAAAGTAATTTTCATCTTTGGGTGTTCTTATTTGTATGTTGTTCTATGTTGAAGTGTTAACCTTACCACAATGACTTATTTGAAAACTAAAACACTACATAGGCTATTACTGTTTTACACAGCATACTGAGAACCTGACAACTATCCTTTGTCTGCAAGCTTACTGTATTTATTCTTAATTTTTCTGTAAAATAAGTTTGCTTTCAGATATTTTAGCATGGTGAGTTGTCCCATTTATTGAGCAAGTTATTTAGGAGCTTAGTTCAGTAGAGACATCTTTTATCATAAGCTATCAATTAAAAAAAAAAGAAAAAAAGAATATGCTTGGCTGATGGAAATTGATTTGTTACTTATGCTAATAATAATATTACAGGTACTGCTGCTGATGTTTTCTCAACATTGTATTTTAGCTATTTGCTGACATTGAAAGTGGCTATATAATAATATTAAATTCTAGCTAAATCCGTGGAGAAGCATACATGACATTTCAAAGAAGTCGTATTAGTTCATCATGACTGAAATTACAGGTACTGCCAGAAAACTTGAGCAATAAAATATGGTCATGATCACTCATATAAGGAATAGTTGGAAAAATCTGCATTCTAGCTTTTAACACTATTCTCTATCTGAGCAACGAGTGACAAGGGGAAAACACAGTGCTGAAATTTTGAACCAAACTCTTTGTACATTTGTTTTCAGCTGAATTTTCTTCTTAAGTAGCTGCCACCGTCTCATAGTTTTCTCCAAGCTGGTTTCATGTGCCTGAAAGGCTGTTGAGTTTCACTTTCTTCTTCTTCAGATAAATTCTTTTCTATACACTCATTAACTGAGGTGCTGCTGCAGAGCTGCAACTGTCCTTTGAACGCTGCCGTTATGTCAGTATTGTTGTTTTGCCGTTTGTGGCAGGAGAAAAGCAGGTTTGGGGTTGTTTTGTTTGTTTGTTAGCATTGTGTGTGCAATCTGGCATTAATTACCTCTCTTTAATGACCAGATTGCAGCCAATCAGAAGTCGGGATCTGGCGCTGCTCCGGCATTAGCAGCTCATTAATTTGTACCTGCACGCAGAGGTACTGCTGGGGTGCGCGTCCACTTCGTTACGGGGGTACCAGCAAGGGGGAGGGGGGACTCCCAACAAACATTTTTGCTTTTTAGTTTTGATCATGAAGAATGTGACTGATATTTCAGGAGCAACAATACATTGAGGGGGAGTTGGGTGAATGAAAAGTAACTTAGCAGGAAGCTGGGATAATGGATATCCTAGTGCAGTATGAGCTGCCTGTACTTAAAGTAAGGAGAATTGGCTGACTGAGTAAGGTCACCTGTACTTTAAAGGAGAGTTACCTTTACATGGGATATTATTGATAAAGAGAATGAGGTTTTTCAGAAAAGCTTCCTATATCTGGGAGAAAAGGGCTTAGGAGAAACAAAAAATAAATGCATTTACTTTTAGTGATTCCCAGAGACCTTCTGTTTGCCTTAATTACTGAAAGTTTAAGATCTTGCATATTCAGTGCAAGGCAGATAGATTTTTACGGACAAAAATGTGGCACCATTTTTAACTTGACTTCTGCTTTTATAACCACATTCAATTCCTTGTACTGAAGCATTTTGATATTCTAACATTCCCATTTGCAAATACAGTGAGGTTAAATCTAATCTAAACACCTCACTTCAAATAAATCACTGTTTTTTCTGTAACTGCATGCTAAGCTTTGTAATGGCGGCCATGATATTAACATACTCTTTGTTTGTGTTCATGCTCTTAAAATGAGAAACTTATATGTTCCAATGAAATAGTCTATGCTTTAAGAATTATTGATTTAAATATTCAGTTATTGTGCTTCATTAATAGAATAAGGTATGACAGGCGGCTAAAAGTTTAATGATAAATTACTTGGAATAACCATGTTGCCATAGTACCACATAAAAATAGTAAGTGTACCATGAATTAAAAATCCATTTCATTTTTGTACATTTGTTTCAACACCTTCTTTGCCAGTGCACCTATGCATTTTAGAATACAAAAAGGCTACATTACATGGTCAATATTTGTGATACAATAGCTTTGTTATCTCTCTCAAAGTTCATTGCAATCCCTTCACTGGTACATTAACCATTTACTCAACCCACCATAAAATAGTCATCCTCAATATATCCTGTATGTCACAAGCCGTATTTTCAGGAAAAAAACTTGGTAAATTGTTGATTAGTCATCTAGTCAAGACTTTTCAAATGAGAAACCTTTCAAAGTCCTTCTCATTCTGCAGCACCATATGCAAGACAGTAGTCATCACTCAAGGGAGAAAGCTGATCTCTGGGATTGCCAATGGCAACGCAGTTCCCAAGTGTTGCTGTCTCCTCAGTGGGACACGCACAGGCCAGTTGTGTGGGTAAGAACTCACCAATAATGTATCCACGTAAGCTAAGCAACCATCACATTTCAATTAATAGGAATACAGTGGGAAATGACACGAAATAAAGCAAAGCTTCCAGAGCAGTGACGCCTCTCCTGATTAAAGCTGTGCCACAGGTAAGATGGTGCAGAAGCAAAGGCCTTGTCCCAGTTCCCTGTGGGGCCAAGCACAATGGTGCCACAGTCCCCTGGTGGCAGCGAGAGCAGAGCCCAGCAATGAGGACAATGGTTGTCCTCATTGCCCATCTTGTGTGGCCCAGCAGGAAGGAGAGCCACTGGCCCCCTTAAGGGCAGGAAGGAGTGGGTGGTGTGGCTGCTGATTTCTGGGAGGGTCAGAGGAAATTGCTAAAGGTGAGTTAGGAACTACTGTTTCTACTTTTGGCTAACATTTGACAGCAAGTCTCCAAGACAAGCTGGACCAGAAAGTTCTCTTTGGAAGACAGAATGTTTAAACTGTTCCTTCGATTTGAGCAGGTTGACATCCTCAGTAGCAAAGTAAAAGCAATTCTGATTGTACGTGCTGCTAAAGCAAGAAGCTGAAGCATTTTGAGCTCTTAATTACTTTAGCTACCAATAAAACTTATTGCTTGTGAATTTCTTGGGGCTGTTTCCTTCAGTTGATAGGTTTGCTTCTGTTTAAAAAGTCATCTAAAGCTACTGACACTCTCCTCAAAAAGTAATAATGCTATTTATAAAATTACACTTATGAAGTGTGTTTAGCGGTGTTTGAGGTGATTATGGTTCTTCTTATGTGCAACCTGACAATTCAATTAATCATTTCTAGTTTGCAAGGTAGTTTATCAAAAGGAAGCACTTAAAGCACTTTGATTCTACTAATCAAAAGTTCTCCATGTCATAATTTATTTAATAAAATTTGCAAAACACAAACTGTGAGTTATATAAAAACTGATCCATAAATTTTCAATAATATATGAAAGATTAACTACTGAATCATATCTACTCTATTATGATGGAATTTGAGTTCAGCTCTTCTGATATAAATGTAGATATACTGCTTGTGTGCCTACATATTTTATAGTAAACATTAGTGTATCAATTGTAATGAAGGTTATTTGAGTACATTTGTATTGGGAAGCACTTCTCTGAAAGAACAGAGTACTTTTAAGATAGATCTGGGAATGGTATGTTTTATCCTTTGCTGTAACTTTTTATGGAAAATTAGGTTTGGAGATGTTGTGTCTCTCGTCCTTTGTCTTCTTAAGGAGCAGTAGGGATCAAAATGGCTCTCTAGGATAATTCCTCATGATTGGAATCCTAAATGATAGGAGTTGGTTGTCCTGCAGCACCAGGCCCTTAGCTTCTCTCTGTTTCACAAGAAAAGACTTGGATGTCATATTCCTTTTGTGTGTGTGTGGTGTGTGCAGGGGGGTGTGTGAATGAGCTTTTTCACTCCCCTGGGGACCTTTTTCAAGTGGTTTACGTAGCACATTACACGCAGAACATGAATTATCCTGTTTCTTCTCCTCATAGTGGAAATAACCAAAAAGCACCTTAAAATGTTCTTGTTTTTCCCTGATATGTGAGATTTGTGTACAAGCATGTATCTGAAAATGTAATGCTCTAAGTGTGGTTACAAGGGATATATAAGTATAAGCTTCAGATAACTGCATTACTCACAAAGCCATCAGTGAGTTATGCAGGTTGTCCAAAACGAGTGCCAATAAAACCATAATGTGGTAGCTTTTCTGTACATAAAGATGTCATATTTTAAATCTCATAATTTGGAGCATTCCAGGGTTTAAAGCGAGGCTTGCTGTGTGTTCCCTTCAAAAGCCTGGAGCTTTCCTCCACAATGTTGTAAAACTCCTGTTCCTAACTGTGCAAGGCTGCAAGATGCCAGAGCATAAATCTGTCACGGGGTAGAGCTGAACACTGTCAGATTTATACCTTACTATTTAGTTAATTTACTTCTTAAAACCAAGGGTTCAGCTGAAAAATAGGCAACTAAATTAAGAGGCAGATTTAAAAGGTACTTAAGCGATTCTGTTGATGCAAGATGGGGATTTTACACAGGTTATGAACTTGAACGTTGGCAGGTCGGAGTCTTTTTGTCTGGAATATCAATAAAAGCTGGTTTGGTAGGATTTGATCTACCTGTTAAAATGCAATGTGCTGTAATACTATAAATGAAGATTAAAAAAAAAGGCTTCCCAAGCAGTTAGGACAAGAAGCCAAAATACACAACTAGAAATTTCTTTCAGTCAAGTCACTGAAGCATTTTTAAATCTCACTTGTCATTTTTTTTCAGTTCTTCATCTCTTGTCATAGAATGCCCATGTGAGAGAAAGCATGTGTGTATGAAGTTAAAAACAGACCATAACGCACAGTATTTAAAATATCTTCCTGGTGTCTGAAATTTCTAGTTGCCAGGGGAATGGAGGGTTGTCACGTAACAAAACTGGAGATAATTTATTTCAGCCTAATCAGAGTTCAGGGGTGTCTTCCATTCTTGACCCACTTAACTGATTTTTCTTTCCTTTTCTGTTTTTTTCTGGGAAATTTTGTTGCTTAGGGGGGAAAAAACCCCTCCTTAATTTTCTTTTGAAACAATTAAATATGATAATTCTTCACACTGTTATTGCACTGTAAATAATCAAGGTCCATGATTGAGACCCTTAGCATCTTCTGAAAAATGTAAACAGGAAGCATTATTCCCAGTTTGAGGATTATGGCATTTCTTTGCCAACACCAATATTAGTGCATGGATCTCCTGACTCCTGTGATTAAAGGAAGTTCTTTATTAGTTCTGTGCAGTGTACCCTTCATGTTGTGCTGCTTTCACACTCAGGGTTCATAGACTATCAGTCTATGTTTTAGATGTTATTTTGCTCTTGGCCTTGAACCACTTTTGGATTGGCAATAGTACCTTATGTTATCTAATGTCTCACTGGGTTTTTCCATTCTAATAACTCAGTGGTTCGTAGGTGGATAAAATACCTTTTGTGCTCCAGCAGGTTGCTTGCTGCAGAAGGTGTAATAAGGGAAGAGGAGAATTAGCAGGTGAAAAGAATGGTTTGTTTGTTTGGGGAATGGTTTTTTGCTTTAGGTGCTTTGGAGTTTGGAGTGGGTTGGTGGTTTAGTATACAAAATACTGTGGTGTGTTTCTGTAATATTAAGCCTTTGCTTATACTATATAAGTGTGTTCATGTGGGGTGGAAACAGCTGCCTAAATAATCTGACAAAAGAATAAAAAGAGGAAAGGTAAAATTCTCTCTCAAGTTATTAGGTAATAATTAGTAAATACTTCATATTAATTATTAGTGCCTAATAGAAAAAACTAAAACTAAACAAACTAACTTAACAAAACTGCTGAACTTAAAAAACTCTATTCCTTATCCACACCTCAGCTGCTATATTTCAGCTCTGTTCCTAGTCAAAATTTTTGTCAGGTTTATGTCATCTTTAATGAAGAAAGCATAGATGATCTAGCAGGAAAAGGTCAACCTTTCCTGACATCTCAGTCCTATTTGAATTTAGGGTCACATGATCCTCCAACTTTCATGAGAAACAAATGAAAGGAAAAAAAATAGAATTTTAATATAAAAACATCTTAGGCAGTACAAGAATTATGAAGAAATCCAATATTGCCATGTAAGCTGACGCGGGGGAAATAGGAGAAAATTGGCTGCCTAAAAATAATTGTTTAAATAAGTAGAATAACATTCCATCGTGATCCTTCTCTTCTTTTTACATATGTTTGGTTCAGTCTGAGTTTTGATTTAGGCTTAAAATATTAGTAGTTTAGGGGAAAAAACAATAAATGTTTGGCAGCATTTGGATAATATCTTGGAAAGAATTAGTTTTAAAACATTCCATTTGATGCTAATGAGATTATTATTTTGGTCAGCCTATAGCGCCTAGATGTAGAATTCACTGCTGCTATTTTGCTTGGTTTTTCTTTGTTGCATTGAGGTTATCTAGTTTCAGATACAATCTATTAAGTGGAGTATCTTTTTTAGTAGCTGAGGTTTTCCCACCTGTCTACCCTAAAACACCTGCAACATATGTTTGTGTAACCCTGCAATGCTTTGTGGTTTGGGCCTTGAGAAATTCCCCCAGAGCTTTTTGCTTATAAACAGCTGAGCAATTCATTTCTCTAATGACAAGTACTTTTCCCTTGGCATTGAGGCAATAGCATGTTTGCTAAAATACGTCTCATTTTTCGTTGGATATATTGAAAATCTTTTTTCATTCTTGTCTCTTATCCTGAACCTTCAGTTTTTGTGCAAAACTGTACTTGATTTTTTTTTCCCCTTGTTAATAAAACTAAAAAGGGAGAAAAAAAAATGCCTCAACAAAGGATGTTATCGAGATTCCTGCACTTGCACCTGCAAGTAAACTTTAAAACATGCTGTGTGTTCAGAGGGTGAGATACCAGGTACGTTGGAGAGCAGCCTGTGACCTCGGTCACACACGGACACGCTTTGCTGTGTCCTGTCTGTTCCGTGGGTAACGTGATGTGATATGTCTCCAGAGGCCGGGGAGGAGAAGGGGTTTACTTGGGAATTGGAGCATATGGAGCAGGATCCTGAGCTGGTGGGAGTTGCTTTTCAGCAGTTTGTGCAGGTTTAGGTTCAGTGTGATTGTGACCACAGCATCAGTCCCTCACCTAGGAAAAGTGCGGCTGTGGATGTAACTTAGCTCAGCCCTGTGTCCCTGGAAGAGGATAAAGGCAAGTAGAAAGTCCCCAAGAACATCCTGGCAGCTGTGGGAATTGGAGTGAGTTAGTCTGGGGGTGGCTGGGAATAGACAAGAGGACAGGGAGAGGACTTCAGCAGGCAAATGAGCTGGGGACGGGGATCTTTTAGGCGAGGAAAGGCTCACAGGCAGGAGTGCCTCAGAGATACCTGAAGCATTTTCAGGCTTTTTTTCCCTTTGGACTGTGGCTAATAGATTTTGAAGAGACAAACTCCAAAATCACATAAATTTCTGTGTGTTTCTATATGTGGATTTCATACACTGTCCTTTTAAATGCATAAATTGGGCATTTTCTATGAGTTGAAACTCATAGAAATGTTCACTCTAAATAGACATTAAGATTAGAAGAATTATAAATCCAGCGCACTACTCCTAAAAAATAGGTGTGGGAAAGGGGAGGGGTTCTAGTATTGTCATAGACAGCTTTTCTCTGATTTCTACTCTCTCTTTCCTTACTAGGGGAAAATCATTTATGTGTTAATCTGTATAATGCCCTCAGCCCATACACAATTTCTTGGAGGGATTTAACAAACTATAAATTTGAAGGATTGATTTCACTGTCATTTTAACATTATCCTTTTAAGAAAAAAATTATTTTATCCAAGTCAGTATCAAAATACTGTACATAAATTGAAAAAGAAAAGGAATAACTTACTTAAATACTGAAAAATACAGATTGGATCATTCTAAATTGCACTGTATAGGAAAAAATTGGTTGTTGTGAATATTTTAAGCAACAGAGGGGTTTTTTTTGTAAATAAATTTAGTCCTTAGTTCTAATACATAGGTTGTCATTTAGGGGACAACTCGAATGCTCAATGAGAGGAATTACTTTAAGATTCTGAAGGAACAAGCATCGTAATTGTGTAGGTTTTCTGTTCTGCTCTTTACATTTAACTTACCAAAAGGGTTGAAAAGAATACAAAACTTAAAGGACAACCACAGTGACATAAAGATCATCATCTTAAAAAAAAAAACAAACTTATTTTTTGCTGTCTGAATTTTGGTTTTCAGAAGTATTTAAATTTTCTGTGGTGATACTTCATAGATACTTGTCTGATATCAGGTTAGGGTTTTTTAAATACTGAATTTTTTTGAGAGGATATCTCAGTGATGCCACAAAAGAAGTTGCAGTAGTAACCCTTGGAATTTACTATATTGCATTTCTAATGTTTTTTCAGGGAGCTTTTTTTTTCACTGCATGTAATAGTACTTTAAACTGCTTCTTCCTTTGATACCTTTAAACCTCACAGGAATTTAAATAAGCCCCTGTGAAAGTAATGCTTGAGCCTCATTCATATGTTTGAGTTAGATGTTATTCCTATTAATGGCTTTAAGTGCTTAGATAGTAGATCAGTTTTTCATGTCTGCAATTGCTTGTCATTTCTGCATAAATAAGTTTCAAGATACTGTTCCAAATGATCTTTTCCTCTTGTTCTGGTTTTGGGTTTTTATTTAATTCAGAAGCAATGTTTAATAATCTATTTTATTATTTACTGGGTGGTAAAAAAGAAACTTGAATGTTTTTGCTGACTATTAATAAATACTGAGTTATTGGAAGCAAATTGCAAATCTGGCTAGCACCTGGAAGCTTGTGCTTTTCAAAGAGCTGTCTAATGGCTTAGAAGTGCCCATTATTTTAGCCATGCCTTGCTCTTCAACTTTACTCTTCAAAACATGTAAAGAAGGAAGTTACTTAATTCGTAGGAGAAAAGTTACACTGTTTGATTACTCACACAGAAGTCGCAGAACGAACCATCAGTTACCCTCATCACGTCAGTGTGGATTTGATTATCATAGAAATGTATTGAATTACCAAACTAGAGCAATAGTAACTGAAGCTGATTCATTGTTATTGCTGTCAGTTGATGAGGACTGACTTTCAAGCTCTATGAATAGGTAGAGTTATTCAAACATTGTTTTTATAACAGGAGATGAAAAATGTAGAACAGCCATTACAGTGTGGGTGGTAGGATAGATGAGAATTTTTTCATGCTTGGCTTTTATTTGCTTCATTTTTTAATGAAAATTACAAACATATATGTTTAAAATGTTTATTGCAGTTCCAAAGAAAGAAAATGAGACATTTCATACAAGATTAAGTCTAACTGCAGGAAACAATCTATAAATTCCCACCCTTAAATATACTTCCAGAAATCATCCTGGCCTTTGGTGGCTACCAATTCTAAAAAATTTCTTCTCTCCTTTAATACTCATGCAATGTTTTGGTCTTTAAAATTCAAGTCCTGTATCCTCCTCCAGAAACAGGATTTTCAAGGAAGGAGGGCTATCTGTAGGTATGTGGAAAATGAGAGGATAAGACTGTAGATACTCCAGTCTGTAATGAAGGCTGGAGAGCAATTATACCACATGTGAAACTCAAACACCTGAAGACTGACTCTGTCAAAAATAGAATGTACTCTCACCTGTGAGCAACAGTTTTGGAAAGGTCAATGCATGGTTCACTAAAACTGTATTTTACTACTAGCAAGATTTAAGAAGGCAGATCAGAATATAAGGCAACAGCCAATAAATGATTCAAACTTTGTAGCAAATACTTAGAAATTATTTAGATCTCTTTTATACAATATATCTGATCATTATGCAGAAATTTACTGTTTTATTTTATCTTGCACTATAAATTATTTAAGCCGTTTCTCATTTATATATATTATTTTTTTAAAGGCCTCTTTGTACCACTCCGTTATTTTGTTTCCATCTGCATCCAATTTTTTTACTTAAAAATATTTTCTTGCCCCTCCAAATAGTGTCCTTCAGGATGCATGCATTCAGTCAAGATACTTTATGCATATACTGCAGACGATGCTTAATGTTCAATGGATTCTTAGATCCCAAAAGGATGATTTCAGAACTACTGAAGGCAGCATGATTTCATGAAAGAGTTTAATTGTGTCAGAAGTGGAGAATAACAAATGGATTCTGGTTTCAATATTAATTATATACACTTTATTATAGGACAACATTTCTTTATTTGTGGCCTCGGTTTTGAGTAGGGTGAAATTTGGAGAGCAAAAATAGGCTCCGTGTGCCATCTAGTGGGATAGTTGAGGTTGTCTCACTAAAATTAATTCTTTGCTTTACAGAGATACTGCTAGTGTTGTATTGAGTTCAAAATGTTTGCTATAGTTTCTCCAAACTCTTACCATTTTATTTAAAAGCATAGCAGTTCAGCTTTAAGGTGGTCAAATTCTATACCTGACTGGCAGGAAGAAATCAGATCAGTATCTCTTCTTGTCCAAGAATTATTGATTTAATTAGGAATGTTACCACTACAGCAAACAGTCTTATCACCATGTGGAAGAGTACTGATCTCTGTGAGCATGGAATGGACTTACAGGTAGAATTTGGTATTATTTAAGTCTTCACTTTAATGTAAATGACATTACTGCCTTGAAAAACCAAGATCCCAGGAAGAGAAATTGTTCTGTAAGTTCCTAATCCTCTTTGATGAACCTATTTCATGTCTTCTTACAATCTCCCAGAAAATTACAATGAAGTACCTTTTTATTTTTTAGAGAAATCCAAGACCGGTGACTCACCAGTTCCAACAAAATTTAGATTATTACAAAGCACGTGGAGCAGACTTGATGAACAAAACCCGGTAAGCTATTTCTAAATATATGTTCACCAAACTAAACCTTACATAAACAAAATGTTTCAGAAGTCACGTTTATCCTAAACAGGAATTACATAAGCAGTATTAGAAGCACATGTGTTTATTTCATGACATTTATTTCAAATCTGTCCCTTGACTATTATTACATGGAAAAAATTGAAGTTTTTACACTTAGTGTTGCAGTCACTGCCTGGCATCGTTTTAAGGGAGGCTGAGAACACTTTTACACAGTGACACGTATCAAAAAAACGGGGTAAAACATTGCCAGTGTGAGTTCTGTAGCTAATTCTGATAATGCACCTAATTGCAGTCTGGATTATCCATGTACCAACAGCCAAGTTAAGTTGAATTCATTTAAACCCAGTTTGAAGTAATTTTTTCCAAAACTTTCCCTCCCGTCTTTTAGAAGTGGTTTGTATCAATAATGCCAAAATTCCTCGTCAGGGCCATATTGTGTGGGTGGTCCCAGGGTGGGTGCCAATGGCTGGGGGCTGCTGGTGGCTGCAGGTCAGTGCAGCACAAGGCACAGTGCTTCAGTGGACACAGTCAGGGGCAGGTTCTTGGGCTGCACGTGGCCCCAGCCGCACCCTCTGCCTGCTCATTCGTGGGAGCTTGCTGGCTTTTGGACATTTGCATCTCTGTCACAGTCTGTTGAAATCAGCTACATTAAAAGCCAACTAAAATTAAAATGGAGTCGTTTGAGAAGCTTTTTAGAAAGGGACAAAGAAGCAGAAATTAAAGCTAAGTAGAGTGACTGCAAAACCATCTTTTTCTTTATAAATCAGGCTTTAAAGTTGAGGACACATGTCAAAAATTGCTGCATTCTATTGCATTTTCTTAATGTTTTTACTTATTCTTTTGAAAAATTATCTCAAGTGTTGCCTAAACTGGAAAAATAAGTTGTTTGAAGTTTCAAAAAGAAAGATTTCAAGGATTTTGAAAAAAACAAGTAAATCATAAAGCCCAAACAAGAATGACACCTGGAAACATATATTCCAAAAAAAAAAATTCATTAAATCTATGTAGGAGTATAAATTAATTGCACACATATACTCAGAATACACACTGAAGGAGATGGGAAGTTGTTTAGAATAATTGACACAGAAGAAAATCTGGGATAAACACTTATAGTAGGTCAAATGTGTTAAAACTAGGCCTAGGGAGAGAACTGGAAGATGTAACATTAGGAAATGTTTTTGCAGTGATCAGAGATGGATTAAATCAACCAACAGGTCTATTTCATCATTAATTCCACAGGTTCAGTGATGTGTTTAAAATATCTTGACAAATCTGTAGTATATATTGTTTATTTTATCATATATAGAACTTTTTAGTGAGGCATATGCATATATTTGTCTCTCATCTCTTGTAATGATTACTTACTGAAAAGAGAAATGCCTTTGAATAAGGCCTGCTTAAAACAAAACATTTCCATCTTAGCAGAAAACTGCAGAGATTGAATCATCTTCCTACTGCTAGTTTAAAAATATACCATTCATAGTCAAGGTCAATGATGCCTATTGTGATGAAACAAAATTGTTTGCTTCATGGATGGAATTCATGTCTCCTTGATACTCATATTTTTAAACTGATGCTTTACTTTTAAATGCATCTGCTGATAACTCTGCAACATAAATCAATCAGTATTTTTCTTGTAATTGTCGTGCATGTCTGGTACATTTAGATGGCTAAAATGTAGACTGATCCATGTTTAATGGCTGTAATCATCCTTTGCATTAATATATCAGGCATTTAAATGGTAAGAAATAGACACATTGTTCTTATTTTACTGAACTTCAGCTCACATTTAATATAAGTCCTCCAGAGATGTATTGTTCACTATTGTTCACTTTCTGAAGCTGTCATTCAGGGAAATTGCACAAATTTTATTTCCCAATGCATTTTTTAAAACCACCTCTCGAAAAGGTATTTAGATAGCATCATTATTTATTTTTCATTAATTTATATGTGTTCTGAGCTGATCATTAGCAGTGTCAGTTCACACCACAGGTTATTAGGAGCTGTGATAATTATCCTTTCTAGTTGTCACGTAGTTCTAAAACATTTGTGCATTTTACTATTGGAAGCATTTCTAAAAATAATGTTTCCAACATAAAGAATTGGCAATTGTTTGTCTATTGTTACCGTAAAATGAAGTTTTTTCTCAAGAAGTCTCTTTCCAACCTTCTGAAAAATGCAAATAAACTAATTTGTCCTGGTGTACATATATGTCAAAGTAGCAAATCAAACAGTGTGGAAGAAAAACTGACAGCTTTTTATAAAGAAAAATATAACTGAAAAATGCACAACCTTCTGTATAAGTTTTGTTTCCTGCATCTGTGAACCATCACAATTCCAATAAGCTCAAAGTATCCATTGGCTTTGTTGCTCAGGTGACCTGTCAGTGTAAATCCCTTCTTTTCAGTAAATATAATTTTTTGTGCAAAGTCGAGGGGGTTTTTAGTGATTGTTGAGGTTCTAGACTTAGAGACAACATAAATCCAGGACTCAATGTGCAAGCCATCATCTTCCCTCTAAGGTAATGTTTCAGGTGAGTGAGTGATATGTACCACCCCAAACTCCAACTTTAGTGATTGTTTTCAGTAAATAGAGGGAAAAAATATACTAAACTTTGGGTTCTGAATCTCAGCCAAGTTATTACTGGTACAACCCCAAAATCGGCAATGTAATGAGATTTATTGCAACTGTTGATACCTGATTGAGATCCCATTCAGCTTGACCTCATCTTTTAGCAGGTTCCTATAAAAAGAAAAGAGAAAACTCTGCATACTACAGGCAGATTATTAAAAAGAAGTAATCCATTGAGTGTTGATTGACATACCCAACTCCTTTTCTTGTTTGGCATAATCCACTAGAGCAGCAACTTCAGTTTGAAATGCTGATAATTGTGCTCCTGTGTCTACCACAAAAATAACTAAATATTTAAAAGGTCCCAAGGGAAATGTAATTATCAAATCTCCCTGGCTGTTTTCTGTGAGCCTCTGCATATAAATCCACTGGCCATCCCTCACTCAGAACTGGTTAATCTGGGGAGTCCAGGTTCTGGAGGGTCTGAGGGGACCAAAGTGTTGGATTCCTGAGGGGGCTGCCCTTAGGGGGGTGACTCATGTCCTTTGATCTTCAGTGGGAGTTTGCTGTCCTCATTCCACGTGAAAGAAGATACAAGTCTCAAGGGGTTGGTCTGGACAGGTTACCCCTTAGTGGCTGAAGTTGTTTAACAGCTTGGACTTAAGATACTTCTAAGGTGGAATCTCACCTTCAGTCTCTTGAAGTGCTTTTCACACTGCTGTTGTTGCTTCCCCCACCTTTTCAGGGGGTTCTCCTCCAATTAAATTCATTTCCAGAGGGAATGAGACTGTTCATTGTGCAGCCTTTGCAATTGTGGGTGAACGTTCATACCCTTGCAGGAGGCTGTTAAAGATGTATTGCCCTCCCTTCCAAACCTGTGCCAGCTGAGCAGTGGTTAAAGGTGTAGTATTGGCATTCAATTGCCTGAAATAAACTGGAAG
This sequence comes from Polioptila caerulea, assembly GCA_013397295.1. Lineage (NCBI taxonomy): Eukaryota > Metazoa > Chordata > Aves > Passeriformes > Certhiidae > Polioptila > Polioptila caerulea. Next base: position 4,207,701 of record VYXF01010446.1, read on the forward strand.
CCACGACTCTGTTGGCTCCTTCACCGCCCAGGCAGGACAACTAGAAGGGGACTGTGAAACCAACCTGTCAATGCTCAGTGGGTGCTTATATTGTGGCCCTTGGGTTTGCACTGTTGGGTTTGCACTGTTGGGTGTTGCAGCTGTTAGTGGAACCAAATCTGCTATAACTTCAGAAATACTATTTTGTGCTGCATCAAAGATCCAGCACTGTGATACTCCAGCAATCCTTGAATAACTCAGTGCAGGCACTGCATGGAGCGAGCACACTGCTGTCTCTGGATTTCTTTTAAGGTCAGGGTCATCAGACGTCTGCTTCTCACCCAGGAGCCACCAAACATCCCTCCTTCTCCTCCCCTTCCATTTGGGGGTGCAAACCTGGCCTCAGCAAAGCATCTGCAGCTTTTGCACATCATCAATTGTTTGAGTCACTAACCATTAACACTTCAGTCTCTGACAACTACTCAGTTTGCTTTTGAAGCCATTTGGACCTCCTGCAACAGTATTTTGTAGTTCTGCAGATGCTTTCCATGAAGTGACTTTGTCAGTCATTCTCTGGTGACTGGAAAGACTTTTTGTAACGCCAGCAGCAATCAACAAAATCAGGAGACACAGAAACATCCTGTAATTATTACCCAGCAATCATTCTTTTCCAGCTTCCATAAACTGGGAAGCAACACTTGGTCCAAGTCTCTACACTGCTGTTCCTCCTAAAAAATTCTAGATGCCATTTTTCTTCATCACCAGTATATGGCAGAAGCGCCCCATACAGCTTGGGGCTGTATCTTGTGAGTGTGCAGGCTCTCATACTTGCTTCTGATAGCTCTCCTTTTCTGTCCATTCTGAGTATCTATTCTGATTCTAAACAACTCGGCTCTTGTTATTTTCTGGATATTCTCTGTATGTGTGTGCATGTTTATATGGTGTATTCTGAAAAAAAAAATCTCTGGAGAAAAATAGAGAAGTTACAGGAAGACCAAAATCCAAGTTACTCTTCCAGGTGTCTGCAGAAGTTACAAATTACCTGTATTAATTCATTTGTAGTTTATTTTTAGTTCAACTTCCCCAAAATTTTGTAAAGCTATTTTCCCCCAGTACAATGACTGTGTTGGTTTTAATTACATTTCTTCATGTTTTTAAAGGACAGCTATTTATATCATGGAAGTACAGATCAGTAAAATAAAACCTCAGGAGTGAAAAGGTCTTTGTGGTTGTGATATATTTCTGTGAAGTGTATTTCAAGCATTAATTATATAAGGTAGGGAATTATTGCATGAACAAGTAGGAATGGCTTTGCTAATTTGTGTGAACACTTCCACTGGGAATTAGAAGGTTCTTTGCCTCTTTATTTTAGACAAATTAAATGGTTCAACAATTTCCTCAGTCATAATGTTGCATATAACTGAAGTGAATTAAATAGCCACTGTAGTTAAAAATAAAAAGTAACAATTATAAGGATTGTGATTCAGTATATGTGTTATACCCCGAAGCAGTTCTTCAGCAAAATCACTTTAGAAATCAGGATTCTTGTTAAAAAGTGCTTGGCTTGAAATGGTTGGGCTAGGCAGAAGGTGAGCTCAGAGCAAGAGACATCTAGCTCTGCCAACCTAAAAGGACAGTCTAGTGTTAGCTTTGCTTGCTGAAAGAAATGTTTGGGGTTGAGTAATTTTAAACATTGGAGAGAATTTTATCTAGCAGAAACAAATATTAAAGCAGTATTTGAATAAGTACAAAAATTCAATTTTATGAAGTTTTTTATTCTGTAGAGCCTGGATTGCTGTTTGCCATTTTTCTTTTTTTTTTGTTTGTTTTTTTTTGTTTTTTAATTAAAAAAGGCAAATTCAGAAATTTCCTNTTTTTTGGTTTTTTAATTAAGAAAGACAAATTCAGAAAATTCCTGCAAACTCACTTTGTTTGGGGTTAGTCTTTATTTTTCAGGGAGAAGAACCAAAAAAAATTATCCACTTCTGGTTGGGAAAAATTCATACTACACCCAGTCCTTGTGGTCTCTGTGTGTGTTCCAGTGCAACTGTAGTAAAACACCTTCTCTGTAATGTTCAAATCTTGGATTTTTATCTCTAAGTTTTGAAGAACGATGCATGTATGGCTGTGCCTGTCCAAACCATTGGCAATGATGCAATGATTTCTCCTCTTCTTTTCTCAGTGCCAGTGCTAAAGCAGCTCCTCTGAACATTAACAAAGTCTCCAACAGTTTATTGAATTTTGGCCGAAAGCTCATTGCTCCGGCCATGGCTTCAGGCGGGGCCGTGGGCACTCCTGCCGGCGGGAGCTGCTTCCCTCCCTCTTCAATGCCAAGCAGGAGCACAGTGGAAGCCCCTCAGCACCAGCAGCACCACCAGCAGCAGCAGCAGCACCACCAGTCTCAGCAGCAGAGGATGATGAAGTCTGAAAGCATGCCAGTTCAGCTGGGCAAAGGTAAAGGGGAAACGTTTGGCAGTGCCAGGACTGAGGGAAGCTTTGTCCTGCATCATCAGAGCTGAAGAAAGTTCTTTCTTTGACTTGTTTTTATATCAGCGTGTACATATTTGGAGGAAACATCAGAAAAAGTATTTTGTTAGGCAGGATGCCTATGCCAAGTACAGCAGCACATTTGCAGTGCAATACAGAATTAGATGTTATCTCTAGAATGTACGAGTACTGTAAGAAGTTTTGAACTTTTAAAAATATATTAACCAGAAACTGCGTCAGACAGACCTACAAACTTAATCATTGCCATAAACATGAGCCAATCAATTTTTCAGATTTTTAGTTGCAACCTTTTTTTAACTGGAAAACTAATTTCATACATGTTTTTTCAGGTTATTGGTAAAAAATCCCATGGATAACAGTATTAGCTAAATACATGATATTAAGTGAAGGAAGTTAGAGAGTAATTCTTAACAAACAAAATCTTATTCCCTTTGGAATGTGTGGGGCGTATTTAAGAAGTTATTTGAAGCATAATACGAATTTGTCTTTTAATAATTTGTGATGGCACTCTGCACTTTATTTACTAAACACTGCGTCTTTTTCTTAAGCCTTTCTTTTTATGTTTCTTGAGGACAGCTTATTCAAACAACAAATTCACAAGCTCAGCTTTGATAGTTGTTTGCTATACTCTGCCACGCTCAAGGTAGGTCACTGCTTTTCATCTTCAGCCAGCCCATGGCAGTATGTGCTTTTCAAGAAGTATGCCGAGCAAAACAGTATCTGCTGCTTTTAGCAGCTCATCCAGTGTCATGGTTATGAGCTTGAGGGCTGGTGCTGGTTGCCCTGAACGTTTGCATAGGATTGC
>VYXF01010446.1:4215226-4253528 GCA_013397295.1 Polioptila caerulea
TGTCTGTGTGTGTCTGTGTGTTTGCGTGTGTCCGTCTGTGTCTGTCTCCGTGTCTCTGCGTGTCTTGTGAGTGTCTGTGTGTCTGTCTCGGTGTGTTTGTGCGTGTGTCTGTGTGTGTGTGCCCGTGTGTGTCTGTCTGTGTCTCTGTGTGTACCGGTGTCTGTCTGTCTGTCTGTGTATGTGTGTCTGTCTGTCTGTGTGCGTGTGTCTGTGTGTTTGCGTGTGTCCGTCTGTGTCTATGTCTCCGTGTCTCTGCGTGTCTTGTGCGTGTCTGTGTGTCTGTCTCGGTGTGTTTGTGCGTGTGTCTGTGTGTGTGTGCGTGTGTGTGTGCCCGTGTGTGTCTGTGTGTCTGTCCGTGTGTCTGTCTGTGTGTGTGCCCGTGTGTGTCTGTCTGTCTGTGTATCTGCGTGTCTATGTGTGTGTCTGTGTGTCTGCGTGTCTCTGTGTGTGTTTTTGCGTGTGTCCATCTGTGTCTGTGTCTGTCTGTGTGTCTGTCCGTGTGTCTGTCTGTGCCTGTGTGTGGCTCAGTGTGTCTGTGTGTCTGTCTCTTCACTGGCATGCGCCGTGCGTCAGCATCCATCTGTGCTACAAACCTCTGTGCCCTCGCACTTTGTAGCCCATTTCCACTCTCTCACGGGGGGCACTTCCACCATCATTGTCCCTTTTAGCTGCATTACTTCCCTCTTGTTGTATTTGGGGCAGGTATTTCGGGCTGAACAGCGACTGAAGTGCACTTGACTAACAGTGTACCTGCCTTGGCTCAAATAAAAAGCATATGGATTTGTGTGATTAGGTAGTTTGAATGAATTTTAGAAGTGCTGGAAGCCTTTGTTCCAATTTCACTGTAGGAGAAAAAGGGAAGCTAATTTATCTGAAAAATTTTATAAAACTCATCTCATTCTTTTTTCAAATTTTAATATCCTACATCCTCACTATAGCGAATACAGACAGATGAGCAGATCTGGATGGTTTTGAATTATATATGGTGCCATACTTCTGTTCTTCTTGGTATCTTTGTCCTTGCTCTCCTTATAACTATGAAAGCTATTCTTTTCCTCTGTAGGGACCAAACAGAATGAGCCATCAGTTTTGTATGTCTTTCTTGCATCTTCCTCTGATTTTTCATATATTTTAGCAGGGACCTCCAAAGTTCCTGGTTATATCCCCCATAACTTAACTCACACTTAGTAAGAACTGAAGCTCACTTTCCTTTCGTTGTAAGTCTTCTCTTCCCCCTTGCCATCAACTTTTTCTTTCTTATACGGCCTAATCATTGATCACATTAAATTTAAATTATCATTATTTTCAAGACATTGGAGGTCTCTACAATACCAACAGGTGGGTCCCTTTTTCCACTGCCCTGTCTGTGTGTTTTCCAAATGGTTTTGGGGCAGAGCATTTGTCACCCTGGGGTCAGTCCCAGTATCATCAGCAACAGGCAAGCTGTGAGCCACTTAGAAGCCAGCACATGGAGATAACGTTGCTCCTTTTTGCCTCAGAAATGGATGTATTTTTAGTGTGTGAAATCCTGTGCATCATTACTGTGAACTATTTATGCATTTTAGAGTGCATATATATATATATATATACATATATGTATATTTGAGACATCCTACACGGTAATGTGTTCTGACTACTGCGTACGTCAGGGATCCTTACGTATTTGTTCTGTGTGCTTCATGAGCGTGTATTTGATTTCCACGTTTATGGGGTTTCTTCAGCCTGTTTTATAAAGGTTTTAGGACCTTCTGGTGTATGCTTATATGGTCAGAGATTAGATTTCTCCAGTGTTTTCTAAGGAGCCATAATGTATTTATCTGATAGTGACAGAACGAGCAGATGAAAATGAGAGTTTTGATTCAATGGTGTTCTCAGGTTGCTGATTAACCTGCTAAAGAAGAAGGGCGTGGAGTGTAGTTATTAACTGCACTTTATTGCAAAACTGTATGCATTTTGATTCTACATGAAGGGTAAGACTTCTTGTTTTCTTCTTCCTCTATTTTTTTTTTTTTGAGGAATAATCCAAAATTAGAAACTCTGTCCCATCACCTTCTTGTGAAGCTATTGAGTGAGCAGAATGTAGCACATTAACAAAGATGTAAAATCAATAAGACACAGAACAGAGAAGGTAAAAATGGCATTTGTGTCATTGTCTGGAGATTCCAAAATCTGCGTGTTGGTGCTTCAGAGTTGTTTCCAAAGTTATATGAGGGTTGTTAATGCCTCCTGCATACGTGATACATCTGAAGGACTTCAGAAGCAGCATGGTGACTCAGTTAAATGTTGTTGCAGCAGCTTCCTTCAAGAGTTGGACTCGATGATTCTTGTGGGTCCCTTCCAAGTCAGAATATTCTGTGATTCATTGAATTTCTGTGTTGGGAAAATCATAGATGTCTTTTTTCTTTTTTCTTTATTTTTCTTCTTTTTTCACATTAAGGGAAACACATACAATTGGTGTGTGTGTTTCACAGCTTTCTCATTTACAGTAGTAAAAACAATGACTCCTCTGGAAATTAGAAAAGCCTATCACAATCCAAGAATTCTGCTTTATGAGTTGCAACACACTGTAATTATTTATAAGTGCTGTTCTTTCTGTCTTAATTCTCAGTTACATCCCCAGATAATCCATGTCACAGAACTGTTCACAGGGTTGGATGCAGAATAAAAAAACAGAGTTTCTTAATTATAATTTCCCCACACTTGCTTATTCATGCAGAAGGATCAGATGCATCCTAACCTTCCTTCTTACTTGGGTATATAACATACAGACATAGTATTTTTATCACTTCCAGATTACAGTATCTCTGTCTTAGGTAGATCTTATATTGTTCTTATTTTTTATTTTCATTATATATTTTATAGACCACAAGAACCAGACTGTTCAAAGCTCTTGGTGTTATTTGAGCGAATTCCCTTTTAGGACAGTTGTATTATTCTGTCCACAAAATCTTGTTTGGTTGTGCAAGTAGTTGCATATTCTGTTCCTTTGAACTGTGGTCCATCTTTTGAAGTGTAGCTGTTTGCAGTGGCCATGAGGACACTTCTCTGTCTTTTCAATTTTCTTACTGTATTTTTAACTTTTTTTTTCCTTAGAGCTGAAAGACAGGATAGGAAAAAAAAATCTTCACATATAATTTTTTTCCATTGTTTTACCAAGCTGTATTATTACATGTGTATGGGTTCCTCAAATATATTGATAGTATTCTTCTCTCAATATTATTTGTAAATTTTTGTCTCATAATCTACTTACTTGCAAGGGAAGTATATTAAGTCCAGGCCATATAGTGAAGAGTATGTGAAAAATACACGCTGCTCATTAACTTTTTTGGTTTGTTTTTTTAATTTTAACTTTTTTTTGTTTGTTTTTTGACCTTATGTGGAATATATCTTCTTATTACTAGGATGGTAAAGGGAGACTATTTAATCTGATATATACTTGATAAATATTTTTCTCTTGCACTTTACTCTGTCTACCAAATAGATATTTTTCATGTTTAGCATTTATATTGGGTGCTCTTGCTAAGCTGTGTGAACTGCTTTTATATATGCTTTATTTGCTAAAATACGTGGTTCCATCTGTTCAAAACTATTTTTAAGTTTACCTACTGCAAAAGCACTTCCATTGTAAATTGCCACTATGAAAGGCATAAAAAGTCTTTTTCTTACATAAAGGCAACTCTAAGGATAGCAATGTTGCCAAGTGACATGATTTTATCCTAAAATTAGAAATTTTCTAAAAATTTCCTTCCAGCTGAATTATTTCTGCTGTTTGCCATGCAGTGTTTTCACCTTTTTCGTCTCCAGAATTATTTACTTGATAAAAAAAAGTACTTGATTAATGCATATCCCATTTTTCTATAAAATATGAAGGCAAAAGTTAAGTGAGATCTACAACAGCCTCTGTCTCATGCACTTTTAAAGGAAACTCCTCAGACTAGGTGGTAGGTAGTAGGTGCCTGGAGGAGGACTGAAGAAACAGAAAAATCCAGTTGAATAAAGTTGGTGGGAAGTAAAGAACATGTAAAGCAAAAAAAGTTAGAATAAGAAGTTGCAGAAGAGGCAGTGTGGAGGGATCTGAAGAAGAGATGGAAGCAGACAGGAATGTCCACAGAAGCATGAGAAGCAGGACATAAAATGTAGAAGGGCTCTGGGGAGTGAGCAGAATAAAGCAACAGAGAATGAAGGACAAGGTGGGAAGCAATTTATATGAGTTTTCTTCTAGAATATATCTTCCAGGATATTAAACCCAGATCCTTTCTTGGGTTTTATAATTTAAGGTCTATTTAGTCACATGTGATGTTTTGTTCTTTGCTAGTTTGGTCTCCTTGCAAAAAGTGTATTTCAAATATTTATTTATTGCCTTAAGAAATTGTGAATGATAAAACTGCAGAGGATCATGATGCTATAGATGGTAGCATGAAAGCACAGCAAAAACAGAGGAAAGGAAAAATATTCTGATGGGAGAACATAAACCCTCCCATCAGAATAGCCATCAAACAAGAGACAGGGAGAATTCTTGAGCATTAGCTTTACCTGCTATTTATCTTTTTTTTTCCAGAATGGAAAACTACAATTTCATGGAGTCATTCTATCTTGACTTCATCATACACATGATAAAAGGATTTCTTAAACTAGCATCTGTTCTTAGGCAACATATTCTTAATGAAAGTTGATGAAAACTGACATACTGGGTTTTTTTGACTCCTGTAACTAATGAAAACAAATTTTAATTTAAATATTTGAAAAGAGTTTGTACGCCTCCACTAGAAGAAATTACCATCATCAGAGGCTGCCTGATACATACACTGCCATGGTGAGCCAGCCCAGGCTTCTCTGCAAATGTCTTCACTATGATAGTGGACAATGCAGGATTCTTTTCAAAAGCTCAAAGGAAATGACAATAAGTAACTTTTAAATAGACTTCATCAAAGTGTCTGTTAGGTAGAGATGGCCTTAAAATTTGAAGCAGGAGAACTTAAAATTCTTTTCCAAACTTAACTTAGTCTTTTTCCTGTTTAAAGTCTAAATATTGTGATCTAAATCTTCAGTGTCCAACCCACTTTTGGAATCTGGAGTTCTTGTTAGCATTCTTTGCCAAGTTTTATCGTTGGAAAAAACTATTTCCATTTTAGTGTTAATGACATCAGATTTTTTTATTTTATTATCATTATGAGATGGTACTTTGCTCATTTTGCCACACAGGGTATGAAGTTCCTCAGTCTGTGGAACTTCTATTAAGGTGGATATAGTGAGGTGGTATTTATGTATATATATATATATCTGTGTGTATATATATATAAATATATATATGTACATCATTTAGCATATATATATAGATATAGGTGTGTACTAGATAGTGTGTTTGTGTATATATCTATATATGCACAAAGATTTTGTGGTCTTCTCTCATACAGAATTTAAGTTCCATGTGAGAACAGTCTTTCAATCTCTCAGTGCATGCTGACACACTTCAACATTTCATTCTGTGTTGGGCTGTCTGTGACTCTCAGTCAATGTCAGTTAAGACAAGAAAGTATTTGTGGGGAAAAGAAAATGCCCATGGAGTAACTGCTTTGGTTTTTTATACTTGCTTTACAGGCCAAAGTTCAAAAAACATCAGTTCATCTCCAAGCATAGAGAGCTTGTCTGGAGGACGTGAATTTACAGGATCTCCACCTTTGTCTGCATCCAGAAAGGATTCCTTTTTCAGCACCATCTCCCGCTCACGTTCCCAAAGCAAAACTATGAGCAGAAAAGAGTCGGTGGGTTCTTTTAACTTGTTTAAGCTATTTTGATGTCACACTGCATTACTTGTTAGAGACACTCATTTCTTCCATACTTTGAGCACTTGCACTTGAAAATGTTTCCCTAAGCATGCATTAATGGCCAATGCAGAAATAAGCTATTTCAACTTTTTGGGTGAGTGACATCTCCATTATGGCTTCCATCCCATTATCCTGCCTGAAATGAAACTGTGAAAGTGCCTGTTGCCTCTGAGAAAGACAAGAAAAGTCCTGTAAGGTTTTTTGCTTTGTTAGACTTCTGCTGTAGTCCTGAAGTTAATAAACAGTTCAGTGGGAAGCTTGAATGCTCAGCAGATCCAAACATGTCCATCTGTTGTCCCTGAAATTCCTTAATACATCAGAGGTTTCCCAGTGTCTGTAGCATCTGTAGTTTGCAGTCACAGTTCTATTTCTTGCGCTGCTCTGACCTTCTGTTTGGTCACAAGAAGCTAGTATTTAAACAGATTGTTCTCATCCAAGAAAATCAGCTCTTGTCGTGGGTATGTTCCAAAGAAATTCTCGTCCCATCCAAGATATTTTAGGAGCACTACCTTGATAAGCTAGGTATGCCATGGAACATGAGGATTCTTGTTTATTCTCTATACACGTTTCCCTTTGTCTCTCTGCTGACAAGAAAACAGTTACATAGTGATGTAATAAATGGTATGTTTTGTAAGGTGAAGGCACAGTGGTTTTCTCCATTCTTTTTTTCACAAATGTAGACTCATTTAACTGCCTATTGATTTCAATACATAGGAATTGTAATAGCTAAATCTCTGTTACAGCATTCTTCAGGTGTTCTAAATGAATATTGCACAGAATTTTCATCTGAACTTCTCAGTGCTTTTTACTTTAAACAGCAGAATCTTTATTAATAGTCACATCATGTTTTCAATTTGATATTCAAAACGTTCTAATGAAATGCACAACTTCGTGCAACTTTGTTCAGTTTTTGTTCACTGAATGAGAGTGTTTAATTCTTGTTCCAAATGCTTTACTGTTGTCTAAAGAAAAGCTGTGTTTTGTGGTTAGTCAACAAGAAGCTATAATTTTGGTTTGTGACCATTTAAAACATGTTGAATTTCATTTAAAGCTAAAACAACAATTTAATTTCTTTCTGCTTGTCCTCATGAGTTGAAGAAAAATAAATACAGCAGTATTGAACTTTTCTTTTTATGTGGCTTAACAAGATCTAAATACAGTTTTCATTTGCAACTTTTATCCGGGCCAGAACTTGGGGATTTTGCACCAGTAGAGTGGAAGAATAATTCCTCCTGAGTCCTCTAATAGGAGACAGGAGAATTCAACATTATATATTCATACTCAATTAAAATCCATTAATTATTAACACTTTTTTTTTGCTAAATAACGTCCCAAATTTGGGGTATTATGTTAATGTTTTCATGAAGAATTTTGGATAAAGAATTATGCATTACAACAGATTTTTTGTCCGTACGATAATTTTTAGTGGATTGGTAATCATGATGAATCAGGGCATAAACTTTCAAAATAATTCTTTGAACTCTGATGTGTAATTTATATTTTAGCATTTTATGATTAAATAGTTAGAAAAGGTTTTAGGCTATCAAAATCCATTTCCTTGGGTTCAGTTTTTGACTGACCCTTAATATAGGCAAATGGAATTTGTAGCAGATCCAAGAGGAAGAGGTTTATTTAAATCTGTTTTCTGTTGCACAAGAGAATGTTTGGTTTTTGTTTTCCTGTAAATTTCATGGTACTTCATTTTCCACATAGAATAGGAGACCCCAAAGAGTTTTTCCTGAGGTCCCGAAGCAGTTGTGTCAGTATTCTCGAGCTGTACAATTGCTTCATTTACAGCTGTTTTCTGGAAGCAGAAGGCTCGAAAATAAAATGGATCCATGTTGTTTTATTTATCAAACTGAACTGCTTTACATTTTTAATCTTATAATTATACAGATTATATTAAGGAGTATTAAGTATTAAGGAAATTACCTTAGTTGGAACAATGCCATGCATCAATCTCTTTATAAAAAGATGGTTTTAAAATGAGTTTTTCTTGGTGTGGCAGATGAAAGATAACCCATTTTCTCTTCATCCTTGTATTTCTAATACAAACCCTTTCCAAGCAAATTGGAAAGGGAATACATACATAAAAATACATCCTTTAACATGCAGTAAAAATAAGTCATTTTCACAGACCAGAGGGCATTACTGTAATAGTGTCATGGGATGGACAGGAATGTCATTGTCACAGATTGTACCTGGAGTACTGTGTCCAGCACGGGGCTCCCCAGTACAAGAGAGATATGGGCATACTGGAGAAAGTCCAGCAAGGGGCCACAAAGGTGATGAAGGGACTGGAGCATCTCTCCTTTAGGAAAGGCTGAGAGAGCTGGGACTGTTTAGCCTGGAAAAGAGAAGGTTCAAGAGGGGATCTCTCCAGTGTGTGTCAGTATCTGGAGGGAAGGTATAAAGAGAACAGAGCCAGGCTCTTCTCAGCAGTGCCCAGTGACAGCACCAGAGGCAATGGGCACCAGCTGCAATACAGGAGGCTCTGTCTGATCATCAAGGAAACATTCTTTTTGCTCGTGAGAGCAGCTGAGCACTGGCGTAGGTTGCCCAGGCAGATTGGGGAGTCTCTATCCTTGGAGGTATTCAGAAGTATTCAGAAGCCATCTGGACACTAATCCTAGGCAGCCAGCTATGCTTGGTGGCCCTTCTTGGGCACAGGCTTGGGCAAGATGAGCTTTTGAGATCCCTTTCAACCTCAGCCATTCTGGGATTCTCTAAGAGGATAAACTCTCACAGAGGAATGTGATATGTCTAAATTCTTTCTTTCCTAGAGCCAGTCCAACAAGTTGGGCTTTATCTGTGAGAGTTAGGATCAAAATTGATATTTAACTTGTTTCATTGCCTCCAGGAATAAAATGTGTCCATTTCTCATACTAAGGACTTCTTAAGGTTAGTAACATTTGGGTTATATTTATTCTTCTACATATTTTTTCCCCTCAAATGCAAAGATCAGTGGAGTGACTCTTTTATTTCTGTTACCAGAAACAGATGTCCTCTGTTTTATTTAGTTAAAGAAATGAATCTACAGCCTCAGGGCTGAATGCACAGTATCAGTTCATGTTTTGGCAGCTCATGGCATGCTGATGTTTTACTGTTGAGTGGCACAAAACTGTATGTTAATGTGAGGTCCACCAAAAGGGTTTGGAAGCCTGTTCTGTGCCCAGCATTGAGATGGTTCCCTGCTCCTTTGTATCCTTTGTGGCTTTCTAACAGGAACAACTTAAGCAGCAGTTTCTGGAGCTGTCTTCCCGTAAACAAACACAGGAATTTTTAATCTGTAATGCACTCTAGTGCCCACTATCTTCTCAATGGTTCAGTCTTGTTGGTATAAAGTCCTACAAAATTTCCTCTCCCAGCCTGCCTACTGCCCTCTACTTTTCATCAGAGTTGTGAAAAAGGGTGCATTTATGGTCCATTTATTTCTCATTATGTTTCATTTATGTCTCCAGCAACCATTAAAGAAAGTCTACCCCTCTATTTAGCAAATAGCAAAGCTCCTTAGACGTTGATTCTGGCAAATACAGTTGGCTTGTCCCAGTTTCTGGCAGAATATTCTGTAAATTGTTTTCAGACATAGAGATGTTCCAGAGAGGAAACTTCTGAGTCAAACGGTATAATCATTTTTAAAACTTTCATTAAAAAGAAAAAAAAATTAGGAAAATGTGGATTTGACTGAAAATAAAGTTTTGATTCAGAGAAACTTTGTGTTTTAATAAATAAATTTCTGCATTAAAGGTTTCAACTTAAGAAAAATCAGATTACCCATTTGGAAAATACATTAATTAGTTTAAAAGTTCCCAAGAAGGAAACATTTCTAAGGAAAATCTGGAGTGGGTTTTTTTTTTCTTTACTAAAATAATTTACAAACATGGTCAATCAGAATCCTCATTTCTTCACAAAGATATCCTGAACAGGAGTGTCATTCATTATGCTGGTTTTGATTGCACAGACTTTTTAATTAAATCAAATTTGACGACATATGCTATTGTCCCCACAAGCATGTATAAACAACTGCTACTGTGTGCGATTTACGTAGCTAGTCTGACTGATTTGAAGTTAGTTATGAGTACCCCTACAGGTTAGAAAATTAATGTATGCCATTATTTTCAATTAAAGAGGCATCTGCTGTAGTGATTTAAGAGCCTGAGCTTAAGCACACAAGCTTGAAAGTTCTGCTCAAGTGGAAGTGGTAAATGAACACCAATGAGATAATAAAATAAATACTAGACAACCACACAAAGAAAACCATGTATGCAAAAATTCCTTTGAAGAGGAGCATGCCTTTTGTGCATGGTACACCTCTTGGAGATGGTTTTTATTGCCATAAATCTTTTCCCTGACTGTTACTTTTTAAATTTCTTTCGAATGTTTTAAGAAAAATACTTGTCAGTTCAGACTTACCAATAACAAACATTTATTTGGAAGTACAAATGCTATGATGAAATGTCCTTTTTTTCATTAAACATCATAAAATGTGCCCAGAATAAGTTAGTTTGTCTGTGTACATCAGCCAATTCTTGATCAGTATATTGGATTAGTTAGGCATAAAGCTAAAGATATCTTGATTATTCTCAATGCCATTTAAGTTTAAAATACTTTGGTGCCTTGATGTTTAACTGTAGTTAATACTGGCAGACATATGTCTTCCTTATTCTGATGTGCCATGCCAATTCAGACACAAAATGCAATTTATTTAATACTTCAGTGCTTGTCTAATTTTAGGGTTAAATGAAAAGAATATTAAATTTCAGATGCTGACAGGTCACATGAACAGAGGTTGTAGAAAAACCCCTGAGATATTTTGGAAGTATGGTTATTTTCTTGGTTGTCTTCCTCTGGCTTACACAACATCCTGTAACTCAAATGAAAGAGCTGAAAACAGTAGAAGAAAAAATAAGTTGCCTTTTATGGATTTTAGTAGAAATACTTGCAAGTTTCTTATAGTTTAGTAAAGCAACAGCTGTATGCATGAGTGGCAGCTTTGAATCCTAGAGCTCCTTATCTTTTTTGGAGTGATTCATTTCAGGGAAAAGAAACTGTACTGTAATAAAAACAGGAAGTTAATTGCTTAGGAAAAAAAGATGAATAAAACCCCAAAAGACTCTGCAGTGCTTTTTCTGTCTTATTACGAGCAATAAACATGTATACAGAACAGACCTGTGGGGCCATTTGGAATATTCTTTAAATTTCAGTGTAAACTTACCTTTCTTTGTTACAGAAGATACAGATACATGTAGGTGAATAATAATTTCCAGTAACTTCTACACAGAAGCAGAACGATGCCACTTGATAAAAGGCAGTAAGAACATTAAAAATTATTGACTAGCCCTTTGAAACTGTCAGAAAGAATTTTAAAATTACCAAAATCATGAATGGATGAGACCATCAGCAATGTTTACAAAAGGATCAAAGTGACTGAGGACACAAGAAGTGTGACCCTTCACTTCACAGCAATCATGCTACCAGCAGAGGTACAGGACTTGCTCTGTCCATCCTCTTTCCATACATTAATCAGGAAGTTAATGTTTTGGCATCCCAGTGCCAAAGAAAAACATATCAGAGGGTCTGTGTTGGTAGCTTGAGCTGCACCATTTTCCTTTTCAGTGGGAATTTCATCTCTTCATCCTGCTCTTTTAAGACAAGACCATGAAATTACTGACCATTTGGAGAGCTGAGAGACCTGCCCTAAACTCTCAACAAAAACATGGTTGTGGATGAGACACATGCCTCTAAACCAGGCTGTTGTTTTATTTGGGAGTCTTTTGGGCAGAAGGGGTTTCTGCATTTGGAAGATTTTTTTTCCCTCTGGAATAGGTTGTGGCTATGCATTTAATAGCTTGATTCTTATTTCTGTCTGTGTTTAGTTAAGTCAAACAGTTTCCTATAAAAAAACAAGACGTGTACTTCTGTTGTTTTAACAATGCAATATAAATAGTGTATATTTGTAGCCCCTACATAATCACTATAATTAAGTTTCACCTTCCTTAAACTCTGAAAAATAAGAGATTCTTAAACCCTTAAATAAATAATCCGGCTCTGGTCTACATCCTCAATCATGTTAGGAATCACAGCAAAGGTCAAATACATCCAGCCTGACCAGAGGAAGATTTAGTGAAACTATTTTGCAACTGATACTTAAAAAGAATTTAAATGAGTATGAGTTTAACAAAGAGTGTGCTTTGGGAGTCCTTCATAAAGGACTCTGTGTGTTGAAGTGCATGTATTAAAAAGCTTATCCAGGCAGCAAAATCAAGAAGCATAATTATGTAAGTGCATAACACCTAATCAACTCTTTCAGTAAGGTTCAAGTAAATATGTTAGTGTTTCTCTGCTCACATTTCTCTTACTTTTGCTACAGTGGGCTTATGCAGTCTTAAAGGCCAGCAATGTGTGTAACAGATGGGCAGAACGTCCCTCAGATGTGATAGTAAAACATAATGGAAGAAATGGGATTCTCATTTGCCTATGTGTTTATTTATAACTTTTTCCAAAATGCTTACAGCCATACCATCTAAATTAATGTATCAGTTTTATTATTTATGGAGAAATTTTCCAATATTCCAAAGTCAACAATTTCAACAGCAGCACTGAGAGAAGCCTTTTATCAGCATTTCTGTTCAAAGGGATAATTTCTAGTACCCTACAACTCTATGTGTTCTCATCTATTCCCTTACCAGGTGGAATACTACATATTTTCTTAGCTGTTCAGTGCCTACCCATCCACAGTGAGTTATGCCCAGATTTTTCATTCCATGGATCTTGCAGACTTTTATGTGTTTCATTTTTAAACTGTCTCCTGGCAGTGCCACAGTGCAGTGCCAGCAGGTGGACTTGTGCAGGCAGCAGGTAGATAAGTCTCCCATGTCTTGTGTCTGCTTGCAGAAGAGGTTTTTTTCCATCCCTGCTTTCTTTATCTCCAGGCAGGAGCTTTCTCCATTAGTCATATTTATCCTTCCCCATCGTGCTAAGGAAAAATTGTCTGACCATAGAAGTGGAATATTTTAAGAGGAAAATGTACCCAGGTTATAGGAAAACAAGTCCTTCTCATGCTCCAGTAGTACAGTTGCTGGTTTCCAGCTCTGAACAGTGAGGCTGGTGCACCTGGAAGCTGTTCCAATAATAGGTTCTACAGTGGGAGCTGCTTTGGAAAATTTCCAAGCCCATGGTCCTTTGTTACTAACATCTCCAGGCAAGGTGGGAGGTGGCAAACTAAGCTGGCAAATTGACTTTGAACTGTTTAAGATGGAAATTCAACAGCAGGACCTGGTGATTAGAAGCTGTTAGCCAGAGTTTCACCTGTTTACAGAACTTTAATTGAAATTAAATATATCTGTTGGGTTGTAGGGAGATCCTCTGAGCCACCACCTTTCATTTTTTTCCAAATTCCTTTATATTTTTAGCTTTGTTTTAAGGGACAATAAATCAAATAAATTGATAATCATACATCAATGCAATAAAACAGCTATTTTGTCTCAAAGTCACCAGTCTTAGTAGAATTTATAAATAAATATGAATGTAAATAAATACTGTTTATATGTAAAGAATAATAAATAAACATGTAAACTCCTAAAACAAAGGACCAAGGAAGAGGATAGTTATTCTAGTTTGGAAGAAGATAAATAATTGATCACAAATTCTTATTATATTTTAAGAAATCTACAGGTACATAATGCAGTAAAATAATAATTTTTCTTGCATTTTGAAAGTGTGGGTCTCCTCAACAAATGCTAGCTCTAGAATGCTAGAAATTTAGATGTTGGAAGAGAGTTCCTGAGTTATTGGTTATACAGAATCTGAGTTGCAGCCCCTTTCAGTTTTGTTGGGGCTTGTTCTCTATTTTGGGGGGGAATGTTAAGTACAGAAAGGCCAAAGTTCCTATTCTTTTAATCCTTTATTATAATCTCCTTTTTCTGTTTATGTGTGCATAGCTTGGAGAAGCATCATGAGATGCTGTCCCTTACTGTGTTGTTATAGAGAGCACATAGAAGAACTAAGGATTTTACTAATGCCCAAAAATATGTGCCTTTGCAGGTGAATGCCTTCTAGCGTTTTAATTTATTGCCAAATTTGTCTTGGTCTCATTCTACTTGAACATTTTTATCTGTATTACAAAATTCCTTTCTTGTCTTTGATACTTGTTTTCAATCTGAGCCCTCTGAACCACATAATTTTTTGTTGTTGTTGTGTTAGTACATAACCTGATTTACCTTGGCTCCTTGGAGTCACATTGGATATTTTGTTGCTCCTTCCTTCATTTTTTGTTTCATTTTCTTATTTTTTCTCAGTCTCATTTCCCCCACCCCCTTCAGAGAGTTGTCACAGATATATGTTCAGAAAAGATTTGGCAGTGGCAGTTCTGTTTCAGGTTTTAAAACAGATAATTACTCTTCTGAATTTACTTCTTTGATCAGAAGAGGATGCATTTTACCCAAATGTTTTAACTTGGACTTAGCACTAGTTTGGAACCTACACTTGTAGTGATGCCTTCTAGAGGCTGGCCTGGAACTGAGACTAAACAGAGCAAAATGATAAAGTAGGGATTTATTAAAAGGCCTCAGTGGGTACACCTGGGCAGCACAAGAGCCTGACTGAGCTGCACCAAAGATGAACCCCAAAATGGTCACAAAATGGACGCCTGATCATGAGGTTTCACACTTTTATAAGCTTTGGTCCATCAGCATATTGGAGTTAATTGTCCAATTATAGCTTCAGGTCATGAAGCTCCATCCCCCTTGTTTTTTCTTCTCACTTCACCACTGTTTTTGTTCTTGGGCCTGAAAGTTGTCTTTGGTACTAAGCTAGAGAAGGAATTGTTCTGTTTATCTACTCCATGAAGAAAGCTTAGTAGCACTTAATATGAAACTTAAAACTACTTACTAAAACAGCACTGAATCTAAAAAATATAAAAGCTAAAACTAAAGGCATCACTAGGATTCCTGTTTGCCTAATTCATTTTTGCTTACTCAGATGTTCTCTGATATATTTTGAGATATACAGTACTACCAGAAAGCAAAACTGGAAAGCAACAGGTCAAAATAATGATAGAGAAGAAAAGAAATTAAAAAAAAAAAAAAATTCTCTAATCTGACAGAGAACCTGTTTGTGCTTTAAGGGTTCTGATCTTTAAAAGCACTGAAATAAGTGTGTAACTATCCATCAATAAGTATAAAGTCTGAGCAGCTGTGCTTACATTACTGAAATTAGGAGAAATTTTAAAGAATATATAAGAAAAAAGGGAAGAAAGACATTCCTATTTAAGCTATCTCATACCACACTGGAATAGCAATGTGAGTTAAAATGCTGTAAAAAAAAAAGCATAAGCAGGAGTTAAAGTGGTATAAAATAAAAACATGGTTCACATTTGCATGCCTACAGTCTAAAGGAAAAAAATACAAATTTTTAGGACTTAGCTGAAAGTACTGTACTTAAAATGTTTAACATTTATGAAAGTATATTCAAAACAATACAAACTAGGCAGTTATGAAGATATGAAGAGCACAAAACATGAGTTATTTGGAAATATGTTAAGTGTGGGGATACTTCAATTAGCATATGGACAAAGAAATACTGTCAGAAAATGGTTCAGCACTGGAAATCAATTCATAACCTCTGCTTCTGCAGGAATTAGTATATGGAGGCAGTATCTGAACTTCTCTATGTCCTCCCTGGGTAATATATTAATATTCACAAAATTTCGTTTTGTGCAAAAATTTCACAAGTGCCAGAATTTTCAATGTAAAAGTGACAATATACATTTCACCCCTGACTCTGATGTGCTTGGTGCATTTTCATCTGGTCATTTCATAGCCCCTTTGACATAGAAGAAACTTTATCTAAACATCTGGAAAATAAACGCTTTATGAAAACTCCCTCAAAAATTCCACCTTTTCATCAGCAACAGTTTGGCTCCATGCTGAAGCCATGTCTAGAAGACTGACTAATATAGCCATATTGTTTCCATGTCCTCCCCATATGTGTGTCTCCAGCCATCTGTTGTCTCTTGGCTTACACCATGAAGTCCTTCAGAGACGCAGGATTTTTCTTTATGTTTGTCCAGCACCCAGCAGAGCAAGGCCTTGGTCCTGATGAGGGACTGTGAGTGATGCAGTTAAATAACAAGTTAAATTCGTAAATAGAATAAACTAAAAGCTTGGGTAAAGTTCCACTGTATGTAATTCAGTGCTCAGAAACAGGGGTTTCTGGTTTAAATGTCACCATATGCTGTACACTATTATGTAGCTGGCATAGAATATAAAAAAATTATGGGGGTGTCAACCAACATTCAACTGTCACAGATTCAAGATTATAAGGTTAAATCTTGTATTTAATTCTTAGATTAGAAAATGAAATAAATTCCTGCAAAATGGAAGGAGTAACCATTACTTTTTACTCCAGGGGAATTTGCTTCAAATAAAATGAGAAAGCAATTTATGCCTTCCATCTGAGTCTTGTTTGACTTGTAAACTGCTGCTGACATCTAAAAAGTATACTCCGTGTATAATTTATGAATAAGAACTAAAATACTGGTAAGACTCTTAGCAAGTCCCTGACTTTAGGATTTCCATGTATCAATCTCATTTTTCACATTATTTTCCTCTAAATGTTTTGATACCTCATCAAAATTATTTTCTAATTTGCCCTGCCAATTTGCCAAGAGCTGTGGGATGTTTCCTGAGTGCTCTTACCATGAATACTGAAAAACCTGAAAATGTGACTGGGCAAATTAATATAAGTAGCTATTAACTACAGGAAAAATCAAACAAGCAAATAAAAAACCCCACACCATTTCAAGCTCAAGACATCACTGATGTGCAAATCTGTAGAGTCTGGAAGAGTATTCTGGGCAGTATTGTTCCATGTTTTTATCATGACATTCTGCTTTCTCCATGCTTCACCCAACCCATCATTGACCAGCATCAGAACAGACCCCAGGAAGACTGAGCTCTTCTGCCAGCTCAGTTTTGTCACAGTTTGGTTTGGGTTTTTTATGTTTTAAATTACAGAATTAGTGCTTAAATACCTTTAAATACTCTTCTCTTTGATGATAGTTTATTTTCCACAGCACTTAGCTCTTGGTAGTGCTGCCAAATTAATTCTTATTCAGGATTCAGATTTAAAATGAATGGAATTTTGCCATTCTGAGCATTCATGAATGAAATGCTTGGACATACATTGTTGTAAGCTTTGACAACAGAGTTTGCTTTTCCTTGACTTTCCTACATGGGTTAAACAGCCAAAAGTATAATTTTCCTTTCATCTCCTGAATAGCAAGACTGAAAACTAAATGGTATTGTCAAAGAAAGGCATTACAGTCCCGATTTTCCAGGTTTGTATTCCCTGTTTTCCATAATTGTATGTTAAGCTACATGTCATGTATTTGGGAGAGAATCTGTTTAAACTGATAAAAGCAATTTTGAGAAAGAGTGGCTTCTTCCAAAACTATATGTCATCAGACCTTGTAAAGGATACCAAATACCAGTGCCCTTACCCATACTGCAACTTGTAAAGCCATGAGCTGTAAAAGCATAGGATTACAATGTCAAAAGTGTAAAAGTTTCTGCTCTTGACTATACTGACCACTTTCAGTTATTCACAGCTTTTTTTCTGATGCAGTAAAATTTGATGAAAAATGGGGCATGGGAGAGGCATTGCTGATCTCATTATGAGCTCAGGAGAAAAGAAAGGATATAAAAATTTATTTCCATAGCTCTCTTTGTAAAGGTGAGAAGATAGATGAAAGGAAGGGTAATAAAAACAGGAGAACAAGCTTGGGACAAATGGAGAGTACCAGAATTGTATAGACTGAGGGGGAAATAGCAAAGAAATGTAAAAAAATTAATCATAAAGGAATTAGTTCTCATGGCAAAAGAAACAAGGAAATGTAACAATGTAAGCAAAGTTCTATATGTGAATAAGAAGGAAGACAAATATGAGAAACATAAATATAAGTCAAGTTTTTTGCAGATGCAGTCTTGCCAAAACCAGGAAAATAGTTAGAGATGAGTATATGAAGGCACTCAAATAGAATCTTGATTTGACTGGAGACATAAATTCTAGCCTCCTTAATATTGTTAGTGAAATTCAAATCAGTGTAGTATCACAAATAAACTACTTCTTTTTCATTCTCCTGTTAAATTCCAGATATTAATGATTATCTGTAAGGCCCTACATCATCTACAAGGTTGAAGGTGTGTAATAATTTTTTCAGAGCCCTAGAACTGAATTTTCAGAAAGTATTAAGTTGTTTTTCTGCAAGATTACATATATAAATTTGCAGATCTTGATCTCATTTGTCTGATGCATGATGATTTGCTGCTTGATTTGCTTCTCTTCCTCATAATGCAGCTCCCAATATTAGAAAATATTGAGCTTTATAGAACATATTGTTTGGTAAATTGACACTGATTTTGTATTTTGGTTGAATGAGTTGGAATCGTTGTTCATGTGTTTCTGGTGCTGTGTGTGTCAGGTCAGCTGAAGGAGCAGTTGCAGCTGAAAGGTTGGTCCAGACCATACTGGATCTCTCCTGGCGTCAGTTTGGCCTGTTCAAAGAATTTATAAGTCTCTATTCATACATAAGACCGATCAAATCAGCACTGCTATATGTAAACAAAATAAAAATGGTATCCAGCCTACTCATTTTGTTAGCACAAGGAAAAGTTGTGCTTAGAGGAAAGTGCAATGTATGCTGCTCTAAGAGCATCTGCACTATGCTGGCTATAAATCAGTTGTTTCATTTATTACTGCTAAAGAATTTGTTGTTAGAATACTGAAAAAAGATCCTTTTTTTCCTGAGGGGCTTTGTTATTTTGCTGCTTACCTGTACAGAGCAATCTTGAAAGGTACTGTGAAAAGATTAGTCTTAGAAATATTGTATTTGGGAGACTTCTGCTTAAGCTGCTACTTGGAATAAGACAATCACTAGCATTGGGTCAGGTCAGTGACTTTGAATAGAAATTACCTCTTCTGTAAGTAACCTCCTCCAGTGCTGCACTGCTCTTCTAATGAAGAATATTTTCCTAATGATCCATTTGAACCTTCCAAGGGACAGTTTTAGGCCATAGTGCCTTCTATATAATCTGTGAAGAGTTTGATTCTATCATCTTTGTCACTTCATGTAGTTACAGGCTCCCAGCAGATCCCCCTTGAGCTCGTCTTTACCAAAATAAACAAGCACTGCTCTTCTCAATGTCTTTGAACTTCAGGCCCAAAGCATTATTAAAGGTGAGGGCTCACAAGCACTGAGTAGACTGAGTAGGGTGCCATGACTTTCCTGGATCTGCTGACCACATTGCTCATAATGCAGTTCAGTGCAACTGTTTACATTATATATTGTAAGAGAACTTTATATTATAAACAGCTGAACAGCCACTGTAACCTCCATATCCTTTTCAGCAGATCTGAAAAAAAAAGTTGCTTCCCTGTCTGCACTGGTGCATTGGGATTTTTCTTCTCAGATGCAGAATGTTGCACTTACAGAAATTTCTGAAACAGAAACCTCAAAAAGGCTTCTCTTGCCTAGGCTTCCCATGTCTCATGGTGTGAGTTGAAGTTCCACCAGTCAGCACAGCAGCCACACCTCCCAGTTTTGTACCATCTCAAAATCTACTGAGTGTACATTCTGTCTCCTTATCTGGGCTATTGATGAAGATACTGAACAGTGTCTTCATAGCAGTCCATTTCTAGTCCGTACTGTGCTCATTTCCAAACATCACCTGGACACCAAGCTATTGACTCTGTTCTTTAAGCTTGGGATTCTGAACAATCCAGCCTACCTACAGTCCTTTCATTCAGCCCATACTTCATCATATTATAAGTAATGATGCTTTTGGAAATGTGTCAAAAGCTAACTAAAGTAAAACTCCATTGCATTCACTTCCCTCCCTTCATCTGCATGCCCAGTCATTTTGTTTTAGTGGGCAACCAGGTTGGTCAAGCAGGATTTGCTCTTGATAAATCCTTATTGACTTTTCTTGATTATTGTCTTGTCCTTTACATGTTGGAAATTGATTCCAAGAGGACATGCTCCACGATTTTTCCAAGGACTAAGGTGAGGCCCACCATTGTATCGTTCCTTAGATACCCCTCCTCACTCTTGTTTAGTATGTATGTAAAATTAACCTTTCTGCAGTCATCAAGGATGTTCTGTAATAGCAGTGATTTTTCACAGTGGTGTTGCAATCACCCTGTCAGTTTTTTCAGCACCCATAAGTGTACCCCGTGTGGTCCCATGTGTTTGAACACACACTGCTTCTTCAGGTATTTACCAGCTTGTGCCCTTCCCCCCTTTCCTTCCCAAACAGTACATGTGGGGGTCTGGAAACAGAATTAGTCTAAAAAGTGAGATGCAAAAATTGATTCAAGTGCTGCAGCCTTTTCTGTATCATGTGTCATTGTCTTATCTCCCTTAGTAAGCAATAGACCATTTTCCTTAAATCTCCTTTTGCTGCTCTGCATATTTATAAGATTACTTCTTGTTACCCCTAAATGTCTCCCATTAATTTTTGCTCCAGATGGGGTTTTGTCCTTCCTAGTTTTGTTTGTGTGCCCAAACAATGATTGTGTGCCTGTCCTTTGTTTCCTGCCATTGTTTCCACACATGTGCTCTCCATTTCCACCATTTCCACCTCCATATGTGCTTTTCCCATTTTAGTTCATTAAGAAGCTCCTTACTCAGCCAAGTGGACCTTCTCCCTTGTCTGTGTGTGCTGATTTCCTCATGTATATCTGGGTTAGGTCCCTCTTCTGTGGCAAAATCCCCCCTCACCCTAGATTAGCAAGACAGTTCCCAAAGATTTCTTCCCCATCTTTGCCAGGTAGACCTGTTCTCTAAGTTGTCTGTCATCATCAAATTTTACCACAAGCAATATAGTTGAAACCCTGCTAATGCCACCAAGCATGTGACCATATATGGGCTCCCTAGTACCCCGGCTGTTCTCCAGACTTTTCCCTTTTGCCACAGGATTGAACAAAGGGAAACACCACCAGGGTTGCTGTCCCTTTCACCCTTGCTCAGGAGCCCTACAGTTGCTTTTGAACTAAAATGGTTTCACATCACCCTGTCTCTGGTGTACACATGAATACACAGGAAAAAGTCAGAACACTAGGTGACTCCAAAGAGTCTTTTGCAACACAAACTGAGGCTCCATACAAGCAACAGACCTCCACAGTTGACAAGTCATGCTGGAAGTCACCAGCCATGCACTGTCACTCATCACTTTTCCTTGGTAGTGCTCTGATACAGTGTCCAACCTGAATTCTTCCTTCGAGGGAGCTTGTTCTTACCCTCTGCTGACTGGGCCTTGCACCACTGGGCAACTCTTCTGCTGCCAGAAGCCATAAGCTTACCATTCCCTTCCTCTTATGGGCTTCTTCCCACTGTATCTTGCCTTAGTTTCACCTTTCCTGTCTGTCACATGAAGTTTTACACCTGGAAAGGCTTTGTCAATCACCTGTCAGTTACTCCAACACAATAAAACACACCTGCCTTGTCTTACAGCTCCTCACCTGCTGCTGGGGAGCTAAAACAGAGCAAACCCCCATCAGGGAGGTCACTCTCAGAATCTGCACAGAGGTTGTCACAGCGCCACTGGTGACAGCAGAGGTGGAGGTTACGCCTTATAGCAAGTCATCACCATTTGAGTGTTGTCTAACTGTGCAAAAAGCCCTGAGTCTCTTGTGTGTCAAGTGCCAAGTCAACTGTCTTGCCTATTTGCCCATCCCACTGCCAGCACTCCTTGGTGCCCTTCCCACGGGTGCCAGATAAGTTAGGACCTCCAAATCCATTTAGCCTTGTGCAAGATTTCCCACTTGGAAAGGAGACCTCTTGCACTGTCTGTGCCTCCCTGACCACAGCTCCCTCCTTTATGCCTGCTGGGTCTGCTGAGCTCTGCTCCTCCCCATGGTGGATCCCAGCGAGCAGAAGGAACGGGGGATAGAGTTTAATCAGCACTGCTCTCGCTTGCCAAGGGAAGAGGTACTGCTGTATAATTGAAAAGGTCAGTTCCAGACTCTGTTTGGGTGGATTCAGCTGTCCAAGAGCATTTCAAGATCAATTTACTGCAGTTCTCACCTATGAATAAGAAAAAAAAAAAAAACAGTCTAGGAGATAAGGAAATATTTATTAAAATAAGTTAAATTTTCTTATTCACCTGTGGGAGGTAAAGTGGGATTCAGTTACTGGCTAATGATTTTAGAATTTGATTGGTTTATTTTATAGAAGAGCACTCAAATATTGTCACCTTTCCCTATCTTTCAGCTGCACTTGCAGTCCCAATGGCAGTTTAAAATTTATGGTAGATTATTTCTTGCAGTCAATAGCTGTTTGTACTAGAAAAAGGGCTTCTGCAGGAACATCACTTGAATAGAAATGTCAATGCAGATATGTTTGTATAGGCTGTGACAGAACTGCAGACTTTGAATGAGGTCACTCAGCACTCTAAATTGGCAGATGAAATCAATCCCTTTGAGGTCTAAGTAGTCAAAGGATGAGGATAAGAAGAAAAAGATGAGAGAATGTAATATAAAGAAATAGCAAGGAAAAAATGTTTCATATCTATTAGGTGTAAAGAAAAAGCGTATAGGCAAAAATACATCTTGCAAATGCTACAGTTTCATTGCTTTTTATTCATCAGTTGCTTTTGGATTTTTTATATATTAGTGCAAAGTTTCCTTTACTGGGTTCTGACTTGGTTTTTGATAGAGATTAAGATCACTTATACCTTTAAATCAAGACTGACTCATTCTATTTATTCTTGCTGATCACTTTTGGGGATTTTTTTCATTTGGAAAGTAATTCACTCTCTAATGCTCAATGATCTCCATCAAACAAGACTGTGGTAGAACTGCAAAGCTCCAAAGAAAAACAGGAGGCTAAAAAGTTACTATGGCTTTCTCTGAATATCTTCAATTCAATTGCATACTTAAACAAAAACCTGCTTAATACTGTTTGTGACTTAGCTTTGAAGGAATTTTTTTCCAAAGGACTGGTGACCTTCTTCTGCAGTATGGTCTTCAAAGTTAAGGCAGGGCGGATTTGTAAATCAGCAAACAAAGGCATTCAAAGAGAGGAATTCTTAGCTGAGGCAGTTCCCATTGCTTAGACAGGGCATGTGTCCATGGCTGGGTACTAATGCTTCTCCTGGGCCTTAAAATCAATTTTTTAAATTCCTATTTTAAGTTATACTTGATGCATATTTTTAAACATAACTTGATAATTTAGAGTAACTGCTTTATAGTATGTGTGTTAAAAATAGTTTTCACCTAAATATTATGTATGGTGTCTGAAAGGGAAGTTGGCTGTGCACAGAAGTGTAGGGATTAAATACAGATAGAGGATCATGTGTTACAAAAATAAGTGTGCCAAAATATATGGCAGTAATGCATCCTTGAGATTCAATACTAGGTCTCATGAAATATATCTCTTGAAATTCAAAAAAAGATTTCAAAGGAATAGCTGAGGAAATTACTCTGGCAGAAATTGGATTTTTTTCTCATTTGGTGAGATTTTTCAACCAGTGCTGTGGTACTGTGTTTGCACAAGTGAAACCAGGTAGCTGGTCTATGAAAGGCTTCTGAATCATTAACCTTTCTGAGGTCAATGTAGATAGATTTTTATTTCACTCCTTAGAAGGAAAAAGAGTAGTACTAATAAACACTGAGATTTTAAAACCAAACCCTATTTTCACACAATGACAAAGCTTTCCAAGAACAAAGGAATAGAAAAAGTTAAAAGAGGTCTAAGCATGTCAAGGATTAACCTGCTTCTTTTACTCTGCATTATAGAGATTTTGGGGGGTTTAATGCTAATAATCTCTTCATTGTAGGAGGAGGAATTAGAGGCCCAGATTTCATTCCTACAAGGACAGCTAAATGATTTGGAAGCCATGTGCAAATATTGTGCAAAGATGATGAACACACATCTTGGTAAGTGCAGTTCCTTGTATTAACCTGTAAATCTTTGCAAAGGCTCTTTCAGTGTTTGTATTAGAACTAAAACAATATTTATGTAGTACAGTGCATAATATTTTATAAGCCATGATGAAGATTGAATTGATGTACTCAGTTGTTCTATCAGATGCTGCCAGCCACTGTATCTTTATTCTGTCATACTTTTAAACTTTGGAGTAGGATAGCCACTGGAAGAATAAGAGGCATTTTTAAAAAGATGCTTTTGATTTCTTGTATTGTAAGAGACTTGTTGGAGCTCAAACCATGTGAACTTACAGACTTGAAGTCCGTTTCAGTTCAACAGTCCCACAGTGATACTTGCTGTGTGCAGCGATGGTTGTATAAGATTCATGTACTTTCATTAAATGTAACATTTTCATAATCTACAATTACCTTTGATATGTTAAAATGTTACTGTAAGCTGGATACTTTGTAATATTTGTCTCAAAACAGGAGAACTATTGTAGGATAAAAGTCAATACATTGGGAACAGAATCAGAAAATACTCTAGTCTAAACTTCTGCCTACACATTGCCAAGACAAATCAGAGAAAGTAAATGAAACCTTCACTCAGATCAAGTGTAAATATTTTTAAGCAGATTTTGATAAAAGTGCTGTTTTTGAACTGTGTTGAACTGAACTCTAAATGTTAGTACACATTTAGTTATGTGAAAAAGCACCACTGTTGAGAAATCAGGGCAAAACTGCAATAATTTTATGATCTATTTATGGCCTGCAATATCTGAGCAAATTAACTAAAATTGAATATTTCGGTGGGTAGAACTAAGCATGTGATAACTATGGTCAGAAGGGTCAGATGTGAAAACCATATAGTATTTGTATTTTCTTTTTTATGTGGGTGTCTTACTAGCCACTGTTATAAGACTAGGAAAACTTATAAATATTGTATTGCTTGAAAGTTGGGAATCACAGCCTTGAAAAGCCAAGTCTAAAGCTCTAATAACCCCAACAGCTTTAGTCTGATGTATTGTATTGCTTTTCTGAAGGCACTTGACTAATGATGAGATTAGAAGCAAGCAAAGGGATAAATTACTAGCTACTGAAATGATGGAGAAAAGATTGCTGTGTCAAGAAGAAAAACTGAAGTTTCTTTCCTTTGGGAAAGAAGATGAGGAGTGTTTAGCAAGGGTATCAGTTCCAAGCATAAACATTTCACCAACTACAGCTGCACCAGAGATCAGAATAAACCCAGACAAAACTCCTTGAAGCAGTCTGCCTTTCAGCACTGGACTCATGAACTGAAAGCATTATGATCTGTGATCCTATCCAGTTGTTAAATTCTTTTTCCCAAATATATTTGAAACAAAGGTGTTTAGGGTCAGTGGTCTCCTAAGAGCACTGTGGAGTGGTTTGTTACCCTCACAGGACAAGGAAAGCCATCCCTTAAAGCGCTTTGGCTGCTGGGTGACACCTCTGCAACACTCTCAGAGCCTGCCAGCCTAGTCTCTTCCATGTCTACTCCCTGTACTTCTTCACAATATTCCTGCATGTCTTGTCAACATCATGGACTAATAACTTTGTAAATTTGTCTTACATGAGTGTGTTTATATCCTATAGAGATTAACAGTTATGAGTGATAAACAAAGGGAGACAGAGACACCACCAACCATCACAGCCTCTGCACTTGTAGCAAACTGATGAGTTTAGGTATGCCCAAATCAGCCAGCAGATGATCCACATGCAGGCAGGAAAAAAAACCCACCAGGATTCTTGCTGATATGCAGAATCCATCTGACCTGAAATCTGTCTGTCCATGCAGCACATGCCAGCAGGCTGTGCAAGGAAATGGATTCTCTGTTGCATCACAGAACACCCCCTGAGGATTATCTCCAGAGTCCATACACTGCTCTGGGCTTCAGAGAAGGGCAGCAAAATATAACTCAAGAGCATATCTGGCTATTTCTAAAGGGAAAAATTAGCAGTGACTGCTGCAGCACCTGATCTGATTCTCCCCCAGATATCCGTTTACCCATGAAAACAGCTTTGTTTCAGAAACTGCAGAGCACTCCTCTTGTAAACTGTCAGAACACTTCAAGGATATTACTTCTTCCTCTGGGGCTGAATTTTTCTGACTTCATCACCCAGCTATTGGCTCATGTAGCATTTTTAACAGCAAAGTTGAAAATCCTCATTTAACTTACCTATATGCAGTAATAAAGTAATCTCTCAGCACTGTCTTTGCTAGGTAGAACACTACGTTTCATTTTATGTAGGTTATTTTTTAGACCAGATCATTTTTGTGGTCTTCCTTTGAATTCTTCAGGATTTTCATGTGTCTTTTCAAGTGGTTTAATTGTATCAGGATATGCTTACCAACACTGGGCCCAAAAAAGGGGTTACTTAGCACAGGGAAGGTCATCGCTCTACTCTCATGTGGCATTGCTCTTTTTAAACATTTGTAATGCAGCATCACATTAATGCTCTTTGATACAGTGATAGTTTGAGGTGATAATGTGTTATGACCTTTAAAATTTGGTGAATCACAGCTTTCTAAACAGAGGCATTTATCCTGTGGGTAAAATCAGGAAATGTTTCTTTCTGCATGTGGTCCTTGTATTTGACGATATTAAAATTCACTTCTTGACGTTTGGCATTTTAGCTAAATAATTCAGGTAACTCTGTGATGTACTCCGTTTTCTTGTGCCCTTCTAACTGCAGACATAACCATCATATATTTAATAGTTATCTAAATTGTTGATAAAAACATGCAGAGATATAAAAGCTGAGGAGCCTTACAGAACTAATTATTTCAGCAAAGAGTTAGACAACATTTCTCTGAATTATCAATATGTCAGTCAAGCAGTCAAGCCTGCCTGCCTTTTTAATTTGATAAAATTTGATAAAATTTATTCTTAAAAACTACCCTTTTTTTTAGATTGATGTTTTAAACTTTTCAGACATTATTACTCAACCAATATTCTTTTTCCTGTATATATGATGCATTGCATTTGCAAGTCACATCATAATAAAACCGTATTAATTCAGGCTTATAAAAATGCATATCCAGTGATCATTTGCCACAAAATTATCACAATATAAACAATTTCAGAATATTCTTCTCATGGTTTATAATGAGACAGTTGAGGATTTTTTGGCTGTCTTTTCTCAGGTTCTTTCCCTTACAAGGGGGATCCTGGCAACAGTCAGGTGCAGTTACTTCATGACAGAGATGGTGTGTTGTAGCTGAGAAATTACCAAAATAACCATGAAATTATCTATGCTGTTTTGAATATGAGGGATAGAATGGCAGTTTTTATTTTGTTCATATATTCAAAGATTCTTTCATTAAATGTTTATCTCCTTCTGTAAATAAACCCCACAGTCTACAGCGTGGCAAGGACATAATTAACCACTTGTAATATCGGGGCATGTTACCATGGGAATGAATGGTGGTTCTGAAATATTGCTACTTAGTGCTGTGGGTAGAAATTAGAAATAGGGGTTTCATTATTAAAATGGAGGGGAGTCATTTTGTGATCTTTGTCTCCGTCTTAGGCTGTGCATTAGAAAGAGCTTTACTTTTCTTCCCTCTCTCCCTTAACCACTGGAGTACTGCTCCGGGAAAATTCCTTTCAACACCTCCGGTGACAAATGTAAAAATTTAGGTATGTAAAATGGCAATTCAGGGAAGCAGATTTTACTGTTTCTCCCACCTGTTTTCACAAGCTTGTCATAGCTTTCCAAAAAAAAAAAAAAAACAACCTGTGTTCAATTTTTCCATAATTGAAATAAAAATGCATCCAAACTTGTAAACCTGTCATGTGGCTTTGTTCACAAAATAAGTGAAGAATATTACTCAGCTAATAGTGAGAAAGTATAGTTGCCATAGCTATCACTGCTCCAGCATCATCACAGATACATTTTCTTGATGTTACTTTCTCACAAGCACTAGCCTTTTTCAGGAAATAATATTGTCACTGGTGATTTCAGAAATACAGTAATATTCTTCAGCATTTTTCTTTCTGGGAGATACTCTACTGTTAGTGCACATAAATTCCTCAAGGTTCAATGATTCAGAAAGCTGTAATATACACCATTTAAGTATTACAATATTATTACCTGTCATAATGTTACTTCTTTTTTGAAGATTATTTGTTTGTTTCCTCTTTTGTTGCACTATGTGTAAATAAAAGTATCAAGCTAGCAAGTGCATTCAGAAAAAGATTTTTCCTGGTAACTGATAAGTGTGACATCTGTCTGATGTGTTGGAGTAGATCATGAAAAACATGTCTAAGAGACATGCACACAAACAGCACTCAGGGGGCCTTACAGTATCTGCTGGAAGATTCCTCTCTTGTCCTTCACATTGGACTGAGTTTGAGGTGTTTGTTCAACATGAGGTCAGTCTGAAGTGTCTCAAAGAGCACTCAAAGTCTCTCAAAGAGACACCCCAGGCTCAAGCCAGCCAAGCACTGTTCAATGGCAGTTCAGGTGACACCAGCTAAAGACACTGTCATCTGACACCATCTGCTGTTCTAGTATCTGTAGAGTTTGGACCATGTCTGCACCGACCCACAATTTAAGTGCAGCTTCTTAACAAAAATTTAATTAAAGCCCTGGAGAAGTATCAGCCCTCCATAGGCAAGTACCAATATGGAGGTATTGTAACCATGAATTGTGGAGGTTCTATATTAACTTACAAGTTTTGTTCCAGAAAGAAAAGTGCTGAATTTCAAAATGTTGTCTCTTTATATGGGACAGGAACCAATCCATCACCCTTATCTGAGACAGAAGAACCTACCATTTGTTTCCAAGAGAGACATAGTTTCAGACCTCCAAGTGTGGGAAAGTTTACCAAATAATTACACATGTAGCACAGGAAGTCCTTCTCATGAGAAGCAATTTAAAGGAACATTGGTTCAGTATTAACTTGGATATGGAGATCTTTATATAGAAACTATTTTTTTTGATGGGCAATTTATCAGGTTATAAAAGTAGAGAAACTAAGGTCATTCCCCACTTACTTTTGCTTAAGGGCAGCACTATGTAAATTCAGAAGTTTGCTTCCCCAGCTAGCTGAGATTCAGAAGCAATTTAGCTGTTTTCTTGCTGCACAGAACCTCAGCTAATGAGCCCTGAGGATTCATACCAGTTCTGCAGAGCTAGCTCACAGGGTTCTGCACAACACCCTAGAAATATGTGCAAAGGTACCCAATTATACAGAGGAAACATAAGTCTGCCTGGTTTTATTAATTTCACCTTCATACTGTTACTGCTTAACTTGAGCCAGCTGCCAGAGGGAGATTCAGGTGGGTCTCAGAAATATGTTGCTCAATATCCAGGTCTTTAAATCACTTCTTGTCTTGGAGGCAGCATCACAAAAAACTCTTAGCTCTGACCCACATCTATTAAGTTTATGCTTAAGCATCATGGATTCGCTAAGCCAAAGCAAATAAATCCTTCTCTGAGCTACCCACACAGGGCTGTTGGCTTTTCCTTGTGGTTCATTTTCTAATTTCACTCCTGCTATCTGTAATATGTTGCTATGTCCTTCACCAGTATTCCAGTACATCTCTGCCTCTCCATTGTGGAATTATGGAAGGGATGTGGAAAAGTGAAGTTTTCATCTCCCATCCTTCTAAACACCACCAGCATCCTGCCTTTGGAATGGCATGTCAGCCCTCAGCTTTCATAGGTAGCCTGCAAAAAACTGCATGCATTTACAAAATGCCCAGAAGCTATGGCATCATGATCACAACTTCCTGAAATCTCCCAGACAAATATTATTTGGAAGACTTACTAAAAACAGCCCAAAACCACCTTTTCACGCTGATTATTGCAAGCACCATGAACAAAGAAGAAAAAATATAAAAATAAAGAAATAAGAACTTACAGGATGTTGTTGCTAGTATAATTTTAGTTGTTGTGTGAAATAACACCTTTAAAGGTTTAATTAGACTGATTTAATTCCTCCCTGTCTTAACAGCCAGTGCAATTGTTATAAGGATGCATTTTATTATAAGGATCATTTACAGTAGGGAAAGAAGAGGACAAAGTTGATTTAAGGCTCAGTATTTAGGGACTGACATACTGCCCAATATAGATCTGGACACAGTGCTTGTTAAATGTATGCAAGATAGTACTGAATTCTTGTTTTATGTGTCATATGATGAGATGAAAGATTATTTTTGTAAGGATAAAATGGAATGGAAATTATTTTATTGCCCTGTGCTGAAATTAAATACTTCAATTGAGGAAGTTAATGCATTAAATGACTTCTCTTATGCTTGGGACATAAATAAAATAATCCATGGTTTATAAATCCAGAAAAAAGGCCGCCTCAAACACAGGACCATGAGTCTAAGGGATTGCTGTATTTGGTTAGGAATAATGATGTAAAATAACCTATAAAAACAGCATATAAAGAAAGAACATTAGCAAAAACAAGTATTTGTTGTATAGCTTAATATACAGCAATTATTTGTCGTGCAGACTTACTTTCAGACTGTCACTTCTGGTCATTTTATAAATATATATATATATAAAGAATAAAAGTGTAATTGTTCATGTTCATTGCTCTTTAATTTTAACCACCTTTTTGTCACTTCAGGCTAGCTCTTAAGGTCAAAAACAACTGGTTCAACTCAGAGCAAGCCTACTTTCCATAACAACTGTGCCAGTCCTGAAAGTCCAGCTGTGCTAGGCACTTACAGATGCTTTCATCCCAGTAGTCTGACTGAAAAGGAGATTAAAATAATGAAACTTACACAGCCCCTCATTACCTGATTAACAGCTTTCCTTGCAACTCGGAGTGAATTCCCATTGCTTCCTCCCTACTGCTCAGTGAGCATTTCCCTTGTACTGAAGTACACTGACAATCCAACCTTTCCTTCTCAGCATTTCTTAGGCAGTGGTTTGTCTTCCAGTTCCAGCTTTAAGGGCATAAAATCTTAGCAGAAGCTAAATTGTTGTATGACTGAATTGTTAGTTTCCCCATTATTTCCATAAGTATTCAGATGTAAGGTATATGTTAAGCATAATCTGCTTACTGGGTGTAAATTAGAGTTCACAGCTAAGAACTGGTTGTGTCTTTGAGCAAGGGATGGACAAGATGACTTCATGACCCTACCATCTCCTTCTTGGTACATCTGCAATTCTGTGCCTTGCTATGAGTTGATGATTGGTGACTTTTTACTACTATTTCTCTGATGTCATGAGCATTACCACACTTTAAATATTGATAAAGTATTGATGCTCCACACAACACATGAATCAGAAGTATAAATACATCACTTATATTCAACACTGTACAAATGCATTATTTATATTCAAATAAATGTTTTAAAGAATGCAGAGTTTCACAGATAATTTAATACTTCCGATTTTTAGGATCCTTAAGTTCTGTAAGACTCAAATGTTGCTAAATGATGCTAAGTGATAGTGTGTAATTTTTACTATAAGTGTTGGCATTCACAGTGAGATCGGTAAATAAAAGCTAGGCTACTTAGCAGTATTGCCTTCATCAACATTTAGATCACAAACACTATTGTTTTAGAAGGGAATTGAACTCCTCTCATTTGTATTTTTAATGCTGGAAGGAAAATGCAGTAGTTGGAAATCCTGAGTTGCATTATTAAACAGCAATATCACTATGTCATACAGCATAGTCTTTCTAGAAAGGCCACAAACCAGTGTTAAGGTCCAGAGTACATTTTCGTGCTCATCAGACCGAGTTCAGGTAGGAAAGCAGTATTTGTTGTGAAGAGAGAGAAAGATTATCAGAAGCTAAAGTCCCAGTCTGTCCTTGTAGCCCCTTAATGTTCTTGAAAAGACAGTGTTGCTATCACTAGTATATCGTGCAGGGAATGTTGGAAACATTTTCTGTAAACCCTGATTTCATAAAGACAATCATACAAAAGTACTGAATTATGAGTCTGGAGAGTTGGCTGTGCCTTGACATATACGGGAACACTGGGATTTTTTGGCTCTCCTCTTTTGGAGAAATAAAGAGGTGTAGTAATGCCTTCAGTTCTCTCCCTCCTGCCTACAATGGAAGTTTTGCGTTCTGAGTTTGAGCTGTCTTCTCAGTAGTGAAAACAAGGGCAGAAAAAGCCAATTTAACATGACTCTGGCACTGTTGCTTGTTCACAAGTCATTGATCAGGAGCTAGTAGTAGAAAAGCAGCATTCGTAATACAGCTTGCAGCTATTTCGAGTTAGCTCCTCTCAGCAGGAGTTATCTTCCTGGAAAGGCCCCACAGAGACCAGCTTAAAATAGAAATCATTAGGAGGGAGATGCACTGCAAAAGCAGCAGTGTAGGAGAAAACAAAGAACCTCAGAGAAGTTTGGTTTTCTCCACATCCATCTGATTTTATGTCAAGTGTGTTTTGTGCCTTCATCTGGCAGGGTGTTTGTCTCCCACCTCCTCAGTGGAAGGGAAGAGGTTCAGCTTTGTCTTCTGGATGGATGGGCATGAAGAGATGCCTGAGGGGTCCTTGTCTGCAGCAGACAAGTTTTCCCATTCATTTAGTGCAGCTCTGGTCGTGTTTCTTACAAAATCTGTATTGAATGCAAGCAAAATTTTCAGTGAAAATTACTTTATTTAATAAGCCTCTAAAACAATTATGCCTAGCCTAACAACTTTTCCACATTCGGAGAGGAATGTTTTGAATAGCCCCTTTCCTGGGCCTGGGAACTCAGCAGTGACTGCTCACACCATCAGGCAATATGGAGCATTTCAATCATCAGGGAGCATAAGCTTTCTCTGATTTTCCTGCTAGAAGCTGCTGTGGATATTTTTCCCCTTTTGGTGCTACAGATAACATGTCTTCAGTTTAAAATTTAGCAATTGATTTAGGGGAAGGAAATAGAAATCCTGATTTTTTTAAAAAATTAGTTCTACAGTGAGCATGCATGTAAAATGGTTCACAATTTGACATAAATGTAGAAGCAAGAAATGAAAAATATATTTCATTTTCATTTTTAGCTGTTTCAACTGTTGCTAACAAACTTACTACCTGCTACAGCATTTCTCCATATTTTTTGAAAAAGAACATGAATGCAATCATTCACATGTTCCTGCTCTGTAGTTGTAGCTGGATTTAAAGTATATCAAGACAGCTGCTCCCAGTTTCACTCAGGAAGTAATTATTGATTTACTGATCTAGTATCTACCAAACTTAAACAAGTCTTCTCATTTAAGAATAAGTACACAAAATTAATTCTAATCCATTATATAAAAGGCATCCTTTGAGATGTGAATCTGGTTTGAGGGCATCCATCAAAGTGGATAATGTTGCTGACTTCTGAAGAGAACAACTGGTTTAACAGCTCCGGTATTTCTGAGGCTTAGTCAGGATCACAGTCAGGGGATGACAGTTCATTTTGTGGTAGTCAGGCATTTGTTAGCACTATTTTGAAACAAATCCAGAGTCTTGTAATGGCAGTCTGGTATCTTGTACATCTCACAGCAGTGCTCTGATCACCAGGTGAGAAGTTGCAGAATTCACTTTTTGTTTTTCTCTACTAAGAACTTCATTGAATAAAGAAATATTGTCTTTTTCTGCAGAAAACATTTGGCAGCAGCTAAATGAAATCTTAAAGAAAAACAAAAAAAAAAACAAACCAACTAGGCAGTCAGGAATATTTGACCTTAACCTTAGTTTTCTATGGACAATAGGATTTTGATAATTTTTGAAGAACAACAGCTATCCCAGTAGATGGATATTTATAGCACAGAATCAAACTTGACTTAGTTTTGAATAATGTAGAAATCACATAATCAGTTTGTTTGATTCATTGTATCAGTGAGGTTTTTTCAAAAGGTAGGAAGGTGTTTTCAGTTCCAAATTGACATCTGCAGGGTTTTTAAAAGGTAGTTACTTTGTTATTAAAAAAAAAAAAAACAAAAAAAAAACGGCTGTGAGGTAGTGGGATAGAGCAGCATAAGGAAAAATAATCAATATGTGGCCAATTCATTCATATCCATGAAGCACTTCTCTCAAAGTACAGTAACATCTCTTATGAAAGAATAATTAAATTATACATCTCAGCCTAAAGTAAAAGTCCTTCAGCTAGGTAATATCATATCAAATATGCTTCCTAGCACTCTTGAAATAGTACCTTTAAAAGTATTTCTAGTTGCAAGGGTATCTTTTGAGATACATAAAGGTAAAATAAGCTTTTGTCTGCACTTGAGAGCTAATTTTCCCTCTTCATCTCAGTGCCTGACTGCCCTGTGAGGTCCCTCCAGCTGTGGAAAAAGCTCGGATGAGCGTTCCCCCAGTGAGGATGCTGCACCCTGGCACAGCCTTTCACAGGAGAGCAGTTGCTGAGCACATACCAACTTTCTTGCCATCCCTCCTCTTCTTCCCACTTCTCTTCCCAATCCATATGGCTTTCAAAGGGAGGTCCCAGCAGAAGGGTGTGATCAAGGAGGCACTCATTCAAAATCATATTGCCTGTGTGCTTCACTCATCTAAGGATTATTTTTTTGTAATTCCTCCCTCCTCATTAGCCAGGGAAGAAGAATGAGCACTGGTAAATTTGGTTTCCACTTATTTGAAAGTGAAAAAACTTTGCACTCAGAAGAGATGAGGGCGGCAGATTAGAAGCCATATGCAGTTCAAGGACATATTTAAGAAAAGGATTCATTGCCAATTCCACAAGGAATTCTGTCTTCCTTCTGTTTCATTGCACTAGAGAAGGACATCCCAATTTATGCCTTTATGCCTCAGTTGCTGTTTATTGGTTGTGTTTCCTACCTTTTTGCTCCTAATCTTTTTTCCTCTGAAACTAATATTAAAATTTGGCATTGATCTTGCTAATTCTGTGATGATACAAAAATTTCTATTAATTGTTACTGCTGGGTAACTATCATATTCCATTCATAAGTTTTTGGAAATTTCTTATGCAAAGCTGAGTTTTGGTGTCTTCACTGATGCTCTTGACCTTGATCACATCACCTTGAGTATTATCAGCTATTGCCTTTCATGGCTCTAGACTCTTTCATTCCTTCTATGTCTCATACTGCTTTTTAGCGGTTCATTTAGTGCTTAGACATGGATCCTTTCTCTTCTTTGCCCTTTCCATTCCTCCTTTATACCCATTACTGATTTCTGGCCCCGACTCAATTTCAAACTTGTGTTTATACACAAATTTTAAATCTACCTCTCAACTTCTAATCTTTCTTGTCCTGTCTCTCACATCTCATTATTTTGCTATTTATTCTATAAACACAAAGCTCATACCAAATTACTCATTGCTTCTACTTGAAACTTCATATTGTGTCAGAGTTGGCAGTGTCATCATATTTGTCCTTGTCAGGATCATCTGTTAAAACAGTTCTGGCTTTTCACTGATTTGGGTCCTGAACATGCAGGACGTTGTTAAAAACAAACAAATGCAATGCAGGTGTGGATTAATGGTACAAAGCTCTAATTGTGAAGTGCCTGGGGTACAGATACTCATGAGCAGCAAAGCATTCTTCCCAAATGAGGGATTTGGGCTCAGTCTGTGTAGGTAAGACAGGAGTGGCACAAAGGAGTATCCTGTCATTTTCAGTTGACAGATACCATCTCATTCTGCCAATCACTCACTAGGAATCTTTGCTGTTTCCCTAAAGAGGAGGAAAGTAGGAGCTAGGAGGCCAGAGAATGATCTGAGTCTGCAGAGTTATTGGAGTTGTAGTTTCTCTGGGTTGTGTTGGAGTGTAGCATTGCCTGGGATTGTCTCCCTGCAAACACTCTGTATCAGGGTAGTGAAATGCATCCTTGAAGGACTACACTGTGGGTATGGAAGGCAAGAGTCTCCTGAAGTGTTGGAGGAACTGCAAATTGGAGGAACAGTCAAATAAGTTTTGCTCAGCCTGGTTTTTACCTAAAAGAAGAGATTGGAAAGGGAATGAAACTTTTTGTAGTCCTTCTATAAAAGAGTATTCTAGCATCTGCAGTAGCCATGGGATCAAGATGAGGTATTCTGTGCTTCTACCTAAAGCTTTCTGTGAGATGCAGCAGATTTCTCTGACTGTTTTTGAATGCTTTCCAAAGCATTTTCAAGGTCAAAACTGTGTGTAACAAAGAGGTTGGTGTGGTCTTCTAGGGGCCAGTAGTAACCTGAGTTCCTTGGTTGGGAGGGGCAACAGAAGTCCTGCAGGAGCAGAGTATTGCTGGAGGCTTCCTGGTGGCAGTGCCAGGCTCAGGCTGGCCTCACCTCTGCAGATAATAAGGTTGTCAGTCTCTAAGTTTGGCTATGGAATTGTGTTTGCAGGTCACAGAAGTTTGTTTTGAAAGCATCACTCAGCAGTAAGTAACAGCACGTTAGCTTATTTAGGATGTTTTCTCTCTTTACCTTTCTTTTCTTTTGATGTTACAGGAAATATTCAGGAAGTCATTTTGCAAGAACACTTGGAAAAAGAAGATGAAATTCTGGTTTCCTTGGCTGGTTTGAAGCAGGTATTACTATTGCTTAGTTTAACCTTCTTATGCCCTTCAGAGCTATTAGTCCCTTCTCCTCTTTTTCTCCTATTTTATTCTTTTTGTATACTGCTGTTCTGTCTTCTTGTAGCTGTTTTACTGGTGCATCAAACCTTGTGGTGTATTTTTATTTGTAACAATAAAACTCGGCTATAAAGAGTTCAAACAACTTGCACAGTATTTGCTCCTGTGGAAGTTTTGGAGGCCTCAAATCAAAACTAAAGAAATGCAACACCAAGTGCTGGACTTAAGCCACGCTATCATTTTTCTTAATGCAAAATGTACTTGCTAGACATCAACTATGCCTATGTCCCCATTATTTCATTGTGACAACACTTAAACATCACTGAATTAAAGGAAAAAATACTACATACATAAAATGAGAATGCTGCTGAGTGTCTGCAGTTCTGATTATACTGCCCTCTGCTCCTTACAAAATACATTTTATTAAGAGAAATCTGACCTATGTTAAACCTATAATGAGGCAGGGAATAATCTTAACAGTTTTATTCTCTTTAGATTTCCTGGATAGTTGTTTTCCAGACTCTAATGAAAACCACATTTCACTGTTATTTCTCTCTTTAACCAATATAGGTATGAATATTGACTTGCTTCCTATCTTTTCAAAGCAAATATTTTGGGGAAATGATGTATGAAAGCAATCTACACAGAGCTTTACGAAATTCAGAATTACTTCTACTTTTTAACTTATATCCTTTCCCCTCCTATTCAACAACAGATCAAGGATATCCTGAAAGGTTCATTGCGTTTCAACCAGAGCCAGCTGGAAGCTGAAGAAAATGAGCAAATCACTATTGCTGATGATCATTACTGTTCCAATAACCAGAACAAGGGGGCAGGTGATGTCCTAAAGGGACCTGTCATGACAAAGCAACAGTTCATCTCAGGACAAGAGGTAAAATAAAGATATCTCAAGCAGGCCACTGGTGGCCTTGCTTTTTTTTGAGACTTCCTCTAGCATGTCCAGACATTACATGGGACACACCAGCATTCCTGGTCCATAAGGAGAGTGGGTTAAAAGTGTATCTCTAGCTACTGTCCTACTCTGATCAATTACTTCTATTGTAGCTGTATGCTCCACACACAGATGTTGAAGTCTAAGTGTTAGGTGGTGTTTGGGGGGAGTTCTTTTCACACTGTTGAATCACAGAATCACAGATTAATTTCCTACCAAAAAAATGCAAAAACTGCAGGTAAATGTTCCCATACCAAATGTTCCCACATGATTATTCTCATTGTCCTTGTCCTCTAGGATCCCATTATGTAAGAGCTGATTAACTGCATTGCAGTGTATTCATGGCCAGTGCCAAAAAGGAAATAGCAAGGAGGTTGCTTTTACCTTCTACTTCATTGTATTGACTTTCTCCTTGAATCTGTAAACAGTGTTTTCACATACAAAGCATACAGTCATAGGACAAGTTCACAGACAAAGGGCCCTCTCTGTCTAAGACTCAGTCCAACCCAAACGTGATCTTAAAAATAAGTACTCTTGTGCCTACTCATTTCTACGTTGGAGTTCTGTTAAGTCTGACACCCTGCTGCTGATACTCACACTCATAAATCAGTGGCAGCACTATCACTTCAGAGTCTAACTGAGTCTGCAGTCAGTTCACTTTTGACGAATTTACTTAGGCACTGCAGGAAATATTTATTCATTTTCAAAAAATGACACAGGGTCATTTTGATTTATTGCACACAATCCCCCTGAGTTAAAACACTCTGTGTTCCAAAATATATTTTAATTGTATTTCAGTATTAGAGACAATATCAAGATTTATTTTTATATTCAGTAATGGCAAAGAGCAAAGCTTTGCTAGAGAGTTTTCATTGTTTGTTTAGCTGTTGTCATTATGATCACTATTTTCTGCCATAATAAATCCATAGGTTAAACTGATACAGTATATAATGGCCTCCTATTTTTGCCCTTGATCTCTGAGTATTTTATATGAAATACCTCTTCTTTTCTTCCCAAAATGGCAAATAATGTTTTTTTTTAATGATTTTTTCACTTCTAGAAACTAGGTAGAATGCCATATAACATGGCAGCAAGCTGTTAGTGTG
>VYXF01010446.1:4253891-4266511 GCA_013397295.1 Polioptila caerulea
TGTGTGTGTGTGTGTGTGTGTGTGTGTGCAGACCCTGCTGATGCTGGAGCAGCCCTTACTCAGAGGCTGCTCTAAACCATGTATCATGGATGTGCTGATTTCTCTCCAGTGTGGATTTTCAGGGCAATGTATACTGAGGTGTGAGCTTATCCCAGTGTGTAGCCAGGGTGTATACATCCAGCCCCAGGAAATGAGTGGCATCCATGGCTCCCACAATTTCAAGGCTGCTCCTAAGTCAACCATGAGCAACAGGAGTAGAGGCTGTACAAGCTGAGCTGCTGCAGGGCATTAATGAGGCATTAGCACTGCATGTTTTATGTTTGGAGGTGCAGTACATTCATATGGATTAGCCTCCTCTCCTCTTATCTTCTGGAAATTCCAATTATGATAATGAGCAACAACACCTTTGACAAAAGAAAAAGATTAGTGTTAGAAATGGCACTCCAGGAGGACTGGTAGTATCCTTAGTTAGATAATTAGGGATAGTTTGTCTATCTTACTACCCCCTAGTTAGTCTGCACTGTTTCCAAGTAGAGACTAACTTCATCTGTAAACTTTGTCTTTAACCACCATGCATAAAATCAAACAAAAAGAGGAGAGCTCTGGACCCCTTTTAATAAAACACAGGAAAACAAAATTATGTAGTAGCAGACTATGATATTAGACAGTTAATTGATGGGCTCAGTTGTTGGCCCAAACCAGGCCATAGCCCAGACTTTTAGCTCTGCTGAAGAAAAAGGGGCTGCGCTGTTGCCCTGGGTCAAGGAGTACTTACTGAGAGCTGCAGGGGGATTAAAAAACAACCACTTCTAGATATTTTTATGCATTTCTTGCTGAATAAATTTCTATTCTATTTGAATTTTCTATGACTTTGGTAATGCCTGTAATTCTATTTGGTGTGATTTGTACTGTAGAGATTGTTCTTTGCTGGAGTTACAGGGTTATTTTCTATTTA
Source organism: Polioptila caerulea (assembly GCA_013397295.1). NCBI lineage: Eukaryota > Metazoa > Chordata > Aves > Passeriformes > Certhiidae > Polioptila > Polioptila caerulea. Next base: position 4,254,847 of record VYXF01010446.1, read on the forward strand.
TAGGACAGCTGGAACAGTTACAGGTGTAGGTATACTGTAATTGAGATTAAAATCTGGTCTTTTGTCCTTGGTTGTTATATAAGTATAAATTATTTATCATCTTCACTTTTAAAAAGTGTTCTTCCTCTTTTTTGTCTCAAAATCCCTTTCTGCAAAATGAGGATAAGGATATAGCCCTTCTTTAGAAAGGAAAGCTGCAAAATTAAAAATGCAGAAGAAATTAAGATAAAGGCTAAAAGAAATCAAGCATTTTTTTGGAATGTGTGGCTTTGGTAGCAGCATGCAGTTGACAAACAGAAGGCTTCTGTTGCTAAATAATGAATGATAATTAACACATTATCTTGCCTTTATGTCTGTTCAAAGAAGGAGGCAAAATGAGCTGCTGTTCTTCTAAGCTTTCTTGAATTGTATCCTTGCAGTTAGTTTTAACTCATTCACAGTGTGAAGGCAAATGAAATAAGCCTGGTCCTAGTAGCTGATATTCATCAGGAAAATTGTTTAGAGAAGCCATATGGCAACGGGCGTAAGGTTGTTAACTTTCAAAGCTACTGGAAGTATAATTCTGTCATTTTTCATTTACTCAGTAGTGGCAGCAGATGGGAGAAAACATGCTTCACGTCAGCATGAGTTTCCTGAAACAGAAACAGGCGAAAGAAGAAGGAAGGAGGTATTTTACCTCTGGAAATATCAGTTCGAAAATACCAGTGTATGCTAGGGATAGGAAAACATTTACAGGAAGCCCTTTTTTAGGATTTTAGGGTCAATATCTCTGCTTTGCTGCTTCACTGTTACTTCAGTGAGCTATAGGTCTCCTTAACCAAACGAAAAAGTGTGGGTGGCATGAAGAGTACTGCTGAGAAGCTCAACAGTAACAACAAGAAATTGGGATGAGTAGTTTTCTTTCCTTCATTAAGGAGAAGGATGCTTTTTCAACTGCACTAGAGCACATTCTTGAAAGCAGAATTTAGGAAACTGGGGACTGCCAGAGACAAAAATACTGATCTTACTGGGCGAGTGTTTCGCTAAATAAGATCTGTGTCACCCTACGCAAGGTGGAGGTGTGAGGGCTGTGAGGACTGAAATAAAGGATTCTTGATAGCGTGGAATAATAAAGTGTATAATTTTGAAAAATGAGACAGTACTGCATTCCCTGAGAGCTTTTAAATAGAGATGTGGAAAGAGGCCAGATGAATTATGTGGCAGTGGTTGTTTAGAGGAATGTATATTTCTGTTGTACAAGGCTGGAGGGGGTGGGAACAAAGTGCTGAAATTTTGACTATGGCATTTAGAGCTCCCAAAAAAGTATCAAAACAGGCTGAAGGATTAGGAATTGAGAACAGGGAATACTGGTGGATGAGAGGCTGGACATTTCCCAAATCTGCACTCGAGCCCAGAAATCCAACTGTACCCTGGGCTGCATCCAAAGCAGTGTGGCCAGCAGATCAAGGGTGATGATTCTGCCCCTCTGCTCTGTTCTGGCGAGACCCCACCTGGAGCCCTGCATCCAGCTCTGGGGTCCCCAGCACAGGAAGGACATGGGCCTGGTGGAGCAAGTCCAGAGCAATGTGACAGAGATGATAAGAGGGCTAGAACACCTCTCCTATTAGGACAGGCTGAGAGAGTTGGTGATTTTCACCCTCATGAAGGCTCCAGGGAGACCTAATTGTGGCCATTCAGTACTGAAAGGGGGCTTTAAAAAGAGATAGAGACAAAATTCTTAGCAGAGCCTGTTGCAATAGGACAAGATTTTGAATTAAGAGAGTTGATTTAGATTAGATCTAATAATTTTTTATTTTTTTTTATGATGGTGTGAGACACTGGAACAGGTTCCCCAGAGAGATGGTGGGTGCCCCATCCCTGGAAACATTGATAGTCCTGTTGGACAGGGCTCTCAGCAACCTGGTCGAGTTGAAGATGTCCCTGTGCCTCGCTGTGGGAGTTGGACTATGTGACCTTTAAAGGTCCTTCCAACCCAAACTATTCTTTGATTGTGTGTTGGTGGACCACAGCCAGGGGTGTGTGCTGCCTGTGTCCTCAGCCCCCTGGAGATGGCAGCTGACTCACTGACAGCTCATGAAGACAGCATTTCAAATAGACAAGATGAAAGCAAAAGGCTAATTATTAACAAATGATGTCTCAGCTTAGAAGTGTTTAAACAGTGAAGTATCTCTCCTTGAAGGAAAGAACTCTGTGGTTTGAACTTCATGGAAACTGCTTGAAGTTTGTGACATTTTAGTTACTCTGGTTCTGCCCGTATTGGGAGGGTTGGAGATCAATTTTGATAACACTCAGAAAACACCAGTTGTTGATCTTTCTAAAACCAATCTGTTGAGTTTTGTATGAATATTATTAAGTCTTCTGTGAAAAGAGAGTTGCTATCAAAAATAATATATATCGATTTCCATCTGTGACAACTGTCTTACATTGGGGCAGGTAAAATTTTACCAGCGCTCTGGACTCAAGATGCTTCCATTTGAATTTTAAAGTGTTAAAACTAGTTCATTACAAACCAGAACATTATATGTTATTAAACCTATAGTAATATTAATGATATAATATTATTATACTTGCATACTGGTAGATAACACACAAAAATTATAAATTATAACAGGATATTTCAAAGTTTACTAGAAAGGGAGATATCTCAATCCAAATTAATATAAATTTATTAAATTATAAATTTATATTATTTATACATTTGTAAACATAAATTTGGGTGCAATTGTGTATTTGAATATATTCTCCCACACAGCTCATATTTATCTTGATTGTGACTTCTAACAATTCATGATGACTATGTAAATGACAACCAAAGATTTTCAGCTCCCTCATTTCATCTTGCAGTCATTCATAATCACAGGTGGATTTTGCTTCCTAAGCTACTCTGCAGTACCATTTCAAGAACATTCTGATCAGTAATCAAAACAAGAAAATAATTTTCAGCTGTAATAATAAATTTTGCAAAACAAATTTTGCTGACTGCCATGGATTCTCTAACTGCAGTAGTGGCTTGCTGATGCTTGTGGTACTCCAATTTTGTATGCCATGCTGTAGGTTCACCTTTATCTCGTTCAGATTGCTCCTGTTTTTTCTTTTCTGTAACTGCTTTCTTTTTTGCTTTTTTCTTTTTTCCTTTTTTTTTTTTTTTAATACCTATAATCTCTTTTCACTCAGGAATGAATTTACTTTCTTTTTATTTTTGTGGGAGGTGAAGGGTTTGTATTGCCACAAATGTGGACCTACACATTTGCCTCTACTTCTACTTTTTCTCAGTCTTGCGTTCATGTAATCAAATATATTGGCTTCAGCATCACACCACTTCAGGATGCTTGTACCTACAGGCTGTTTGGCAGTTTGCATTATTACTCTGAAAAAAATCTGTGTGGAAGCAACCAAGAAAGCACTCATGTTCTTGCCAGAGGAACATAGCAGTAGACAGGAGCTGAATGCAGCTCTTGCAGAAGGAAACAAAGTGTTGTCCATTTGGGTTGCAACCAAGCTAAAAGGCTGCCAGTTGTCAACAAGTGAGAAATCCCACTCTTCTGTGTATGGCAGTCTGCCTTTCTAATTACATAGAGCTCTGACTGGAAAAGCTGGGATTCTGAGTGTGGCTAGTATAATGGAATATAAGATTGAGACTTCATAGAGTTTTCTGATGCACTGATGCATGGTCTTGAGCCACTACCTAAGTGCTCAGGGACACACATTTCCCAAGGTCTAACCAGACAGAATTGGGATTCCCAGACCCTCATTTTCTGGAAGAGCTAGGAAATAGTCAACAGCACTAACCCTGGAAGCTCTGGCAGCCCTGATTTTTTGAACCCAAACTAGTGCACACTAAACCAGGTGTATGGATGGTTCAGATTTCACAAGTCAGGGTTTTACTAGGAAATTTTGTATCAAACTTTTCTCCTGACAAGCTCCAAAATGTTATTGTACATGCAAAACAGCAAAAAATTTCTCAAAACTACTTCACTAAATACTACAGGAACCCATTGTAATTGCTGAAAATCTTCACAGCTATAATGTATGTGTTTGATGCTTGGCTGCTGTAGTTACTACGTGGATCCACTATGATGATGAGACATGTGAGACTGTTAGACCAAAAAATGTATTTTTAGAGTGTTACATTTTATGCTCTTTTGAATTAGCTCAGTTGGTCAGAGCATGGTGCCAATATGCCAAGGTTGCCAGCTTGATCCCTGTGTGGGCCGTTCACTTAAGAGATGGTTCTTGTGGGTCCCTTCCAGCTCAGAATATTCTGTGATTCTGTGAAATAACAAATTATGTCAGCCAAAGTTAATATCCACTTTATTTTCACTTTATTTAGTCATTGCCACTTTTGGGTAATAACTATTACTTTGTCCCATTCCCACATGCCTGACATGCTTCATAAGCCTTGTTATGTGGCAACACTGATGCTCACTTCCAGTCCTTTCTGTGCCATTGTTTCACAGACTACCACTGATTCAAGCACCAGTGAGAGCAAGAGTGCTGATGACTATATTATGGTTTCCAAAGAAGAGGAAAGAAGTAAAAGTGCTGTTCCAGAGCCAGTGCAGGCCCTTCAGGCACACAAGGAGGCAGCGGTGAAGCCAGAAGCTCCGTCTCGTTCTTCTTTGATATTTTCTGACCCTCTGATGGGTTCCATTTCAGCCTCCTCCAGCAACCTGAGCTCCAGCCCTGATGACGACAGTAGCAATAACAGCAAAGATTCTGACTTTGCTATTGTCAGCCCACTGGACATCTGAAGAAAAAGGTTGGGGGTGTTTGGGAAATCTGTCATTACAACTCAGCTCTAATTTCAGTGATTCCACGGGCTGGATAGTTCTTTGGATTACAAGGACAGAAAATAAATAAAGGTAACCCATTTCAGCTACCAAAAGCCTAAATTAAAATAAAAAGGCAAACAAACAAAAAGAAAGACATAAATTTGCTACTTTTAAAAAATAATATATACATTTTAATAACTGCCTTAAATAATGACCCAGTAAAACCCAGTTCTAATATACAATTATTATTAATTATGGTGTTACCTTACTTAGGAACTTTGTTACTATAAAACTGTTGCTTTCCCAAAATATAGAGTAGTATATGCTAGGTACCATAATGGAAGTATGTGGATACTTGGCATCAGACCTGAAGCTGCAATGACAGGCTAGATTTAACATTGTCCTTTTACAAAATATGCTTGACTGGGTTTTCTGTGTAGGAAAGGGTACTGTTTCTTCAGAGACTGTGTTTAGAGAAGTAGGGAATGAGTATCAAAAACATTAAAAACATCATCCTGGTAGGAAGTTTGTTCTCCCTTGAGGAATCCTAGTTTCTTCGTTTTTATCTGGCAATAGCCTGAGGTGTGTTCAGGGCAGAGGTTTATGTAGTTGTTCCTCCGTGCTTACAGGAGACTGTGTGACAAACTCCTTGAGAATGGGGACCTACACAACAGAGCCTTATTTGCCTTTGTCTGCTTTTCCCCCTTGAGAGTTCCCAGTTCACCTCTTTATCTTTGTCTACTTTTACTTCCCCTGGTATGATTTTCTTTTATTATACTCAGACTACCACAGTTAAAACAGTAGGTGCAAGGGAAATAACAGTGTTTCATAATGTAGACCTGAGCTGGTTGAACTAAAGCTAGCTCAAGTATGATAACGTACCAGGGAAGGTTGCAAAGTGAAATTAAATGTTCATAACTAAAAGCACTTTATGTGTCATTGCTATTATCTTCTATAGACTCTGTTTACATATATTCCTATATGATTTCCATATTTTTAGTCAAGAGAAACATAATGGTGCAGCAGCCTTAACCAACAGAAAATTTCTAATTAACTCTGTTACTTGTTCTTCTATGGAAAAGTGTATTTCTTTCCCATCAAGTCCATAGTACATTTAATAACAGCTTTTTTTGAATAGATAAGGGGGGCTTTCTGTACTCTCTGCTCCCTTTAACCTCTGTTGGAATTCACAAAACAGAATTGGTGGTAAGTAGATGGCTCCTCTTGCAGGACCTACACAGAGTTAGCTTGAGGAAGAATGTTAGTATGTCACTCTGTCACAGCAGTGAAAAAAAAAAGCATTATTTGCTTTTAAGATGCATATACATTATACCATGCAACAACTTCCTATTTGCTTGGCAAAGCTTGTGTTTGTTCAAAGTTATGAAATCGTAGTTATTTGCTGCTTAGTCTGTAATTGTAGATGAAGTACCCTATCCCAAAGATGAGGTGACATGTAATTTGCTGGTCTTAGATTTTACAAGCTCTGCGTCAGTGACTGAACTGAAGAGTTAATTGTCACGTAATTACATGGTAGCTGCCATCCTTACATGTTCAAAAGCCACCATGTAGTTCTTCAGAGATTATTTGTGCCTTGTAAAGTGTTAAAATACTAGAATGTTATGAGCAGGCATAGCATCACACCTCTCTGCAACAGAGTGATGAACAGTCAGGAACAGTTGGATGACTATTTACGTGAAAGATCTTAAATGCATAACATTTTGGAGAGGTGTTTATTTTGGTTTAATTTTACGCTTTATAAAAAATCACTTTGGAATTCAGCATGCATGCCTGTCTCCAGTTTATTTTATTACCTGTGTTTGCATGAATGCCAGGGGATTGGGTGGCTGGTTGATTTATTTAGGTCTTTCAAGCTTTTCTAGCCTTAACCTATACAGCAAGGCTTGTCACGCCATCAGCAAAAGGTGGCTGTTGAAGAAGTACCTGTGGAAAGAGGAAATAAATATTCTAGGGACAGAGAGAGAAGTTTTATATTCTATGATACATAAACCTTCAAAGATTCCAGTAGTTTGGCAGGAGAAAATGTTTTTACTTCTTTTTCATTTTTTTAAGCATAAGTCTTTTGATTTCTATTCTAGTGGGTTGTTTCAGGGATCACATTGCAATTTTCTTGAACAGTCTCATTGCCAATGGAAGAGTGTGATTTGTACAGGTTTTTTATTTTTGTAAATTAGTTGTATCTTTAATATTACATATTTTAAAACAGTAGTAAAAGTATATAAAGATTTGGGGAGTTTCTAAGAAGAATCAGTGAATACCAATGAGCTGAATGTGTATCATGCCATGGGATATGATAAAAATCTTCAAAGGCAGAGAGATGATTATACAAATAAGATCACAGTGACTCCAGTAAATGAATCTGCTTTGGTTGTACCGTGTCCTTCAACGTCTCAAATATGTTGTCTCTGATATTTGATCATAGTGCAGAGATAATTAGAAGTATTTTAGGATATTCATTAAGTCAGAAACTTGTAAGTTAGATAAAACATCAAATCATCACCCTGTTTTGTGTTAAGAACATACTGAAAGAGAAATTGTTATTTAAAATACATTATTCTTTTTCTCCAGAAATGGCCTACTCATAATGTTCATGGATAACAATCAGATAGAAAAATTATAAGCATTGCAAATTGCTGACAAAAACTAATGCAGCATTAAGATTGCTGGTCTGAGACTGTTTTATTGTATCTCACATCTGTAATTTATTACTTTAAAGTCTCTTGCATGTCATGTCAGTTGTAGGTACTGCAGAAAGGCAGTATCATATTTTGACTGCGTATTGATTTAGTTCTGGAGCTTTGTATCTTTACTCTGGAAGAACATCTAGCCCACTTTATTAAAGACAGAATTAACAAACTTCCTTGGTTGTGCTTGTGCTGTTTTCTCAAAAAAGAAAGGAAAGCTTTTTGGCTAGAATACTGGGAGCATGATTTCTCAGAACTAGGATGATTCAAACTTCAAAACTATAAGTATAAGCACAAAGTTTATTAATACTTTCATCAGATTTCATCTATGTGATCCAGGGAATAAAACTGCTTGTCATTTATCTCAGCTAAACAACATAGAATATTTCCTGCTTTACCATATTTCTTGTATCAGAAAATGAACCAGAATTTACCATGCCATAACTTTTCTGCAATTTCATGAGGCTCAGTATAGTATTGTTGTGTCTCAGTAACAGTGCCAATATCTGTACAATACATTTCTGAATCTTTATACTTGAATTCACACTCTTAACTCTTTCCCATGATTCTCCAGTATGTTCTCATTAAATGACATTGAGGCAACTATTAAAGATTACATTTCAGATTTAAGGTGTACTTGTGCCTGGTAGTTAAAATGTCGTCTGTTCAAATACAATCCTAACATGAACAGATTTTCAAATTCTTGAAATGTGTCAGCCCTTAAATAGTACTTTTGATTTTGTGCTGCATGTGTTGGTTTTGAATGAGTTATTCCAATGGTTTATTAGACTTGAAAAGGTGCAATTTCATAAAATAAACTTCATTTGGCTACAGAATAGTAATTACACTGTCCTGTAATCTGTCCTGTTCTTTTGAGTGTGATTATATACAGCCTGTGCATTGGTGTTTCCTGTGTCCCCCCAATGCACTGGACTCTGACTTCAGTAGTTAGCTAAATTTAGAGATGAAGGAGCATGAAGAAAAGGTCATTAGAGTAATAGCAACTTGAAGCATGCACACAGGCAACTTGCTTTCCTGCCTCACAACTTACTTAACCACTGAAATGGTAAGAGAGGTTTTAGATTTGTGGGAGGATCCTGCAAGAGGCAAAGTGCATAACCCTAGAAAAAGACAATGAGCTGGAAGGAATGCAGCTTGAGACTCTGAAACTATGGGTTCTTTAGGGCAGGAACCATCTTTTTCTCTGATACTCTTCATCACAAACACTTCCAAAATTAGGATAACAATAATAATGATATACTCATTATTTCACCACATTTTGCACTTTCAAACAGAGCTAGGTTTAATCCAGTAACAGTAACTCAGCTGATAGCAGTAGTGTTGGAGCAGCAGAATATGGTCCCACACTGCTGAAATAAGTGCAGATGAGGAACAGTAATTTAAATAAATAAATTAGAACCAAAGAAACCTCACATCAGAAACAGGACTACAATATTGCCAAATACAAAAAGCTGTACTTCGTTCCAGTTAAATATGAAGTATAAGAAGTATTTTCTACACTGTGCTTCAGGTAGCACTTGTTTACCTTGTTTGACTACATCAGGTAGGTTTGTGCAAACCTATCTTTGTTTTTAACTTGTAAAAGGCTAGCTGATGCCTGAATTTGGGAAATAGTAAAATATATCAGCTGCAGAAGGAAGATACTGTGCTTCTATTTTCTATGAATGTTAAGAATTTGATCCTTCAAGTCCTGCTGATTTCACACTTTCACTGTCTTCCATAGTAACAATATGAAAAACCCTGTAATCATTTCCAGAGACCTGATGGGAACTCCACTGCTTAAGTCATCACATGTAGTTGCAGAGCTTTGAGCTGAGAAACTTTTCACAGCTTTTTCTTTGGCTGTGAGCTTTGGAGACTGTAGCAAAACCAGGTTTGTCTGGATATTTAACTCATACAAAGAAGCATTTGAAGTTACTACAAATTATCATGTCAGTATTTGAAACCTTATGGAATAAAAATGCTACATAGTTTTCAGATGGAAGAATAGTTGTCAAAATATCTTGACTGCCCACCTGCTATGTTAATTGAATGCAGTGGATGGGGAATGTAGCAGCATTTCCAGAGCATCATTAAACTGCCCTTTAAAATAAGAATATATCAAGCAAAAAGATACAAGAAGGCAGATTGTCAGCCTAATGTCATATAATTTGCTGGATAATATCTATCTCTCTGCAATAGTCAGGAACACACATCATCTCTGTCCACAAATGGAGGGGCTTGCAACAGCCTGGAACACGTGGCAGAAAATGTAAGTGAACATGAGCCTGTTCATAAAAACATTTTTAAAACTTCAAGGATTAGAATACAGCAAAATGATTTGTCAAATATAAAGTAAATACACACAAAGCTTATTTAGGCTTGCAAAAATTATCAGGTCTCAAAAAAGTTTCATTTAGTTTAGAAGATGGTACTCCAGCCTCCAGGTGATGGCACAGGGTGACTTACAGAAGCACCTATAGGAGTCTGGGCCTGCATTGAACTTCTTGTGCTTCAGACTTGGAACTGCCAAATTCTGGAGAGCAGTAATTCCAGTGTAAGCAATGAATTGCACATGTTAGTACTAAGTTGCAAAGAAGTCATGATGGGGGAATTCCTCAGCAGACCCTCTTTCCAAACTTCCTTTGTTCTCATTTCCCACAGTCAAGCCCATCTGACAATTTTGTGGTACCCATAAAAACTTCAGCTGTTTAAATCTTCTTGAAAAACTGAATTCTCAGTCACTGTGATCAAAGTTAGCTGTTAATCATCTCAGGACTCTAATACCCTATGCCTGCAGCCTGGCCACCAGCCCAACCAGTGTGCTTCTTCTTCTCATGTAAAAGCTGAAATCTTATGAAAATCTCACAATACTTCTACAGCAGGTGGTATCCATATTCAGTCCTCATTACTTCCCTGTGGTAAACTTTATTGTAAGTTTTACTGCATAATATTTTCTCTAGCCATACTTCTGTTGTAATTCTTAGAATCCAGAAAAAAATAGAAGAAAATCTTGGCTTCACTCAAAAACACTTGGCTTTTTCTTTTCTTCATCTACTGGTAAAGTCTCTTTGCTGAGAATTTCTGGTTCTCTTTCTTGTAAAACAGCCTATGTGTATTTATACTGCTTGTAAGGTAAAGTTCTGATGTATATTCTCTTTAAAAATGCTGAAACCACTGATTTCTCCAGACTTTTTCCCATAATAAGTGGGGCTTGAGTTAAGCATAAACTTGAAAAAAACTATGAATGGGAATAGTGTCTATTTTCAATTTCTAAAAAAAACAACATCTTTTAGTAAACAGACTGGAGGGCAAATAATGCAGTCTACCAAACAATGCCATTTTCTTTAAAAAAAAAAAAAATTTAAATCCACTATTGCCCCTGGTGAAACCATGGAGAGGGAGAACTATTTGGGGCAGGGTGCTCCTGGGCACAGGGGAAGGTGGCCCATGGTTGTGCTTGGAGGAAATGCAGGACACCCAAGGCCATGCCACGCTGGTGTGTGTTCTCATGTCTGGAGCATGGGAAGACCCATCCTTGTGCGGGGAACACAGGCTGCAGTGCTACTGGACAGATGGAGGATCAGAAGATGAAAATTAGTGTGTTTTACCTTCCATGGATTTTTAAGCTTCAGAGGAAATAAATGGGAAAGCAACTGCAAGCATCATTAACATTGTTGGTGTTACAGTCACTGAAATGTGCTTTCCTCAGTGTTTTTTTTTCTGTGGGATGCAAATTTTTCATTGTAGAGGGGCTTTTAAAGAGCAAATAAAAGTCTCCTTTTTCATATTCTGACACTTTTGCAGCATGTGAATGTTGGGGATTTTTAAAGAGATGTTATTATTGGTGTAAATCCACATAGAGATTGCAGCAACTTCCCTCCTTCTCTCTCTTCCACGTATCAGACATTTTGAAGTAAGCCGAAGAAAAGAGAAAGAGTGTCTTTAAAATTCTTGTCATTTAAGTGCTGCATTTTTATGTGATGGTATTAGTGTGCTTGGTAGCTTGCACTGGGCAGAAAACCAATGTCTGCTAAAACATGTTCGAGAGAGAAAAAGTGTCGACAATTTTTCATCTACCTGAGCATTGTGTGTTTTGCCAGTGCTTATTAAGGGGCATCTGGCCTTACTGGAGGAAGTTGATAGGATGAATATGGCTTAAGCAGAATTTTTTTTTTTTTTTTTTTT
>VYXF01010446.1:4266517-4399457 GCA_013397295.1 Polioptila caerulea
TTTTTTTTTTTTTTTTTTTTTGGCAAAGAAAATCAGTACTTGCTTTTGCACATAAAATTTTTTCATTGTTTTCTAAAATCTTTCATTCTCTGAAAATAACTTTTTGTTGTGCTTCTATAAGATATGTCAAGAGTTTCTTTTTCTTCCTCACCATCCTCTGTCTTTGTCTGCACCCTGGCATATGCACAACCTGCAGAACCATCTCATTTCCCCATCTCTGCCTTCCCCACGTTGGGATTTATGAGAGATCCAGTTGCAAATAATTTGGGGAAAACTGCACCAAGAGATGTGGGGGTACAATACAAATGGCAGCCTGACCCAAATGAGCAAGTCACACCTTGCCAGCAAAGATTCATTGGTTCTCTGACCTTGCAAAGCTCCAAGCTCACCAAGCTCACTTGGGAAGGGGAAGCATTCCTAGGAAGCAATCTGCCTGGTAGACCAGTATAGCATTATTTGAGAATAACTGTATCCTTTACCTTCAAAATCAGAAAACATGAGTCTAACCTTCAGCAAGTTTATAAAATGCACAGCAAAGACCTCAAGCACAGAGAAGCAGTCCAAAATTCTCACATTTCGTGAGCCTGTCAGTGCACACTGTGGATAGTGCCATGATCAAAAGAAAGACAGGTGCTGGGGGCTGGTGATAAAAACATGAGCTCCAGTTTCTGCTGCAAAATGCTGATGAGACCAAATAGAATCATCAGGTAGGAGCAAGGTAAGTTCAACAAAATGTGAAATACCATTCCCTTCCTTCAGAAAGAAAGTAAGTTTCAAGTACACTACTTTGATATTCTCAAAGAGAAAGTCACATTCTGGTTCAAAATTATTTCAGTTGGAAACTTCATGTAGTCCTTTACAGAAAGTACAAAAACTTAAAACTAATATATTTCAATTCATGATGTTTTAAAATTCCTTCACCAATACACTGGTTTTTGAATGGAGGGGAGATTATTAATAAGAAATAAAATCTATATGAGGCAGGTGGGCTTGTGCTGCAGGATGTTCCTTGGGAATAGAGCCAGGCAAGTTTAAAACTGAGAGATGCTTAAAACAGAAAGTGAGGCCTTGCAGCTTACACTCAAAGGCAGGACTGGCATTTTAAGGGGCTGGCTGCTGGAGGGAGGTGCTGACCTGAAAAACTCACTCCTCTAGGAGAGCTGGTGAGCAGCACTATCAGGGACAGCTCATACACTGAGGCAGATGGAGCTGTCTGTCCGTCTGTCTGTCAGACTGGGATGCTGTATCAATATCAAAATCAGTAGCTGTATGATTGGCATTCACCATATTTTGGATGAAAGACCCGAGGTTTTAGCAGTGTGCTGGGCAATCCTCTCTCTAACCTTGTCACACTTGCAGAGCCACCATGGGGAGAGGTAGATCTCCATTTCCAGAGCCTGCCAAGCAGACCCAGCCTGCTTGGATCAGATCACCCTAAGTGTGAATCAGCACACTTTGACTGATGCCCACAGCCACAGCAGCTTACTCACATCAAGGTATGTTTCTTTTTTATCCAACATCTGCTGGCCTAGACAACCACGTGCAACAATGGTTCATCACAGGGCTGAGGATGGCACTGCAAGCCAGCAAGTCAGGGGGATGCAAATGATCTCCAGAAACAATAGCACCATAGGGAAGTTTTTATTTATTTTAGAGTTTTAGAGAGAATAACAGAGGATTAAGCTTATTGAGGGCATTTTGTTTATCAGCTACATTGCTGTGCTGGTAACTTGGGTAACCTGGGCACTGGGAAGAGCCTCCTCTCCCCTTCCTGCTCTGTCAAAATAGCTCTGTGCTAGCACTTGTTCATCTCTGCTGGTGTTGTGTGTCCTTCTAAGACATAAAAAATAACAGGTCCTTGTCCTATGCAGGGTCACTGGAAATGCTCACTGCAGACACAGCCCCTAAGTACCCCTTGGTCTTCAAAGACCCCAGACACTGATCACCCTTGGACTCGTGGTTGGTTGTGCACAGAACATCCGTGTTGAAAGCGTTCTTACGCCTCTGCTGGGAGCAGTTCACCACAGACCCTCCCCGCCAGCGCCTGCCGCAGCTGCTGGTGGTGCTAAAGCACGTAGCAAACCCCAGCGAGGGCAGCAGCAGCTCACACTTCTTGGAAGTCCTCTCCTCAGTTCAGGGAAGGTCTCTGTGAAGAGGAATCACAGTTCTGCAGGTGCCTCTGCACTGGGGTGGGGATGGGACACTTGCCAGCAGCCCAGAGAGGAGCACTAGCAGCCTATGGACAGCAGTCCCTGGCCCCTGCTCACTCCTTCAGAGGCTCCATTGATTTTGGGGGCTGCATGGGACTCTTGGCACCCATCCTGCAGCGCAGTCTGTGCCAGACATCCTCCCCAGGCTCTGCTCCCCAGCCCCTCAGCATCACCTACGGCTGTTCTGGGGCTGCTGTGGAGGTAGTGGCAAGTTTGCAAAGGCTTTTGGTGTGAGTGGGCACTGAGCCTCATACAGGCTGATGCAGTCCAATTTTCCTACATCCATGCATCCTTCAGTTTGGCTACACCTGGGGAGAAAGGTTTCCCTTTTGGTTGTAATTGACTTCCTGATGAAAATCTTCACAGAGCTGTTCCTGGGACTCAAACTCATCAGGGGGGTGAAGGGGGGGTGTTGCTGCTCTTCACTTTTTCAGAGCCAGGAAAGTGTTGAGGGTTATTTTCTTTCTTTTAAATGTGCATAGGCCTTCCTCCTGGGGATGAGCACACTGCCTCTCCAGTGCTGCTCTGTGCCACCGGTGACAATCACAGGGCTCCAAAAGGCCACTGAGCATGTTCCAGAGGGAGCAAGGGGTACCAGCAGTGATGATGGGAAAAGTCTGCATGTGAGCAGGTACAGCCACGGCCCTCACCTTTCCCATGCACACCCGGAATCCCAGGCTGTGCCACAGGCCGTGTCAGCAGGGAGCTGTGCAGCACAGCCTCCAAGTTTCCCTGTGAACCAGGCACTTCAATAAGCAGAGCGTGAAGAGCCCCATCACCACAGGACCTCTGCCACGCAGTGCGTGGGCCAGGCAGTGCCCTGTGGACTGCCAGTGCGCCACAGCACAATGAATCTGCACTGACCTGAAACGGCATTAAAAATAGATCCCGAGATACAAGACTGGGGAGAGCGGAAAGGCGAAGCATGAGCTCATTGCTGCTGCTGCTGTCTTTTGCATTTGAATAGATTTTCTTAAACAGTAAAGAAGCAGCTAACATCTGGTTAGACTTTTGTTATGGAGTCCATGTTTTAGCACCATAATTACTGTTGCATTCAGAGTTTTCCTGAATTCCTTTATTTTACATCTCATATAGCTTAATGAAAGTGGCTGAGAGATTTCAATGAGAATGCTTGTGCAATATTGATTAGGAGGATAATTTTAGGAATGTTTGGTAACTAGCACATTTCACTAAAAGAACTTCTTTTTCTAAAATATGTTATATAGTGTCTTGTGATTTTGTGACCTACCTTCTCAGCTAAAGATTAAAGATTATCTTTTTGAAGTAAAGATGTGGGAGAGTAAAAGAAACTAACAGTACCATGATAATGATGAGGAGAGGCTGTGAGAGCAGTGTGAAGGTTGTTGACTCTAGTTGCCTCGAAACAGATTTACAAACAGCTCAAAGAATCAATTTAAGTTCACATGAATAACAAGTGCATTAGTCACATTAGGGCTTAATGAAGTGTTTATGAAAAACAGCCTTGTAGCACTGTCCTTCAGAAGTAATTCACTAAGATGAGTCTGACAACATGTTCTGGATTTAATTTGTCCAGTGTTTAGGTCACTTAGGAATGGAGACAAGGGTAGGATACCATTGTTTCAGGATTAACAATCAACTGGAGAAAGTTGGAAATTCTCCTGGAGTATCTGTGCTTTATCAGATTCAACTTTACATGTTGTAAATTCATAGACACCATTAAAATCAACAGTAGAGCCTACTGTGAGCTCTGATTTTCACAGAACTCTTGGTAGACACAGGGCAAGAAATGGGGACTTGAAGACAGATTCTGTTCATGACAAATGGAGGCTGCCAATCACCATTTAATTGCCACAGTACAAGGCCAAGCACTGCTTTTTCTGCCCCACTTTGGACACTTGCCCATGCTGTTTTTCTTTTGTAGATGACCTGTGACTAGGGAGTCTGAGATTGTAATGCTGCCTTCCCTGCTATAATCTCTGTGGGAACTTGCTGTGCTCCCACCATCACTGCCTCAAGTTCCACCAGCTACCCAAGGGTCATACAGAGAATTGATGAATCAAATGCTTCTACTTGGCTGTTGGAGAAGACTCATCAGCAAACCAGAGGTCTGAATTCACAGACAGTGGCAGAGCTGCACCAAGCAGGAGCAGGAACTGGTTTTGGTTTCAGTGTGATCCCATGTAATTTCCAAGGGTAGAGCAGGCTCTGCATAGGATGCTGAGGTGGGACCAGAGTTAGCATTTGAAGGAATTAGCTGCCTCAATACCACTGAAGTGGATATTTGGATTTAATAGCTGAAGTGCTTTGCTGCTTCTGAAAATACTGCCAGCAGCTTTAAAGTCTTGTCTGAGCTGTTCTGTACGCCCTTTTCCAAGCTCAGGAGAGTATAATTATAGCTCTTCCCTAATATTGCATAATGAATACATGAAAAATGGTGTCCTCTGCTTGCTGCTGAGGTAATGGGAAGGCCCTCTTTTACTTCAGATTGATAATTGGAGTAGGTTTATTGATTACAGCCTTTCTGAGAACTATAAACTCAGAAAAGGAAGAAAAGTAGTTGGCTGCAGAGGTTGAGTCTAAAGGTACTAGAGATTTATCACTGGTGTCACATACTTGTTTGTATTTGTGCTGCAAAGGAAAAGCTGCAATGGCCTGGGTGCTTAGAGCATAATGGCTTCACTCTGCTTTAATTTTCTACAGAATTCAAGATTAAGGCGACGTTTGAAGAATAGCTTGGATCAAAAAGGTACATGCAACAGAAGTGATCAGATGAGACTGTGTTTGCTACACTGAAAGAGGATTGCTGCCTCAACAAATCATTCTGTGACTTCAATAACTCTCAGGGCATGGAAATATTGACTGATAGATGCATGACTTCTCCTGAATTATCACTTGCCTATGTGTACTAAAGTAGAAAATACAGACAGTGCCTATTCTTTGCCAATGACTGGAAAAATAATTCGTGCTCTGGGTTACCTTCATGGTTTTCAACAATAAAGGCTGGACGAGCTTCATGCTTTCATTAAGGAATAAATCCAGCACAGACAGAAAAGGGTGTTGGATACATCAGCGTCTGCATGCCAGTTTAGCTAATATCATGTAGTGCAATCTCTCTGCAGCATGAGAAAATGAAAGAATTTAGAGCAGGTTCTTTTCCTCGGAGTCCTTCACAAAGTACATTTCCAGATTTTTGCTATTCAACCTATTCTGCTTAAAGGAAGAAGTAATACTGTGTGTACACAGAATTATTATGTCAGAATGTTTATTATTTTTACATAAAAGTACTGAACTTTATTTGAATTCACTAGTTCATTTAACTTGTGGGAGAGGAAGGTTCTTGGAAAAAAAATTAGTTGTAGAAGGCTATGCAGAGCAAATATGGTATGTTTCATATTTGAATCTGGAAACCAAGACTTCTCTTTTAAGAAAGTATGGGAAAGAATACCAATGAACTCTCACACATGGGATGACTTTAGATAATCTTTCTTCCTCTGGGAAGCTCTAACATTAACAGAGGACCTAGTTTCTTTGGGGAGCATAACCAAGCCTTTATGGAAGGATGTAGGAGTTTTGGACAAGGATGACCTGTCCAAGATCAAAAAACAAACATTGGTTTTAAACTTTTTGGCAGTTGCTGTATTTTAGCTTGTTTCCTTTGTATGTAATGAAAACCTTCATTTAAACAATAAATAACTAACTTGCAATGCTTATCTGGCCTTAAATTAATATCATGGTCACCGTGGTCACAGAGAAGACTGTTCCTTAGGTTTTGCTTTAAAAAGCAAATCTCTCAGTGTGCCTTTGATACAGTAAGTTTTAGGAAGCAAAGAACTTACTGTGAGATGCTGCCATTTCCAAACTGATCTTTTACAATGATCTTCCTCTTAGGGAGTGAGATTCCTAATGGACCTCCCAATCTCCATCTTGGCTCTCTTCTTACAGTAAAGGACAGAACTCAGCACAGGGCACAAATATTACTCTGTTGGGATGATTTACACTCCTTTTGAGGAGTGGGAGGAATGGGAAGACACCTTTCCTGATGGAGAGAAATCTTCCTGGCATTGCTATAGTTCTTAGAGAAGAGAGCTGTGTCCAAGAGCATCACTGCAAAATATTCCCTGAGGATCAGGGCTGGAGTTTACCTCACCCTGAGATATCTGTTTTATCTACAAATTATAAAAATGGAATGGAATGACAATTAACATGCTATTTCCCCCAATTATTTTCTCCTATATTTCATTGTTTTTATTGTTATTACTGTCTCTTACAAAATACCCAATGTGATTACTAAGGGTGTGAAGCCCTTGCCTTGCAGATCAAATGATAAATAACATAGATCAGGGTACTTCTAGTGGAGAAAAAAAAATCTCCTTCTGACAGTGTCCTTCAGGAAGCAGGGAGATGTCATTCTTGCATGTTATCTTACCATGTTTCCTGTAAGGCTCAGCTTGTTGGTTAGAGTAAACAAGGGTACACCCAGATGAGTGCTGCAGGTTGTTATGAGTTGAAATAGCAGGTAGCTCACGTTATCTGTGCACAAAGTTTCAGTTCCTTAATAGCCTAGCAAATCTTGAAACTAGGCTTACACATTTCTGTGGTACGTGGGAAGAACACGTTTCTCTAGGCTTTGATAATAAATTCTGTACATTGAATAATTTATGTTAACCAGGATTCTCAAATAAAACCAGTGAAAATGCAAATAATGCTTCTTCCTTTTTATGAGAAAACTTCTAAGAGCACATAAATATTTTGTTAGAAGCTCCATTTCAGCTAGCAGACCTCCAGAAATTAGGGCACTGAGCTGTAAACTTCACATCCTGTTTTTTCCTTAATACCATCTGGGGAAAATAATGGAATCTAGGCTTTACTGTCTTTCCACAGATCATATACAAGCAAAAAGACTATCACTCACTTTGTTGCATTGAGACTGTCACCATTCACATGAAGCCTAAACCTCGGATTAATCTCTGAACCATGATGGCTTTATTTTCAAAGCATCAAGCTTAATTTAAAAGCTCTATGTGACTTGAGGTTCTGGCTGTCTTAGGTCTCTAGGTCTCCTTACAGTGGCCATATCTCCTCCAACTCCTCACTGAAAGGGGTTACACTAACTCACTGCCCTGGCAGGAGAAACAGAGATGGGAGACCCACTCTAGATTTCCTTCTTCCCAAACACTGCAGCAACATCTATGCGCCTGATTTTTTTTTAGAGCTTTTGTAAATCTAGTGTGTTTTATTGACACGTAGGGATATTTCATCTAGACTCTCCTGAAATTGCTAACACCCAGCAGCCAAGGAGCTGCATTTCCCAGCCTCTGCGATACAGTCATTGCAGCATTGCCACGGGAAGAGGAGACCCATCAAGGCTCTTATTGCCACAAAGGATTTAGATGTTTATGCAGAGGAAACAGCAGTCCTGTCAGTGTTGTTACCTAATTCTCCACCCTAATGAAAAGAAAAAGAACTTTTGGTTCTTGCAAAGATTTGCCAATGTGATAGTTCACGATCTCCATCTTGATCTGTGTTTTCAGAAGCCTCCCAGTTGATTACTGTTAAGGATTTGAGTCTTTGTTCTTACATTTAATGTAACAGGAATAATATTAATGGGGTTTGGGTGTCTGTTTGCTCATTAGGCAGTCAGCAGGAGCTCACTTAGTGGAGCACAATCTCACAGTTATTACATTATCACTTAATTATTCAGCACTGACATCACTGCATCTTCACAGCAGGCAGCCACATAACTTGGAAAGGGGTGTGTTTCACTTCAGCCTTGTACATCTTGATGAAAAGAGGGTAAAAGGAGTGGCTGGATGTAGCTCTGTGCCAGACTGATCCTGCCTTACTGCATATAGCCTTTCAAGCAAACTAGGCCCTCATCGCAGAGCACAAGCCACAGGAAGTTATTCTGAAATAGGGCAGCTACAGGGAAGAGTAATCAGAGGAAAGGAGCTGTCAGTAAAAATGTCACATTGCTGTACAACTGTACTTGCTGAGATATTTTTAGGTTGTTTAATAGAGAGGAAGGGAGGGATGGATGCTTTTGCAGTGGTAAAAAGTGTTCATCTAAATTTCCTGAAATCTCTTTAGTTCTTTAGTTAACACACAGGTGAAACAAATTTAACACCATGAAGCTGCTGTTTTTCTCTGTGAGTTAATTTCTGGTGTAGGCTTCCCTGTAGTCCTTGAGGAGTTAATTGTTTCTTGTGGCTTTCCCAAACAAAATCTTGTCAAATGGCCAGGCAATACAAGCCAGATTATCCCTCCTCTCCACAAAGCTGTGTTACAGGGGGATGCTGTAGAGTTTTTGTTCTCATGGTGGAGTTTTAATCACTCTTCTTTCAAACATGCAGCACAGCAAAGGCCAGATGCCAGGCAGTGTAAGGTCTCAGCTGAGTCTCTCTGTTCAACAGCTACATTGCCAAAATCAGTCATTGTTCAGGTGGCAAAACTGGGGTGAGTCAACGATGTTCAGCTTTGTGAGGCCATGCACCAGCTCACTACAGAAAATGTGTAAAAGCAGCAAGAAAAAGAGGCAGGAATACTCTGCTCAAGGGCTTGTGGGGTGTTTTCATTGTTCTGTGCAGAAGAATATGTTCTCTCAGTGCTTCCTCAAGGGAAAAGAAAAATCTCTTTGGGCAGAATTGTCTCTAACAGAAATGATTGGCAGACTCATGCAGAAGCACATTCCTGCAGATAAGTGATTGCTTCTTATATAAGGGAACAGCTTTTGCAGGAAGTCCTGAATGCACAACTTTTGAACATCTTGTATTCAGCGTTGAGAACATGTACAGGAATTTGTATTCACCACAGTGAGAGACCTGTGAAGTTTCTGGCAATGAATTTGTGGATTATGTTTGTTGCTGTGTCATTCTGAGATTTAGAGGTGATTTTAAAGGGTGATGTGCAAAGGCAGAAAAGATTTTGTTCCACTGATATTATAAAGGTGCCTACCTTTGTGTTGAGTCTATGGATCAGGGTCTGGGAATTTGCAGTCACAGAGGGATCTCTTCAACCCTCTCCCTTCTTGATTTGATTTGGTGTCTGTTATTTTCTTTTTATTGTTAGCAAGACAACACAAAGGTAAAATTCTTAAATGTTCTTCTTCATTTGTTTAGCAGAAATTACTCATTTTCTATTGCCAGAAAATTTCCTGAGGAGAGGAAGCCAAGAGTGTCGGGGGAAAATACAAACAAACTACAGGTAACACCTGAGGCTTGAGGAAATGGCTCTGATGACTTGTGGAATATTGAATATTACAAAAGAGTGATCGCATATCTGTAGATATGGTTTGATATCTACCTGTGGAAGAGGTTACTACCGGATATGATTTCCCTAACAGAGTTTTATGGATCTTTAGGGTGTTTCGAGTAGACTTTAGAAACCTTTTTGAGTGTCTTACTACATGAAAGTACCTCAGATCACTGATATATTACTGTATAGTCTGCCTATTACTTCTATGGAAAGTTTATGGAATTTTCATGAGGAAAATGTCCTCTGTATGCAAGACAGGAAAGGCAGCAGTTCTGGCAGAAGCTGGGCAGCAGGAGCCCTGAAGTCTGGTGCATGCAGATGGAGGGGTTTTGAACCCCACATAAGTTTTCTTCAAAGAGATGCCTTCATTGTATGTTTAACCTAGATTGTGGCCACCCCTTGGCTTTATCTGGTTCTTTTCTCAGGGTCAGGATTAAAAGTGAAAGAGACACAATTCTTGTTCAGACTTGAATGTTTATTATTTCTTATCTAAGTTACAGCCTCACTGACTGTGAGTGCTTCTGCACACTGAGTTTACAGAGTAGAAATGGCACGTAGAGTTCTGTCTTCAAGGTTTTTTTAAGCCTACACTACCCAATTATGAGATGCCAACTAATTTATTTTTACTTTTAACCCAATACCTAACTACCTGTGCTCTGCACTGTGGACTTTTTCAACCAATCACACAAAATCTCCCAAACTTGAAGAGAAGAAGGACTAACCTACGTCCTAAACCCTCCATCTTGTTACATGTGAATTACTATATCCCAAAACCTTAAATTCTAAATATTTCACCCTGTGATATAACACACTTCTATTCAACTACACACTCACAAGGTCAGTGCTATCAATCAATTTTGGAAGCCTTTTCCATGGCCTCAGGTCAAATGCAGTGTATTTTTGAGGATCAGCCCCTGTCAGTACAGAAAACCTGAAATCCTCTGTGTGCAGGGTTCTGACACTAGATAATGGCATTTGGGAGTAAGCATCCCCCAAATAGTTAAATATAAGTAAATTCCATTGTAAGTAGCTGAACTGGCAAACTAGAATGCAGGCTGGCATCACATTCAGTCCTCCAGGGCTTAAGGCATTCTGCAGCCACAGTATCTTCTTAACATTGAACAAATGACTCAAAGTCATCCTATTACGTCTTTTCCTGCCCCTACAATGTTACAGGGAGAGCTGAAAAAATTGTTTAGCCACATAGGCAAAGCATGATCCTAATTCAATTGTTTATTCTATAAACAGTTTTTGACTTTCAGTCTATAGCTTTGTTCCAGTGGAAAATAGCTATAAACAACCAAGGATGGTGACAACTTGTACTAGTATCTGGCATCAAGACAAATCTATTTTTGAGAGAAGGAGGAGGTGCCTAGTAAACCCAGGACATACTTGGACAGTCCCTGTGGCCAGACACCCATT
This sequence comes from Polioptila caerulea, assembly GCA_013397295.1. Lineage (NCBI taxonomy): Eukaryota > Metazoa > Chordata > Aves > Passeriformes > Certhiidae > Polioptila > Polioptila caerulea. Next base: position 4,277,383 of record VYXF01010446.1, read on the forward strand.
ACCTTGAGAAGTCTGAGAAGCTGCAGCCCTAGAAGGGCTTTGCCAGCTCTGCTCTGCTCCAAGGAGGCCAGATTTCTCAGACATCAGGTGTTAGCTGTGCCACAGCAGGAGATACATACATGCATACATACAAAAGGTTCTGCAACACCTCAGTGTTTCTCATGCTGATGCTGTTCAGAAGTTTGTATGTGTTACCAGAGTAAGGGAAAACAACTGCAGAACAGAGTTTAATAATGGAAGTGGAGAAGTGACACCAGGAGTGGTATTTTTCTGACTTTCAAGGCTCACACAAAAATCAGAATACCTCTGTTTCACACTTTATTTTTGTCACTTTACTCTGCCTTCCACCGAAAAAGTGAACTTTTTATTCTCCCTTAGTTTGTTTTGCTCTGCTGTCAGCCAGAATAGTGGCTTGTGACCTTTTAGGGCTGTGACCAGTATTTCCTGACTGTGCATTTGCTCAAGCTATTTCATGCATTATTTGACAGCACAGAGATGAAACAACCAGCATTAAGTTAATTGCAAACATGACTCTTGCAAGCTCTGCCTTGCAAGCGCTCTACTTTGGGAATTCATCTGCTTCTTTAACTTGATACAGAGAAAGTCTTGTCTTCATTGCTTACAAGTGTGCAAAGAGATGGCTAATTGAGCTGTTGTCATCTTTGTTGCAAATGAGACCAGCACGCTGGAGCTGTAGTCTCAAGAGCACTATTAATCATCTTAAAGTGTCCTTTTTACTGCAAGCCCAGAATAATGTAGATTGATTAAGGAACCGGGGGAGAGGTGTGTGAAAACCGTGCATCTGACAGATGTGCCCATGGCCACTGGATTAAAGAAGAAGGAAAACTTGCTTTCTCTGGATTTGTATTTAAAGCTATTAAATGTTTAAAGAAAATTAATGTAGCTACCTAAAATTTTCAAACGCTAATAGTTCCCCTCAGATAGATGGAGCTGCCTCGAAAATACTCCTGTGAATTGAAGCAGGGACATCCAGGATGGCGGCCCTCCCTCTATAGTATGAAGTGCAGCCCACTCTGATGTTTTCACTGCTGCTCCTTACTTTGTCCCTCTAATCTATTCCTGAGAGGCTGAGGCTAACAGGGGAGTGATAATTACGTGCTGACTGCTCTTATTAACCTTCAATGACCTACTCGTGTTGCTTCTCTGGCAGGAGCCCCCATCCCCACATTACAGGGAAGTGACAGAGGTGCTGCTGGTGCCCCAGTGGGTGGCTGCAGTCTCACACGTGAGTGCAGCCATCTGTGCTCCCTGTCGATCTAAAATGTGTAAAATACAAAATTAACATGATGAAGGCAGTCGGGGGTAGGTTAATGGGAAGCTGGAGAGAGACTTTTTCTTCCCCTGTTCTTTTATATTCTACGACGTTGTTTCACCATGATCCTTTAAAGGGTTTTTATCTGCTGTATATTGATGCTACTTTATAGTGCTGCTTGCTGAGAAAGCTCTGCAAGATGTGCCTCTTCAGGGTACTTAATTTTGATCTCATGTATGGCAATCTACAGAGGTATTATTCACAGGAGTTACTGCATCGTGGTTCACATCATCTGCACTTCTAGAGAGTCTAGGATGAATCCCACAGAGAATTGAGGAGCTGCTTTCCAAAACGTTATGGCTAGAACAGAGAAGCAAGGAGCTGCCAGCATGGCTAGTACTTCCCATTTCAGCAGAGAGAGGACAAGAGACATCCCTTGTCTCCACCTAAGGATGCTCTTCGGAGCCCACTGGCAAAGGGCTGGTGTTGATTTTTGCCCCAAGAAGCAAAAGCACTGTTCAGATGCCCTGCTAGGCAGAAGAGGGAGGTGCTGCAGTCTGTTCCTAGCCCTTTGTGGCATCTGTGGGGAAAGCAAGGACGTTTTATCTTTCTCTTTCAATCACCTACAATAATTGCTGTCATGACCAGCTAGACCACTATTTTTGCCTTTTGTTTTCTGCACAGAGACCTTTCCACATGAAACTGGGCAGGATTACTAATGATAAGCTCACAGTTGCTTTGGTTTTCATTTTCCTTTTGGCCTGCCTGAGTTGATTGTCCATAAAAGATAGTTTTATTTCTTGAGCTTCCACTCAAGCCATGAGGTGAGGGTGCATCTGGACAACACAGTGCAGTGCAGAGACCTTCCAGTCTTGCACCAAACAGACCATGTCCATGGCTGGAAGCAGGGGGCTGATGTTGACACGGTGTTTACATGGGCTAGCTTCACTTCTCTCCCAAGAATATCCCTGAGACTGCCAGCTGAGCAACAGGAAGCAGCACACTCCTTGCAGATGTGCAGTAACAGGGGAGCAGTGTAAACCATGTTCTTGGCTGTACTCTTCAGGACCCTCAGTATACTGGCAGTCCTGCAGGAATGCAATAAGTAAGGTGGCAGCTTATCCTCGAGAGTGTGCCTCTGTTGAACACTTGCATTCTACTCATGAGTTATCTTTGGATACATATGATGGCTTACATTAAGTCCTTTTCTTACATGGTTGGCTGTATTAACCCTAATTCACCAATCTTGTCCACACCAACACATCTGTTTGCTCCACTTTAATAGCAAACTTTGGGTGTCTCAGTAAAGGATGCTGAGTTACATTCAGAAATTTGCACAGAAAAAGAGTAGTTTGATCTCCAAACAAGACTTTACTTAGGAGGATTAGTGAATGACTGCATGGGAATTCATTTTGAGTCTTTGTTTCTTCCCTTTATTCTGATACCCGCATTTCTATATTCAGAAGTGCAGGGATGCACCTAGTCAACCTGGCTGGCTCTTCGTGGAATGCACTTCTGAAAAGGAAAAAATAAAGGGATCCATAGAAATGCAGTCTGAAGCTGCTTTCATAACATAGTGTTTCCCACCACATCCCCAAACCCCAAATTACTAATTTTGCTCCGCCATGAGGCACAGAGGAAAGAATAAAGATCAAGGTATCTTTGATGGGGAACTTAAAGCAAACAGGGACTAAAAATTGAATGAATAACTGAGTTTACTCTTATTTAAGCAACATTGGCAGAAGTCCTTTGAGTGACCTCCACAAAGCTTTACTGAGGCATCCTTTTATACTCTTCTGTAAGATTAAAGCTAACTTTCATAGCTTTAAATCTCCTCTTTCATAGATGCCATATGTTATCATTCTTGATATGCATAAAAGAGAGCTGATTAGAGAGCCACCTTGAAGACATGACTTTACCGAGTAATCCAGTTTTGGAGACACATAAAATTCTTGCTGGGTTTTGGGTGTTTCTCCTGAAAGGGTGAATGAACTGATTAAGCTGGAACTGTCATTGGCTTTTTATTGCCCACAGAGCCAGGCACTGCCTCTAGTGAGGTGACAGAGAAGAAATGCTGTGGGCAGCTATTTCAACAGCTCTTTACCAAACAGATTATGCACGATTTGTCTGGCATTGAATCACTGGCTTGTGTAAACACCAGATGCAAGTGAAATGCAATGTCTTATCTAAAATGCTGTGTTTTGGCCTGTGAAAGCAATAGATTATTAAAGTTAATGCTACTGTTACCTTTATTTATCATGTAATATGTGATTGTATTATCCTCCTTGTCTCCCCGGCTGTGCCAGGGGCTGTTCTCATACCCACAGGAAAGGGTGCTTCTGAGACCCCCATGAATGCTTTGCTCTTGGGGAGGGCTCAGAGGGAATGTTTCTTGATGTCTCCAGAAATCAGATCTTGCTGTTTGATGCCCTGAAGAAGAGACTGGGCAGCAGAAACCTTCCTGTTCTTGCTCCAATGCCTGCGCCTCTGTCCTTAGGGGTGTACTGAGTCTAAGATCCCCAGGGAAAGGCAGGCACAGGGCCTTCTTCTGGCCAGAGGGAAGGTGTGACCATGGCCTGCTGGGGTGAGTGTGGAGGAACAGAGACATCTGCAGACATTTAAACTGCAGAGACACAGCCCATGGCGTGGATGTCTGCCATTCTATCCTCCAATGGCTGCCAAGAAAATATGCAAAGAGATGCAGGGAAAGCACTGTTGTCACAGGGCTTTTGCCTTCCCAACCCAGCCTCCTCTGCAGCAGGGCTGGCCACAGTTTCAGGGAGTGTCCAGGTAAGTGCAGGACATGGATCTATGCAGGAGAGCTCTTGCTGGGTGGTCAAAGGAGCTGGAGGTAGGTGTCCCACCTGAGGGTGGCTCCTGGGGCGCCTGCCCCAGCCCACCACAAACATGCATCTCATCAAGCAGCACATGTGCAGATGTAGTGGTTCAAGGTGCTCAGCCCTGAAACAGCAAAGAATTCAGGTGCTGGATGACAAATGTGGAGCCAACAAGGCTTTGTTGCTGTTTATAGTAAACATAGCCCTGGGAATGAAGAGGACATCCATGAAGATGATATATATTCATGTGTGTACACAGTCTACACACCTCCAAACTTCTCATAGTCTCACAGCAACCACGTGCCTGAACCTAGTACCATACCTGCTCTTGCAAGAAGACCTTGCCTTGAATTCTTTTTTTGGAAGGGCAGCAAAACATTTGATTTCCTTCCTTTCAACTCTTAGAAGAACTGAATTATCTAAACACTGCCTGCTGATCTAGAGAAGAGAATGAGGAAAGCTACATGTGAAAGGTAATGGTAGTTCATATCTGCTGTGATGAGGGGATCCAAGACTGTGAAGAAGAGTTGCTGGTTTACCCGAATGGTGTGGCCAACTGACCACTGGCAAAATTAATTAATACAGTTAGCTTTACAAACTAACAATAATATAAACACATTACACGTATTCAAGCATGAAGGCTGGTGTTACAACCATTAGGTGGTGCAGAGACTGAATTGGCAGGGCATTAGTGATATATGACAGTCTGAGGAATTTAGTCACAGATACAGAGAGACTTCTGGAAACTGAGCTAATTCTGCATCCTATGTACTGCCTGTCTAGGGTGGAGTATCTTGTCCCATCCAGCTCTGCAGTTGCCACAGCCAGAAATGCAGTGGGGGACTTATTGGTTTCTCCTTCCAGTGGCCAGATGTGGCTCCTCAGCTGGCAGGGAAGGAGGAAGAGTAGCTCATGCTCAGCGTGATGCCTGCTTCATACACAAAGCAGCAATTGAGGACAAGGTCTGAGGTTTTCCAGTACTGTTCTACCATGAGAAAAACAATTCAATTATCTGGCAAAAAATATGACTTAGAGGTGCTGAAATGTGTTCCTTCTTGGTGAAAACACATAATTATGGAAAGTCATTAACCTTGCTGCAGAAGAGCTGTATCTTGATACTTTAGTAATCCAAAGATAAAATGTGAAGTACCTGTTTGAAGCTCTCAGCTTTACTTAAACCATCTGGGATCTGCACAAGCCATTTGATAACAGGTTTGCACCACTGATCTGTTAAATGAACTTCATTAACCTCCCACTCTATAACAGTGTGTGGCTTTGTGCAGCTTTCTTTTTCTATCATGCAATTCATTGAATTACCAAATATCCAAGAAAACCAGCATTCTATGCCAGAAACTATAGTTTTGATCACAGTGATCTTGAGTCTGAACTTTTAAAATTAATTCCCTGCTCCTTCTGGCCTCTTTAAGAGTGAAAGGTTTTCAACCTTCTTTTTTATTGCCATGGCACCACATAGCGAGGAGTGAGCTAGCTTTTCCATTACAAAGCACTTTTTCATTTCTCAGCATGCTGAAGCCTGGCACACAATGCTAACCCAAGATGCAGGAAGGTTTTTTAGCAGCTTAAAGCGAATTAAGCTTTCTTTGGGTTTTGGGAGCAAACAGGGTTGTTTGTTTCTGAGGGGAAAAACCGGGTGGTTTTAGCTGGAGTCTGGCAAAATTGTGCATATATAGAGCCAGGAAAGCCAAGTTGTTTCTCAGGCTCTAAATATACTCTTTCCCCTTACTCAGACAGAGATTTTATTTTTAAAAACAGACAAGATTCCAGCAATGTTAGTTCTTGCTTTGAATAAGTTCCCTCTTTCGTTCGTGTAGTGCGTTTGCCTTTTTTTGTTTTCCTTACTTTGCCTTGCCAGTTCAGCACTGAATAGAGCCATCCCCTGTCCTAGATTTATCTGCACAGGAAATCCATCCTGTTCCCACTGCAAGAAGCTTCTTCGGGTCACTCTCAGCACACCACTCTGTGGACAAGGTGATCACAGACAACATACACATCTAATCCCTGCACGATTTCCAGGGAATGTAGAGAAGCCTCATACTGGTCTTGCAGTAATTTCACCAAAACACAGTCCCAGCCTGAGAAACAATGCTGATGTAATGAAGATGCAGGGCAATTATTTACAAGTCCAGTTTCCTTCTTAGATCCCCCCACCCCGAGATGTAGCTCCCATTCCCCAAAGAGGGAGTGAGCTTTTCTCTCCTCCATCACTTTTGCTGAGAAAATGTTAATAGCATTGCTGGTAATATCATGTGCTTTACGGTCAGTTGCCTCTGTTTTATTTGTAAAGTATTCCGAGATGCTTGAATAAGTCCAAAATACCCTCAAGCCATAAGCCACGCTGGAGGAAAATTGATTGAATAAACTGAAGTCATTAGAGGAAGTAAACAGTGTTAAGCAAGATATATGAATGTATAAATCTATACTGCTGCTATGTCCATTTGAAGATCACTATATACTATAGATCCATGATCTCTAGATTAATTTTGACTTGAATTGGTTTCTGACTGTGTATGAGATGTTATTTTCTTACTAAAATTATGTTTTACAAAGAACTGGATTTAAAAACCTGATGTCCATCTAGTTCCCCTTAAATCACACAGAGCATCTGCAGAGGCATGGATTGTTTTCACTTTTATAACACCAAGACAACAGAAGAAATGTCCAGTGTGTGCTGCCATTTATATGCTGCCTCCTCCTAAAGGCAAAATTATGTGTGGCCATGTGCAGTGAGCATGATGAACATTCTATTCACATCGATCCAGCCTCAAAAACTAATCTAAGACAAAATCTAAATGGAAATTTATTAAAAATAAACATCCCTTCTCACTACAACCACAACATGGAAAAAAGTCACCCTTCTATAAGGTTAACCCTGTTGTGCTCCTTGGAGACTGTAGGTCTCAAAGTTATCTGCCAGGGGGAGTTTTCCTCAGCGTGTGCTTCATCCTCATGTAACAGAGGGAGGAAGCTGATACAGCCCATCTGTTTCACTTTTGAGGCAGAGAGCTGAGGATGCTGCTTTGCCCGGTGTAATTTGACACGCTGAATGACAACGGCAGGAAGGGGGCTCAGGTCTCGTGTGTGCACCACTCTGCTCTCGCTGCCTGAGATCAAAGCAGCTCCTTTCCTTTGGTGCATCTGTCACAGACAAGGAGCTACAGAAATAGCCTTGCAGCAGCACTTGTGCTCTGTCAAGCACAGGATTCAATCCCTCAGAAGAAAGCAATGCTGAGCATAGTTACAGTTGTAGCTGGTGGAAATGTCCCATTGGGAGAAATAGTGTCCAGTGCACATCTTGCAGTCCCATTTTTCAATCCCAGAAGCTTTAAGCTTCAGTATCATTCTTTGGGCTAATGGTGCCACATTTCCTGCATGAAGAACCACTTGTCACATCACTTCTGAGTCCTGTCAATAGTTCTTGTGTCACTAAAACCACACGAAACACACAACAGCAACAGAAGAGTAAGCAGGTGGGAGGGTTTTTTCCCTAATTTTTATGACCAGACTTTCTTTTTCATGCAAACAGAAAGCTTTCATTTGGGGCCATAGCATAAAAGTCACACAGAAGTCACAATGTGCCATTGCCTCTCTTGGTGGCACAGTCAGCTTTGCTGGGACACCACCTCTATGAATGATCTGCTGTGTGCATCTGAAGGAGAAATTTAGCTGAATACTGTGGAGATGATGAAAGTAAGGACTTGAATTAAACTTTCAAAACCCCTATAAAGCTGGCTTCTCATTTTAATAAAGGGTGTAATTCTCTTTCCTTATTGCATAACTTTCTAGCTCTAACAGCCAAGGACAGAAACCAAATTAAATAAAAACCACTGTAATTGTAAGATACAGGGATTGGAATACTTTTAATGTCCTTAACAGTGTAAAATAGTGTCAAATTTCCATTTAACAAATGAACAAGAAAAAATGGTATGCTTTGGAATCTTACCTATTGTAGTGTTCAGGGTTGCAGACATAGCAAAAAAAAAAAAAAAAAAAGCCCAATCTTTTGAGTCAAGGCACCTGCTACAAATTAGTTCAATAGATTCAGGTACAAGGATTCAAATGAAAACAGTCTCTGACTTCATAGTGAAAATTCTCAACATTAATTTTGTCCAAATATTCCCCGCCCAATGGGATCCCTGACCGCCAGTTTAGCACTGACCTGGACTTTGATTTAACTTTCCTGTTTCAGTATTGGCAGCCTGTGCTGAGACCTTTTATATAGCCTGGTGTACCCCACGTCATATTGATGGAGTTTTTAATGAACAGTATTAAGTGGAGATATTAGATACCTGCCTCAAACAAGCTAAGGGTGATCTGTAACATGGTACAAAACATTAAAATACAGCAAAACCCAAAGCTACTGTGATATATTAGGCTTGCTTCTTGTTGTAGCCTAACTTTTGCTGTTAGTTTTGTGTCCCGTGTACTCCTCCAAACTGCTGAAATCCTTGGGTAAGAGAGCTGGCTCCTGTCCACTGAGGAGAATAGGCTCTGCAGCAGACACTGCTCCAGTGCTTGACAGCCTGAGAACTGCCCTGGTTAAAGGATCAGGCTAGGAAGTAAAAGACAGAAAGTAGCCATCCTTGCTACAAGCAAGGGGATATTTCACACAAAAGCAGGAGCTAATAAACCTGAGCTTTTTACCGGTGAGGTCAGTCTGTGCAGAGAGGGAGACACAGGCATCTCTGTGGCCACATCCTCAGGGCACCCTGAGCCAGCAGAGGAAAGGAGCTGAGCCAAGGAAAAGAGGTGAAACCCAGCCACAGCAAGCTGTTACACATCCTTTGCTCAGAGAAGATAGCCAGGCATCTTAACTAGATTAAATACAAGAAAATCCCCCACTGGCTGCTGCAGAAGCCTCCATTTATTTACAGAGGCCCCCGAGAGCCATGAGAAGGACACGTGTGGGTTGGGTCACTCCATGAGCACAGCTCTGTCCTGGCTGCATGAAGTCACCACTGAACTTGCTCAGAGTTTGCTTAGACCAGGGACATCAGCATTTGGTCACCACTGAGTACTGAGGGGCTCCTTCCTGTAGGGACACAGGAACACTCGGTCCTCCAGGACTTCTGAGCCCACTGGGTATTCTGCAGGAAAAACAATCCCATTTGAGACTTGTGTTAGAAAAACCCCAAAAAGCCTCAACCACATCCTGCTTATTAAAGCCTTAAGGCTGGCAAAAGTCATTACAATGAGCTTTCCTCACCTCTTCCTCCAGTTACATTTATCTTCTTGTCAGGCCTTCTTGTATCCAAACAATAACAACTATGCCAGCAGTTTAAAGCTCATTTCCCCAGCCTGCTGAGGAACCACTCCAAGTCCTGACATTTACCCGATCCAGAAACTATTTTATTTTGCCAAGGTTTCTCCAGACCCCACACAACACTTTCAAAACCTTTATTTCTCAACTTGCACCATACCTAGACAGTAGCTGCTGTTCTTAAAGGCAAACTCATCAAAGCACAGCAGGTATTAATAAACAGCTGCTGCTTTTCTTCTCAAGCAAAGCAATGAGAAGCTGCTGAAGATCTGTTTACATGATTCTTAAAAAGCTAAGTTCTTCTTTCTCCCCAGAAGCATTATTGATTTAATTGAAGAACTCCCCTGAGGTAGGAGGTTGCCTGCAGAAAGGTTACAGCCTGTTAAGAAAAAATTATCTCCATCAATTGTCAGCTCTTTAACCTAATGATGACAATCTTGAATAGCTTGTTCTACCCTGCAATATTACATACAGCACTTAATTAGATTAATTATCAAAATAGAGTTATCATAAAGAGTCTGGCTCTATATTTCAGTGCCAGAAAGGAAGGGTAGGGAAAAAAGGCAAAAAAAAGTGCGTACATTAGTCTGAATGAAACCTGTCACTCATAAAATACTAACTGGCAACTGCTGTGGTTTGATCGTTGAAAATTTGTTTTCATATCTATTCTGAAATCTGATAAAGAAGCTCTAAAAACGTCTCCTTTTTTGATGGAAGCTTGTAATGAGTACAACTTAGGATTGCTTGTTGCTGTCCTTCCAAAGGGTAGTGTTTCAGAACAATCACTCCATCCTTAAACAAGCAGAGATGTGCTGTAAAGGGAGGTAGCATGACACAGTGGGGTGGCTCTGACAGGCTTCTCAGCATCGTAGCCTTGCGCAAGCACAACCTTTACCAATTTCTTCAGAAAAAACATACTTGAAAAAAATGAAAGAAGTGCGTAAATTGGTGGTCTTTGCCAAGCCCGAGATGTGTGAGACTCCGAGAATAATGTTTTGTGGGTTTGCAGTACACAGCAAAGTGAGTCAATGTTATGTTTCATATTTCCTGCTGGGGAGCATCAACACTCACATGATGTTCAGCAGCAAAACCCAAGCCCTGGTCTGTGCTTTGTTTATTGAGCATAAACTCCTGTTTCACACTGAAGATGCCATCTGCTCTTACTGTATCAATCGATGTTTCAGAGTCATACAACATTACTTCAACCAAATGTTTATCACTAAAGGGGTGGTAACCTTTAAGTAAGAAGGCTGGATATGGATCCCTTTTTTCATGTAGAAATATTAAAAGATTTGTTCAGAAACTTTCTGAACATTTGGCTTTGTTTCTGACTAAGTGTGGTTCTGACTTTGTTTCTGACTAAGCTGAGAAAGTTCCCAGGACAGAAGAGCCAGAAGACCTGTAGTACTCCAAAGAAGAAAACAGAAATTTTCATTATCTGGACCATCATGGAAAAAAAAAAAATGTTATTTACATAGGACAGCTGGGTAGGGGGAGAGAGGTGCAATTGAAGAGTGACAACTTAACTAAACTTCAATTAAAGTTATTTTACCAAGCAAAATGTCAAGTAAGCTTACCTTCTTCTTTGATATGATTGTAACTTGGTAATTTTGTACTCTGCTCCTCGCCATGCCTGATATCTTCAATGTTAAAATAATCCAAACTATCTGAGATTAGTTTAATAATATTAATATGTAATTAACTTCAAATGGGTAGACACCACCCAGGAGTGTTTCTGGATGAACACCATGTAGTGCCTGATGATTGCTTTCAATTTCTTTATATTGATCTGAAAAACAATATAATTAAATATCCAATTTACAGAAAACACATACAACTGTAAATGAATGTGAGGTGAAATCATATGTAGAAATTGATTTGCACCACTTGGCCATATGACATCATTAAACACATTTAGGGAAGAAGAAACCTTGTGATTAGTAAAGCTCATGTGATATATCACTAGAAGGGATCATGTCTCTGTCATTCCTGAAAACATTTTCATAGTGTCAACACCAAAATTTATGCTGAGAAATCAAAAAGGATTAATAAAGAAAGCAAAAGAGTGATTTGAGGCATTGACAATGCACTTCAGTGAGATACTTCAATCTGATACATAATATATCTTCCATCATAGACTACAGGAAAGATTTCAGATTATAGAGGGAACTGTGATTTTGGTGGATGAGTGAAAGCTCAAGGCAGACAAACTCAAACTCAAAATGCAAGTTCTACCATGAGAAAAACTAGCCTTTGAAAAACATAACCTACAAAATTGTTTTATTTTTAATTTTCATCATTTCAGAGCTCTGAGGAAGGAAGTGATGTAGATTTTAAAACTGCTGCAGGTGAAGAATCTAGACAGGAGAACTAGATGAGCTGGTGTTTATATGTGGTGTTAGGCAGACTAAATTACCTGAAGTGTTTCAACCTAAATTTCTGAATACCTCTTTTCCTCGTGTATTGAAAGGATATTTGCCAGAAATATTCAGTAAAGTGGATCTGAGACCAACTTAAGCCTGCACAGTGGCATCCCTCATGCTGAGGAGACGGAGCTGTGATGTTTTCTTTCCTTTTCTGCAGAGGTGCAGAGTAAACAGTGGCTAGTCAGATCATAAATTTAGCTGTGTGGCAACTTTCAGGAAAGGAGGCAAGAGTGTTATAAATAGGGGCAGGCAAACCAACTGGGATAAAGTTAGAAACAACCTCAGTCTTTACCACAGACTAATATTTACACAAAATGTGTGGTAAAGTTGGAATATAAATAGCTATCAGTGGCTAAAGTCGGGATGTTTTACATGAGTAAAGTACCCCAGGGAAGACATCTGATAGCTATTTGCATTATGATTTGACAATTTCAAAGATGAGGTGCCAGAAGTGTAGCCCCACAAACCCTGGTTTTCGGTGGTGCTTCTCCATTTTGAGAATTCTGGCCTATGTATAGCCATTCCCAGCAGCAGTGATGACATCCATCTGGCCCAGATTTTGCTCACCTAGAGTTGAGTTCCTTCTAAATAGCACATGAGATCTCTCAGTGAGCATGGAAGTCATTTAGTTTTGTTAAGTATTCTCAGGGAGATGACCCACAGCTCTGCCAGAGGGTAGCCATAAATAGATTGTGGCGTGCCCCAAGTAACATGTTACACATAAACCATACAGAGCCTTCCTGCCACATCCCAGGATGCCAGCACACCTATATTCAGTCCCACAGACACTCAGTCATGTGTTCAGCTGGGCTCAACAACACAGCATGGTTTGAGATCTACAAAAATATACTTCTTTCTCAAAATATTCCAGGCCGGATCAGCCTCAGCTCAGTCAGCAAACACCCCTGAGATCTCATTTCTCCTCTCAATTACAGGCACTAAACAACTCTCTCTCTATGTGCAACTGGCTTCCTCAGGGAAGCAATTTGGAGGCTGAGCTCAGCAAGCACAAAATTTACAATACTTGGAAAAAGATGAAATTCTGTTTCTTAGAAGGGTGTTGGCCACTCTTTGTGAGACAAAGCCATTTGATTTCAGAGTTTTACTGGCTCATGCAGGGCAAGCAGTAAAGCAATGCAAGCATTTGAAGGTCTCTGGAGACAGACAGCTCTGCAATGAGCTGACAGACATGGAAACCAGGAAAAGCCCATAGTGGATTTCACCTCAAAATGTCTCTGTTGCACATGATATGTGCAAGACCCATGCACAAGGTCTGCTCATACCCATCTCACGTTCTTATATATTTGCACAGATATCTACTAGAAGCTCCTTTAATTAGGGGCAGGCCTCTCTAATGCCCCAGCAAGGCTCAACATCCTCTCTATCAGTGCTGCAAGCCAGCATCCAGCTTGGCAGAGCAAACCCAAGGAAAGTACCCAAGTAACATAGACAACCATTGCTGTGATCCTTTTGAATTCATTGCACTTTCTATTAACAGCTCCTCCTTTACTGAGTCCTCTCTGTGTGGCTGTGAGGTCAAGGTGCAACATAGGGTGGATGAGGTGGTTGGTCACAGTCCTACCTGAGAGTGTACAAGGCCTCCTGGAAAACAGGAAAACACAAGTGAGCTGCTGACAGTACCAGGCCAGAAACTGTGGTGTTGGTGGGGAGTGTGCTCACACCTAATGTGTGGAGCCAGTGAGAGAACAGTGACTTGCAAAGTGCCCAACCCCATTCCCCATGTTACCAAAGGGGAAAGACCTGACCCCCCTCCTGCCGTGCTCCCCACTCGCTCCACGGGTGTGTTGGATGCAGAGGCAGCTGCTGTTCTGGGGCTGGGGTTTGGGCTCCTTGCTCACCTGCCCACTGCTGTGACATTAGAGTTTGAAGCACTGCAGGGAAAACAGTTAATAAAATAAGTTTGCTCCATTTCTCAGTCATTTAAACTATTTTCACAGGTGTCAAGTTTCATTTCACAAAGCCCTCATGTTGTGGCTGAAACCAGTTGGCAGTGTGAAGCTTTGAAGAACAGTTTCACAATGGATCATACAGTATGTGGCAATATGGCTTTATGGTACCAAGACTAGTGTTTTGTATTTCTGCCCTTTAGGTCTTCCAGATGAATGGGAATTTAACTTTGTTTTCAGTGTAAACTTCCTTCCAACTCCAGATCACCTCAGCATGCTTCAAACCTCTGGTGAAGCCTGAGCTTTCAGCTTATGTTTGCAGTTCAGCTGACTTCAACACTTTTCTTGAGAAACAGTTGGCAATCCATCCTATTTTGTCATCTTCCCTGCTTCGTCTGCAATGTTAGAGCTCTTTCAGTCCTAGAAGAGCTGTGTGCATGAGGAGAACAAAGTCCTACTGATGAGACATTTAAATGCCATAAAATGTCACTACATCAGATAAACTTCAAGATCTTGAAAAAGGATTAAAAGGAGAGTTTATTGGATGCTGACATGCATTAATAGCACTTTTGCACGCAATGACTTCACACACTGTTTCCATGCAGTTTTAAATGTCATCTAAGTGTATAAATTCCATTCAAATATAACCTTTGTTATGAGAGCATCAATAAGAGAAAAATCTAATTAAAGAATAAAAGGCTTGCTGGAAACATAACCTTTTTCATATCAAATCGGTAATGAATTCATAGAACTCTGAGAAGGATATTATTTCAGAGGAGAACTGACAAGCACAGAAGCCCTGCCTTCCACTACAAGGTTTAGTGGAAGTTCCTCCTCTCTCTTCAGCAGCCTATCCTCTCCCTTTGTAATCCTGAGTGAATTATTGTCAAAGTGGCTGCATCAAAATACATGAAAACAGCAGCTGCACCTTTGAAAATCCCTTGGATTTTTTCAGCTTGAATCATCTGCACTGGGACACTTGTCACCTTGCCACAGTCTATTATACCCAAGCCTGTGGCTGATGAATTACAGCTCTGTGAATCATCCTGTCTAGCAAACTGCCAGCATATGAGAAGGAACCAAATCTCACTACCAGCATTAGAGACTGCCATGGACAATGTAATGGCAGGCTGCATTTCCCTCGGTCAGTGCTCACCCCAGAAAAGTAGGCCATGGTGTCCTTCAAACCATAATGAGAATTACTATGGAGAGGACTGTCCATCTACATAACAGAAGAAATGAGGCTTGACAGTTCAGAAAATTGGGGATAAGTACAGTAGCAGAACCAATTACTGGAAAAGGATTCATTTTTTTCTCCATGTTCAGTCCAAAACAGCTAGAAATGTCCCAGGTCAAAGCTGTTGCCTGATTTTGACAAAATATTCTTATCTGTTTCTAGCTGTTGATTTTGCCTGGGAAGACAGAATGTGATAAAGTTCTGTTTGGAGTCTTTGTCTCCCTGAACCATAGTTAAGTCCAAGCTACGAATGTGCCGCCTCACACTCTAAATGTATGATCAGGATCATTCTCATCCCTTTCTGTTTTTTTTTTATTACATCCTTATAGAAACATCATAAATATAAATATGACAATATACAGAAGTATTTTTTTTCTTGTTCTTTGTGTTGCCAAACATCACTCAATTTTCTTCTGGATGATTATTCATAAATTTTTACTCTTCCCTCCAGATTAATCAAAGCTATTACAAGCCACTTGATACATACTGTAGACTGACACTGAGAAGAAAGGTTCAGAAGGGCATCTGAGGAGCACTAGCTTTCATGTGCCTTTTTCTGTGACCCTCTGCTCCCTAATACTGCAGGGTTCCCTCACTCCTATTTCAGAAGTGCTTTCACTGCCGGTCCCCAGCCCCTTTCTTCCTCACATCTTGCAGAACCATCCATCCTGCAGCTGATCACAGAATCACAGGATGGTTGGGGTTGAATGGGACCTCTGGAGGTCATCCAGTCCAAAATCCCTGCTAAAGTAGGTTCACCAAGAGCAGCTTGGACAGGATCATGTTGAGATGGCTTTTGAATATCTCAAGAGAAGGGGATTCCACAGCCTCTGCAGGCAATCTGTCCCAGTGCACCATCACCTCCACAGGAAAGAAATTCTTCCTTATGTTCAGGTGGAACTTCCTGTGACCCAGTTTGTGCTCATTGTGCCTTGTCCTATCACAGGAGCCACTGAAATGAGATGACATCCAGGATGAGCAGTTCCATCACCTTTCCAGGGATTGAGGTGAGGCGACTGGCCTGTAGTTTCCTGGGTCCTTCTTACCCTTCTTGAAGATTAGGCTGACACTGCTTTTCCTCCAGCCTTCAGGCATTTTTCCTCCAGTTCTCCATGACCCCTCAAAGGTGACAGACAGTGGTTTAACAGCAACATCTAGCTTCCTTAGCACTCATGTGTGCAGACCCTCAGGGCCCCATGGATTTGTGCGATCAAGTTTGCCTAAATGATCTCTAACCCAATCCTCTTTAACCAAGGGAAAGTCTTCATTTCCCCAGACTTTCTCTCTTGCCTCCAAGGCCTTGGGATAAAGCTGCAGTTCCTGGACCCTGCAGTTTAGCAGCAGCTCATTAAAACTATGGTTCATCTCTGCAACTCCAAAGCTGCTCTACCCTGCCTCAAAACTGCTCTGCAGGGTGTTTTGAGCCCTGTTGCAGCCCACACCAGGTCAGTGGTAGTTGGAGGAAAGAACAGTAACCACAATGGAAATGGCAGATTTGGAAGCTGCTGGCACTGGGTAAAAAAAGAATGTGACCAAATCGTGTTTATGAGCTCCCTGAGAAGAGTCTGTAAAGCACACAGCAGCCATCAGCAGCCCTGCTAAGCTAAAGACATCTCTTGATGTCAGGTGTTTCATGGATACCTGGCTACACCACTGAGAAACTCATTTAGACACACAGCCTGGCCTCCGAATTGCAGTGTACAGGCAGGGCTCTTGGGACTCCGTGTGATCATGTGCTTCTGAAAAGATCTGAAATCTGTGGGAAGTCCCACCTACTGTCACTAATGCTGGAGGAGGGAGGCTTGTTTTCAACATGTTTATGGTACAATAACACTAATTGCAAGTTATGTGCACTAAACGTAACAGAAATATCTATAGAAAACAGAAGATCTGCAGCAGGACATCTGGCTGGCATTGGCCATTGACTGGTACCACTTGTTTTAGTAGATGGCCTAAAGCTCTCTCAAATATGATGAAATAGAGATTATTTAAGGCCCTGGTGCATGGCATCCAATCATTCTTTATTTAGTGTAACACACTATAACTGTAATTCTGTATAAATTGTGTGGTATCCTTGTTGAGCTTGCTAAGCCTCAATGAAATCCTCTGGCTTGTGACTACTAGCTACTATGGAGAAATCCTTTATAGATTTCAGTATTATGCAGCCTTTTATCTCATTAATGTGTTTCACCATTTACTTACTTTATCTGTATCTGAAACAGCTCAGAACCTATGAAACAGCAATACTGAATATCAAATACAGCAATTCTTACAGTGTTATAAATAATACTTTAGCATAATACTATTACTTGCAGCACAGACCATAAAATAATTTTAATCTGGCTCCTCTAATGAATAGTCTGTGAACAAAAAATTAAATGTGAGGGTCTTATTTTCAGAGATTCTGCATTTGGGGGAATTGCATCAACGTCATTTGCATGTTATATACTTAGACAATTTACAAAAACTGCAATTCACAAAATCTGCAATTCCAACTTTCTTATTACAGTATTATTTACTAACTATTTTCTATACAGACACTATTTGGCGTCTGTATAAGGAAGTAAGTACAAGGCAAATACAGCACAGCTAGAAACTGGGTTGAGGTTGGCTTTTTCTCTATGGAGGTGATTGATTTTAGAGCATATAGTGCTCCCACCCATCATGTGCATCTCCACTATTATAGGTGCAAGTTGTCTTTTCAGGGTCCTACTCTTGCATCATTCTACTTTTGGTAACGTAGCTATGGTAGGTAATGTACATCACTGATTAGTTTGAAACACTCTGTTCACATTTGATCATTGTTCTTGTAGTTTTCTTCTGGGCTTTAAACTATGGCAGATATTTTATGTAGGTAGAAAATGTCATTTTTCTTTTGCTAGAATTCTTCTGGGGAGATGCTGTCAGAGTGCTCCATCGCATGTGACAGATCATCACTTACAGAGAATTATCTCCACTACAAAATTGAGTTTTTATCTTGAACTGTCGTGTCTGAGAAGTCTTGGCTGTGACACGGGCTAGTGGAAGGAGCTGAATTTAGTAGCTGATTCCTCTTCCAGGACTGAACATATCCTATCTCTCATACCCAGTTCTGTCCTTAATCTCTTAACAGCTGCCACCTCCCCTTCATGGGTCTCCTTGGTTAATACTATCTCCAGTGCAGCCTCCCTGAGCATTAGGCTGTGTTCACAATATAGTGACCAGATTTTCAGTCCAGAATTATGTGTTGTCACAGTGCTGACATCACCAGTGCTCTTCATGCACTCTGACTTATATTTGTCAGCTATTAGCTGTTAAAATCATGTTGGAAATAGCGCTGTAAAAATACTCAGCTAGCAAATCAATCCAATATCCTCCATGCAAATAAAACTTTGAATATTGGTTCGGAATCAAGGCTCAAAAAAAAGAAAAAAAGGAAGAGCAAAGTGTATGCTTCCGTACAACTGTGTGCCAATAAATGTAAGCACAAAATATTGTACCCTAGAGAATGATGTTTGTGAAATGCTGGTTCCAGTCCTGCTTGCTGGCTGCTGCCTGATAGAGGCATGGGGCTCTGAAACGCAGCAGCAGTCATCACTCTCCTGGGAAATTTGCTACTCACCTCCACAATTACAGATTCCTGGTCTAAGATGTGATCCTTATTTCTCCATCCAACAAAAATGGGTTTTTTCAGCAATCTTGGCACAAATGGCAGCGCCAGTACATGATACAAAAAATATTTGAAGATTTTGTTAAATATTAATAGTTGAAAAATGTAATCATTATTTGGCTAAGGACTTACCCAAATCACAGCAGTTATCATCAGTTCTGGAATTCAGAACAGAGACAGCTGAATCCTAAGGCTTTTTCAAAGATTTTTGTGAGGTTTTGGTTTTTTTATCCAGAGAATAACACATCTGAGAACAAAAGATGTGTTCATGCCGTGAGCCACAGCATAAAGTCTGTATTATAAGAGTGTAATAAATTCTTTTTTACTCTCTTGCTAGATAGGAAAAATATTGGAACTCTCCAGGACATGGGACCCCACACAGACATGTCTAATTTGTAGTAACTGATAGGATTTGTGTTTCAAAACCCTCTTCACCAATCAGTAGCATGTTTAAGAATACCTGCTAAGTACATGCCATGGAACAGCAATGTAGGCATTAGTGCCCTCTGTAAACCAGTATCTAGTGAAATCTAGTGTACAAGGCATTCTAATACAGAGTGCTGCCTTCTCACAAAGCCCTTATTTAAATGTCAGTTTATTTCGCTCCTAGCCACCTTCTTCTGAGGGGGTTATTGTTTTCTGCCATTACACAGTATGTTTCTCCTGCCACTTTAAAAAGTGGTAGATGTCATTTCCTCCAGTTTATCGATGGAGGAAGCTGAGGGCCAGAGAACAAAGCGCCGGCCTTCGAGTCCCCGCACCATTTCCTGGCCGTGCTGCTTCCCTCTCCCAGGCAGCCCCCAGCGCACAGGCCAACGCCACAGCCAGCCAAGAAGAGCCTCTGCTCCCCCACGTTTATCTCCATGGAAAAGAGGGAGCTAATTAAACACCCAAGCTTATTCAGAAAGCTCTTCTACAGACTGCAGATAGCTTAACGAGGCTGGATTGCTCTTGACAAGCAGGAGAGGTTCATGACAGCTGAATCACTATTTGGTCGTGCTACTCCCACTACAGCTCAAGCTGCCTCCTTTCATACCACCCTCCCACGCCACCTCTTGAACACTCTCCTCCTGATCACAGACACACACACCCTCCTTCCTCTCAGCCCTGCTGCACCAAAGTGGCACTCAGTGGGAAGTCCTACGAGCTCAAGTGCAAAAAATATGAACCTCAAAGCAGTGCATGCACCTAGGTCCAGAAAGAGAAATTAACAGTTTGATGTTTGTACCTCATCACCCCCCCTGCATCACTGGTCTCTTTGCCACATCAGACTACATTGTAATGGGACAAAACACTATCTTTTGTCTCAAAGTACCAGTAACCAATGGGACACATTAGGGATCTGTCAGGATGGCACTGGGACCATGCCATCCTCTGGTTACCCACACTTCTGGGCTATTTTTTTTTTTTCAAACATCCAATTCTGCTTGTCTTTCTCTTCCTCAATGCTGCCTTTCAGTCCTTAAGTGCTTTTCAGCTTGGTTAACTGCAATGGATTCTCCCCCAAGCCTGTGAGAACTTGTTCTCCTGTATACAAAGTCCTATTTCTAATTGTTCTGCTGTGCTCCTTTCTGCTACCCTGTGTTTCCACAGCCAGCCACAGAACAGAGGTGATGAGTCAGAAAGGGAAGTTTAATAGGGTCCTAAAACAAAAATAACTAGAAAACCTCAGGAGTTTTGCTTAGGCAGTTTACTGCCCTTTTCTTATTGAGAACAAACAAGTTGTAATGACTAAAGAATATCACACAGTTGAGTTTTGAAAATTATCAGACTGATCTGTTCCACAGCTGCTTTCATAATACTGAGAGCAACAGGAATCAGGGAGTGTTGAGAATGGTGGAGGGTTTGATTGAAGTGTTTACAGGAGATCAAAAGACTGAAGGTCCTTAAAGGATACATGCAGATCTATTAATCTTTAAACCAAGTTGTTAAATACTCAATTTAGAAAGTTTAATTGGTCAGAATGAGTAGGTGTGAATAGAGAAAAAAAATGTGGTAAAGTCCTACACCCATTACAGTCAAAAGAAGCTAGCTGGGGACATCACAAGTTTCAGAATTCTGCTCATGGAGTATCAAAACCCCATGGGCTCATCATCCTTCAGCAGCAGCACTCCAACTCTTAGCTATATAAGCATAAAATGATTTCACAGTGAAGAACATGCCTTTGCAAGGGCACACTCTACCATGATTAGGGCTGTATGATTACTCTTCTTGCAAATATCACTCTTTGTATTAATTTCTAACCTTCAATTAACACAAATGCAAACCTAGGTAGGCTAAAGCTTATTCAAAGATCATTACACCATGCACACGATGCATAGGAGCTTCCTTGATTGGTGCAGCAAATGAATATAGCAAGAAGAAATCAACATTACCTTCAAAATCCATTCCAGAGGAAACTATACTAGGAAATCATATAAATGGAAGGGATACTGAAGCACTGAAAGAGCAAAGGATTGAGTCCTTTCAGATTAGTTTATTTGATTAGTAGACCAGTGTTAAAATTTTTGGAACTCACTTCCATTTTTCATGCTGGCAACTCTGAATCATCTCTCTCTGCTGTTTCAACTTCAAAACAGGAAAAAGTGAATACAGTAACCAGCTATGGAGTCTTATAAAATTATTCTTGTGCTGTACAAAGTGGCTGAAAAAATGGTTGACTCATACAGCATCTTTTACCATGCCTGCATGGGCCAGCTTGTGAAATTGTGCAGGGCACCATGCTTTGTTGCAGCCACAGAACAGAATGAAGGTATAAAAAGAAAGAAGGCCCAGAGAAAAAGGGGAAATTTTGCAACACTGCACTTAAACCCCAGTCCTACTGATCTGTGTAGAAGACTAACATGGACATCAGAAAGGCCACAGTAGAGCCTGGCCCTCAGCTCTGCTCTGAAGGCCTGTGCTGTTTTGGTGGCATCACTAGGCTAGGAGTGTCCCTTGGTAACTGCTGCTGGGGGAATTGCTGGAGAACAGAGCTGTCTGCTGCAGCTGGTGGTGTGTACAGAGGATGGAAGGCATGGTCCTGCCTCTGGGGCTAAATATCCAATGGCTACTAAGTACCACACCAAGAAAAACCAACAAGGAAGGGAGGAAGAATTCAGATGAGGTTTAGAGAGGTGCTCCTTTTTCAAACAGGCACGGTTTAACCTTTTTCTTGTGTTCACAAAAATAATTAACTGTTAGTGTCAATATAGCTAATCTGTATGTGAACTTCTCCTTTCCCAATTACCCTTTAATTTTAAATTGAGCAATATATTGACATATACCTGTGCTCATTCAACTATTATTGGAGCCAAACAAAAGCTAAAAAGGCAGTCAGATAAACAGGCAGTCAGATAAATAGTCACTCATATTTTGGGTCCATCTTAGAAATTACACAAACAGTTCAACTGCATTTCAGCACATTTAAGAAAGTAAAGGCCCCCAAAAACTGTAAAGTCAGCCTGTGATTAATTTTATTTCGGATACTTTGCTAGGTCTTGATTTAATCTTTCTACATAACCTAAAGTAAATGTTGTAAAGAAATGGACTAATAATATAGATGCAAAGAATGCTTTAAGAAAATACAACTGAAAATATATACTAATACATTTGATGTTGAAATCATCATCACTGGGCTAACAATAGAGCCAGATACTTTGCTTGCAAGTGTTTATCCTGAACTCTTTTAACATGCAACATGTAAACTCCCTGGAGCATTTTTTAGCTACATATCATCTTTCAGAGTATCTACTTGACTCAGCTCATTTTAAGACTTTATGGTACATACAGTTTTGGACCAAGCATGAATAATGCACAAAAGTGTCCTCCATTTTAAGAAATAAGCACTAAAATCAGATCCAAACATATTTCAGTTAGCTAAATGCATGTATTTTAACTTTTTTTTAGAAAATGTATTATGTATCTACATTACACAAAAAAATATTCTCTTCCTTTTTAACAAGGTAGAACAGGATATATAATTATATATATTGTAGGAGTGGTACATGCAAAATCTCTCAGCCCTTATCTATGTGATAATCATTTTTCACTTACTATTTTTTGCCTTAAAACACAAGTAAAAACAGCAAACTGTGTTGAACCCTTTCAATGTTCCCTCACCTCTGTTCAGGTTGTGATGTGCTAAACAGAAATACATAAATGCTAAGGATGCCCAAGACATCAGTTCTGATAACCTGGTAGGAGGACGAGACTCTACAGAAATGCTTCATTTGTGATATAAATTATGTCATCCTGTAAATGCCATGCAAACAGTGCCAGGGCAGGACTGCAAAAGGAGCCTTACTGGTTTTTAGGCCTCTCTGAAGCATAATGTGAACAGTGATGACATTTTCCCACAGCCTGCATCTTTCCATTAGGACTAAAAGTAAGAAATAAAATTCCAACAGCCTAGGTTTTGGGATTTCTGATCAAGTAAAACTGACCTTGCATATTTATGGTGCAGATGGATCTTGATCTAATGCAGTCATTTTGCCATAGATAAATTTAAATCTAAAACTAAATCAGATTTATGTGTGATAGATTTGGCCCTGGAAGACTAATTTCACAGTGGCTCAGAACACAGTTAACAATGTGAATTTCAAGTTGCTTCCCATTGACTTCAGGCTCCATCAGAAGACTTTCAGCTGCCAACACAGAAAAGGACTGTCTGAAAAGCAGCACTCACAGGTGTTTACCACAGGTTAATGCTTCATTTTGTACAACACAGAACAGAACTCACTCCTGGCAAGATCCTAACATTAAGGCACACAGTCTGTAACTAGACACTGAAAGAGCTCAGCATCTTCTAAAACTGCTCTTAACCCGCACAATTTGACATTTGAAAGTGCAGGCTTCAAGATGTGACATTTACTATGCAAACTGTTTTCATCCCACCCCATCCCCGCTTTAATTTTGCAATGACTAGAAAATTAGGTCCCTAATAATTCAATGAAGTGCAAGTGTAACAACGTTCTTGTTCAGAGCTCTATTGACTTTTACAGGATGTAATACATATGTAGATTTCATTACACTCTCAGTGCAGAAAGAGCATCTTGAACTGGATGAAACAAAAATCCATGTGGAATGCATGTCTTGAAGACTACTTAAAACAATGCTTTTCAACAACCATCATCATCTTCCCTTTTGCCCCGCAACTGAACAAAAGGTGCATTTTGATCTCGGTAGGATTTCACTTGTTTTTCTTCAAATTTATTAGCTTCTGTAATTATATAGTCTATTTTATTGTTAAATCAGAAACAGTAAGAGAACACTCTAGGTTGGTATAATCATTTTACAATGAGCATATCAGCTACAATACCTTTACCTAATGTCATCAGAAAACCAAAACAGAATCAGAACAGCAATTGATTTATTTTTTGACAAATCTGCTTATTGAGATATCACCTATTTGGTAAGGAAGAAAATACTCAAAAAATAAAAAAGTTAAAATTTAGTTAAAAGCTTTACTTGTTTGGGAGCAATCTCATAAAACTCTTTTTAATATGAGCACTTCACTTCACAAAATGAAAAACTATTTACATAATTTTGCTTGCGGTTTGGTCACATTATCTACACACATTTGCAGAAGATCTTAGGCAAAATAGGTATGTATCTTCTGCCATAGGTTATCAGATTGATTGCACATTTTCCTTTTACATAATGGCTCTCCTATAGTGCACTGAACTCAGTGATCACTGTCTAATTACATTCTCATTTTAATTTATGGCTCAACAATAAAATCAATACACTTCAAACCCAAATATTCAAGCGGCTGAATTACATATAGTGTGAAACATGTGGATTCCGCTTTTTTAGACCTGACTTTCAAAAGAATAATGTATCTCACTAGCACAATTAGCAAACTGTGCAAAGAAAGAAACAACCTTTGCATCGAATTGGTTTGAAAATCAAGGTATCTTGCCAAATTCTGCCAACTGATTTCCTGCTAGTTACATCTCATTTAAAAAATGTTCATTTCCGGATGGCACTACAATGAACTTTTCAGCACGCGATTACTGAATTACAGTATCTTTTACATATATATGCTATATTTAGGCCAATAATGTAATTTCCATGTTACACAAAATCATTGCCTTCACAAGCAGAGTTGCTACATACATTCACAGTTTCAATAGATTGTAATTAGCTTCTCCAGTTGTGCTTTAAAAATTCCAAATATTTTCCAACAGTAAGTGCAAAGCAAATGTCCTATGCAGCTACAATTGGTCACAGAGTTATAAACTCCAAAATTACGAGAAGAGCCTTCTCTCATTCCCCATTTTCATCACCTGCTTTTTCAGGTATGACCTCCAGACTTCGACGAGGCTTCGAGATTTCTGCATTTTCAGTGCCTGGCTTATTAAGTCCACATGAAAGAGTGGCATAATGGATTTGCTTCAGATTCTCCAGTGCTTCATTTTTAGCATACTTGAGAAGATCAGCTTGTCCCTGTAAGGAAAAAAAATTAAATTAGAATACACATTTGACAATAGCATTCTCTTCTCTTTTACCCTGCTGCTTGTTACAGATTAAAAGTATAGTTCTCTTGCTAAAAAAAAAAATTAAAAAAAAACAAAAGAAAGACCAAAAACCAAAACCAAACCAACCAATGAAACAAACAAAAAAACTCCTCAAAACCAAAACTCAAAAATGGTTTATTTTATGTCAGAAAGAATCAAGCTCTTTGTTTTCTCTGAAGCCAACCAGTGGCATCAGCAATGGGGTATGGGTAATTTCTGCCTAACACTTTTCAAGAAAGTAATCTGTGCTGTATTTTTAATCCATGGGGACTATAAATGTTTCTGCATAACGAAAATTATGATGATTGATTTTGATACCTCAGGGAGCCATTTAAAGCTTTCCTGTTTCTTTGGTTTCTAGGGATTTGGTTTTTTTCTTAGCAATGTGATTCACTCAGGACGGTAAAGGACCAATGCTTGTCCAAGTGTGAAATATGAAAACACAGACTGGTGAGCAACACATAAAAAGGACAGGGATGACAAAGACTTCACATGGTTGTTTGCAGTTCAGCACTATCACCATCCCTCTTCAGAATTATAGAATCATTTAGGTTGAAAAAGCCCATCAAGTCCAACCATTAACCTAACACTGCCAAGTCCACCACTAAACCATGTCCTTAAGAGCCACATCACTCTTCCTCTCCATAGCAATTAAGTTATAAGCAAAGCTGTAAGAGAAATTCTCCCAGGCTTAGGTGACTTGGCTCTTGTTCTACAATCCTCCATCTCTTTGTACTGACTGAAGCCCTCAAACAGCAACAGCTCTCACTGGTAGCCTGTGGACAGCCTTCCCTCCGACTGATATCTGCCCACTTGTGCAAATGAGCAAGGCTGTAGCACATGGTGAGCATGTGTGTTGTACTGGTGGGCACAGAACAGCTCAAAAACAAGAGCACCAAGTCTGCAAGGGCCAAAGTGATTGTGTTGTGCCCGCACTCCTGAGGGAGAAGTGCTCCACAGCTCACAGCAAAATACCTGAAGGAGAGAAATTCATTCCTGAAGGGGAGAAATACACACACGCACACACACACACACACAAACAAAAAAAAATCCAGGTACTGTAGTTCCTTGAGACTGCCAGTACCAGTGTCCAATAAGGTAGGAACACTGACTGCGCCTTCTCCTGTCATGTCTGTCCATCCTGGATAAATTCTGTCTCCTGACATACACTTCTCTTGAAGACATACTACTATCTCTTCCAAAGATAATATGCTTCCTCTTCTCTGCCAAATAAGGTTGAAATGCATCTTTACCTCTTGATTTTAAAAATATAGGAGTAGACATAGAATAGCAGTCAGACAAAAACATGTGTGCCCTCATGATATAATACTTCTGATGCTACTTTAGCAACTCAAAATATAAATACTATCCAATGCAGTGAGCACACTTACGTATTTGAGACACACAAATTGAAAACAAATATTACTTTCTTCAAAGAAATAATGTCCCCCCTCCCCTTACCCAAGACCATAAGATCTGAAGTCTTTTTTTCTGATCACCAGAGAAGAAAAAATCTAGAATGTCATCAATCATAGCACAAGCTTCAGTAAAATTTTCTGCTAAAGAAAACACAGGCTACTTTTTTTTAAACAAATCACATACTTTTTTCCAAACTAACAAACAACTAAAAGCTAATTTAAAACACTCCAGCACACTAAATGAGTCATATCTGGAGTGCATCTGTTTCTAGCCCAAGTTCTGTTTTACATGGATTAGTAGAATATAGTTCTGGAATTTTAATCAAGTTGTTTATTATAGGCAGAGCTGCTAGCAAGCAGTCTATTAATAAGGTTGCCCAAAACTTCTCAGTTAAAAAAACACCCTTGCTTTCAGTTACTTATATGCTTGCCAAACTTTAACTACTTAAGCTGATACTTTCTATGCAGGATTCTTGCCATTGGCAGATTTGGCAGATTTTATTATTATTTCTGTTTAATATTATTCTTTAACCTCATCCATATGGTTCATTCAGTTCTGAGGGAAGTGCCATCAGAAGTTTGTTAAAAATCTTCTGTATTTCCTTCCCTCTCACTTGGGGTAGAGACTTGTAATTCAAATGACTACAGGGCAGTAGATCCAAGTTCTGAGCTTTTAATAAACAAAAATCAGATTTTGAATGTGGTTAGTACAATCAGGATTCTACTCTTGATCATCCTTCATCTCTTGACAGTTCCAGCAATGTGGCAAGACAATGTGTATTCCATTCCCACAGAATAATGAATGTGCATTAGGAAAAAGGTTGGTCTTTTTCCTGGATGGCTTCTCCAAGCCACCAACACTGGATTGCCAATGCAGGCAGTCCAAAAGCCAGACTAGAGGGGAGGAAGGAAGAGCCTGAGACAGACTCAGATGGGGAAAAGGAGGGTGCAAGGGAGATCTCTGGGACTGACCTGGCAAGCAGCCTAGGGCTGCAGAAAGGGAAGCTGGACTGCATTCTACAAGGCAGATGCTAGATCTTACTGCAAGAGGAGATTGTGAAACACAAACACAGTGCAATAACACTAAATTTGGGTCTGATAGGTAAGCAGAGAAAGGGAAAGATTGAGGCAGTATTTGGGATTGGAATACAGAAAGAAAACAGGTCGACAAATTTCATCACATTGAAAATTATACACAAGTAGAAGGACTAACAACTCAAAAAGAGTGAGAGATTGCTAATGAGAATAAAAGCTGGTGAGAAACAAAAACTCCGAGCAGGGAGAAGGCTGCTGAAGGCAATGAATTGGGTAAGGTGATAAGAAAATGAAATTAACAGTCATTGGGAAGTCTAGAGTGGCAAGGAGGAAGAAGAAAATATTAGGCACAAAGTGGGAACAGAATAGTGGATGTATGAGAGCAGGGAAGAAGGAATCAGGGGTTAGCAGGAATGGTTTTCAACAGGGAACTGTGAGTGTCTGGACAATTCCAATCAGGGAAGATGAACTTCAAAGGCAAAAGAGGATCTAGGATAAAGGGCTTGATTATTGCAGACAAGGTGTTCAGACTAAACACAGTTGATCAAGTGGTATCGTGTAAAGACCAGGGTGAAATAGAAAAATGTATTAGTGCTCATTAATCTCTTCTCCAGCGCTCAGAATTTATTTCTGAATGCCACTGAATTTAGAAAAATGTTTGTGAAATCAACCATGTTGTCCTTATCTGCTGGTATGTCTTGATCTCAAGATAAAACAAGAGCCAACCACTACCAAAAATGCCATGAGCTCAAGTGAGAGAGCTCTGCACAATACATGTGAAGTGCCTAGTTCTACTGATACACCATCATGAAGATATATGCTGGGGAAATGAAACAGTATGCACCTCAAAAATTCAAGTTGTAGTCACAGTGAACACCATTGAAAAGTAATACAATGCATCGGAAAGAAAGAAAATTTTAAAAGTCTTCCAGATTTGGAAAAAAACTGCCATCACACACCAATTTAACAATCTCAAAGATTTTCTTTCTAGTTAGGTATCAAATGCCTCTTCTCCAAGGGCTGTCAAGATTCAGTTCCAATTCTTTATATTTTATGCATCCTGATTTTCACAGTAGGTTGTTGACTTAATAACAAAGTCAGTTGACTGCAAGCTGGAACATGGGAATCTCGCGGATCTGTGGACTACTCAGGGGACTTTCGCCTTCTTAGCAGACCCAAATGATTGTAGCAACTTGCTCTGATAAAATGTATATTGATAAGTCAATACAAGAAACCTACAAAGAACTCAAACTTTAGGCAGGCAGATTTATCTTAAGAGAGTACTGAAAAACCCAAATTCCAAGAAACAAAGCTGTTTTGCACAGAGAACTCGATGCTGGGATCTGAAGCAATTGCAGAAGCAAACCAGTGTGTTTCTTGCTGTGTGGAAGGGCTGTCTTCACCAGGCTTTCATCTCAGATTAAGTCAAAATGTAAATTAATTTCATCCTTAGTGTTGTCTGGCAAGAACACCAAAACACTTGAATTTACTCCCAGAACTGTGGTTAACAGGCAGCTTGTGGCAATTCCCAAGTGGGAGCAGTATGGATCTAGGCCTTGCAGAGCACTGAGAGAGCTCTCCTCACAGCAGTACATGGCAACCACTGCTCCCCTTTCCTTCACCATGCTTAAAATTCACTTACAGAACTGAGCACTATGTAACTTGAATATTTCATGTTCACAGGCTTCAGAAAATGTCGGTTTTTAGGCAGATGCAAAAAAAGACCTTAAAGAAGATCAAAGAACAGAACTGATATTCATTCAAAATCTTTTAGTAAACAGCAGCAATAAAGAATATGGATTAATTTGGAAGCCCAGTTCAGGACCCTTTAAACCTCTCTGGCCCAACATGCCCATACCATTTAGTCTGGTTTATTTTCTCTTAAATTATTGTTAAAAACATTCTGTTTGTTTTGAAGCTTTTGGCTAAGAGGCAGTGTTTTTCTATCACAGCCCCTTAACAGTTACTGAAAACAAACACAAAATGGTTCCTATCAGTTCTTGTACATGCAAAATGAGGTACCATCTCAGAGTCAGTTGGATATAGAGTCAACTAGAATGTCTCAGCACAGCTACCTTCATAAGCTGTTATGTATTCACTCATGATATTTGATTGACTGGTTCTTCACTAGATGTGTGAACCTGAAAGTAAAACTGTACAGATGACATTTGAAACAACTGCATGAGCACCCTTTCCCCAAAAATATCCCCAAAAACTCTATCATTAAGGACTGGTCTTTAGCTCAGGATCTGGAATCCAAAGCTCCTCTCAGATAACATAAGAAGTCACTCTCCCTTTCTCAAAGTGCTCCTCAGAGTACAATGGAACATTGCTTTGAGCAATCTGGTCTAGTGGGAGGTGTCCCTGCCAAAGGCACAGGGGTTGAAACTGATGATCTTTAAGGTTCTTTCCAGCCCCAGCCATTCTATTATTCTGTGACACACTACTGTGTTCCATGACCAGCTGATGTGCTCTGAGTGCAGTTTTGGAATCGGGACATAAAGGCCTTAACTTCCTAACTAAGTGGTTAATTAGGAGCCAAAATCTCATTAGTCCAGCAACATCAAGAGACTAGTAGCTTCAGATATTCAAATTGAACAGGGATGTCTTCTGAGGACCTACAGGACCAGGCAGAACTATCAGAGGCTTTCTGAATGCTCCATGGCTTCCAGAATTCACTTAAGAGATTTGGTTGAAAAAATTCAGATTATTTTTAAAGAAGTAAGAAGCTGCTATCCTGTAAGTGCCTGAATGTTCCATTTATAGATAACATTTTTTAAAATACTGTAGGTGCAGAACCAATGCTATTACAGAGATAACAGATGCCATGGACTGCATGCCTTGTAAGAGAAAGTAACTCACATCACATAATGTGGCATGTCTAAAAGCTCATAGCCAACAAGAAACATCTAACAAATGCTGAAGTTAGGAGTCCCACCTTCATTCCAAATACTTCCATTGACCTTTTCCTTTGTGTTTAGAACAGCTCTTCATTGCCAAGAATAATTTACAGACACTGTTATTTTCTTCTTACAGGCAAGTCAAATTCTGAGCCTTATGGAGGGTTTTTCTCAAAGTTTTTCTATGCCAGACAAGTCCATAAATTTTTACAATAGGTTGTAGGAGTCTGCTGCAACAGCAATTAAGAGTGATTTTCCTTCCTCAACAGTACACTTTTGGCAGGAAACATGGTTATCTGTGTTTAGAAAATATGATTCTAACAGCTTCAGTAGTAACAATAAATAAATTACTACCAAATAACTGCATATTAGAAAGAGATGAATATTCTAGCAGTTTACAATTGCTAAATCAGGCAACAGACCAAATTTTCTCTAGGTGATATTGGGAAGTTAAATATCTCTGTGTACATATATGGGGTGAATAAGAATGGGTATGTGCACATATACACATAAACAAATTGGATGGAAGTATTTCAGCTGAATTCAAACATCCTATACTCATAATAAATTTGGCCACATAGCTTCAAATTAAGAAAAATTATATCCTTTAAAACAGTGACTGTAATGCATTGCATGCAAAACACATAGAAATCCTTAATAACTGTGTCAGATGTTCTAAACAAAGTTTCCCTAGAATTAAGCTGTCAATTTTGTAATTTTATCAAACTTTCCATTGCATCAACTGCAGTCAAAATGTCCCAATTGAAAGAGAACAATCAATATGTATCTCGAGGGTAAAATGCAGCTTGATCAGTTTGGAAAATACACTATCACACCATGTGAGCATGCCATGAGTCCCCTGCGCAGGAGCTGAGGATGGCACTCGTGGGATTATTTAGTAAGGCTGTTCAGAGCCACACAATAATTCCTATATCATAGCCAAAAGTCCTTGTATTTATTGTGTATTTCCACATGGGTTTTTGCACTATTTGAGAAGGAAGTTAATTTGAAGAAGGCAGGGAATTCAACTCATAAACAAAATTCTTAAGTAGTTCAGATTGTTGTTCTCCTGCTCAATTTCTACTCAAAAAAATGTGGACGTTCAATTTCAACCCTGTTCTCTCATAGGTTTTTGAGAACTGAGAACATGGCAACAGAAAGACAGATCAAAATTATGATTGCAGATCTTTTTCTCCAGACAGGAAGAGCAGTGTCTTAGAAACTGTTTAATATCTGCTTAATTATATGACACGAGAGTATGGTTATAGCTCACAGTTAAGAGTTTGGAGTGAAAAACCTCTGTGTGTCACCTCAAACAAATCTCAGCCTTTAACTTCTGAAAATTAATTATTAAAATTAATTATTAAAAATAATCTGAATTATCTAAAAATGAGCAACAGCACTTAGCAGATGCCTATCTGAACTGCAGTACCTGTAAATAACTTTAAAAAATATAACAACACACCAGAACTTTCTCTAATGCCTGCTCTGTTAAAGTTTCAACAACAGGATGATAAAAATCTCACCATTTTTTTTAACTAAAGTATTAATTATGGGACAAATTGTACCTTCCTAAAGAAAGGATCTTAATCTCTGAGTAGAAAAATGCCACAGAGTCAATGTTGAAGAGACTTTCTCAATAATCTCTTCAAAAGGAAGGCCTTCTAACTTCATAATTATGTTAATCCTAAGGATATACACAAGCCCTTCAGTGCTCCTCAGAGCCAGACCTACCATGTGGCTTCTCCAATTCCTGGCTAACACAGAAATCACGACTTCACATTTCAGTCACTCACCAACTGCCCAACCCTTATGTTCAGAATGTAAAGCAAAGGTACTGCTGTTTCAGGCAGCATTAAAATAGATTTGCCTATCCAAGTTGGTATCTGACACCTTTGAGAGAAAAGAAGGGATAAGAATTTATTCCTTTGACATTAGCCCAAAGCCACTGAACTGACTCCTCTATCTCCTTGGAAGCACAGGAGTGACACATGACACATCCCATACACTGTCTTCAGGAAACTCTGTTCTGATAGAGGACATGTGATATTCTGGTCCTCTACCTATAAGCAGAAGCTGCATGCATATTTTTAGAATGCATTAACTGTACATGCTGTAGCGAATTTCACCACTTCTTGATTCTCCTCGGCATTGGATTTGTGCAGTATAACACAAGAGGGACTGGAGCACCAAGCGACATCATGAAAAGCTTAACAGTTCAAACCACTATGGAAAGCTGGAGAAATACATATGCATCACTGCTTTTCTGCCATAGTTCACTGTAAGAAGAGGCGGTATGGAGCTGCATTTTCAAGAAGAACTAAAAATAAAAACTAGGTGGGAGAAAATAATTTTCTTTATAATTAAAACAGACTTTATAGTTTAATGTAGTGAAGAAGTATTTGATTGAGTGGGAGAGAAGAACTCATTAGTGGATGTAAACACAAAACTTGAATAATTTGAGTTAGAAGAATAGTGTCAAGGGAATAAATTAAGGGAGGCAGCTTTGCTATCTCTACAAATTTTGATATACTCTGCTGAGATGAAAGACCACTGACAGGAAACCTGAACTGTTCCACGTTCTACTTTCTTAGGGTCTCTGGCTGAAAGCCTTTCTTATACTTCACCATTACTCTTTCATCAAAATGTAAGCAAATGTGCTTGACAAAATGTAAAGAGAGTCTCCAGCTCATATGCTCAATTTATTCCAGTCTGGATGATGAACATAATTTGCTTCTACCATTAATCACCATTCGTCACTGACTGAAGCAGTAACAGCTTCCCTTTTGTTTTTCAGTAACTGCATTAACCTTAACACTTATTCCCTTTCAAATCACAAAACAGGGTTTAAACAATGGCATAGCTTCCTTCCAGCCTGGGCCACTTTGCAGAAGTCAAGACTCATTATTTCAGCCAGGTATTAAAGATTACCAAAGAGCCTGCCAATGTTAAAAGATTGCAAGAAGAAAATGTCAGACAAACTAAACGAAATAAGCTTCCATAACACTACACAAGAATAACAAGTCATACTGAGACTCTGCTGTGTTTCAGGCTATATAAACCAAAATGACTATGATTATAGAAGTGAATAAATCCAGTTGGACTATGACACAGAGTAATGACCTGTAATAATATTAGAATGACAGTTTTGAACAGAAAAATACAGTAACTAACCAAAGGAAGACACATTACCTTTAAAATTGTAATGTTCCACGTAAAACTTTCTACTGACTTTTGCAGTTTTCTTTCTTTTAGGCCTTCTCTTGCTCCTATATTGTGCAGGTTTTCATGAAACTCCATTGCTGTGGAGAATAAAAGAGGGACGAATGTAGTATCTATTTTAGTGCATTTTTGTGATCACAGAGATAGCAACTTGAAACTAATATGGCAAAAAGACAGTGAAAAAGCTCCAGAAATTTTATTCTGCAAGCACAAATCTATCTGAGGTAGTAGGATGCAATGTTACACAACATGCCAATATATACAAATCTCTCTAAGCCAAAATCCACTGTTAGGTCATTGCTACACAAAGATGGAGCCCAGCAAGTATTTCCTATAGAAATATAATCTCTAAGCACAACTGAATTTGTTGTACCACATGTAAAAAACCTTTTTATAGTTGCAATAGGATGGAAACAGTAATTTCATTAACTACTCTAGCTCAACAAATTTATTTTGTGCCTTGCTCTTTTATGCATTTACATCACAGTTGTCCATCTTACAGCTTATACGGTGGAGTCTGCCCAGAAAATAAAAACTTTACCTTATCCCTGAGAATAAAGGAATAACTGTGAAGGAGAAATGCCAAGTGAACTTGCCAAGGAATGCCAAGGATGTTTTACCACACCATGTAAACTACTGTGTCCACAAAACCTGTATCTGACAAATCCCAAATCAAAAATTTTTGGTAAAATTCAGATCAGCTTGATCTAAGCACTGAGCGGACCAACCGAGGTTTGTTTTTAGGCTGCACAGATAGCAGAAACATAATTTGCTTTCCACATAAAGCCATATAAAAATAAACTTTAAGCAGTTTTCTTCACACAGGAGAAGCCAAATGTCCTTCCATGGGTACACAGAGCAACCTAACAAGGATTACAGCTGCTCTCTTATGGAAGTCAGAGTTCAGTTGTGCCCTCAGGATCTCTATAACAGGGTATTTTGCAGGGTATTTTGCAGTCAAAAGTTGGCAAGTGGTTGTGGCATACAGTAATAGTTAAAGCACAAATTATAATTTTAACTATGTTGGTTGCAATCTTCTATTTGCCCAGTGAGTGTATGTACTTCAAAATTTACTTGTACTTATTTACCATGAATAAGCATATAAACTTGAGTTAGCTGTCAATCTGAGAGAAGACTGACTTTTAAGGACATTATCTCTTCTTCATAATCTCTCTATCCCACACTCATGTCTCGTTAAAAGAAAGTGAGATGACTGAATATTTTCATTGTACACACCCTTACCTTACTCCCACATATACACACACACACATTTTAAAAGTATTCATAGAATAATTTGAAAGGCAAAATTGTTCTTTCTACCCTTTCCTACTTTTAAAAATTTTGTTACAAGAAAAAATAAATGGCAAATATTTTCCCTGAATTAACACACTGTATCATTTTTATTTCAATCACTTCACTATAGCTC
The DNA here is from genome assembly GCA_013397295.1 of Polioptila caerulea. NCBI lineage: Eukaryota > Metazoa > Chordata > Aves > Passeriformes > Certhiidae > Polioptila > Polioptila caerulea. Next base: position 4,312,491 of record VYXF01010446.1, read on the forward strand.
TGTCTCTGCAGTCTCAAATACAATGTTCATGTTATATTTCCCCAAAACAGATTTCTAAACAGGTGAGAAATTAAAGTTCATTAACCAATCATTGCTCTAAGTATCTATTTCCCGTTCATATCAACCAAAATAATAAATTCCCGATATGATTAAGGAAAGTCTATACAGAGATCCATATTTACAATATTACAGTTCTAGAGCCATCATGACAGTACAGATTTTCTGATCTGTACAACAAATTCTCAGACATACTGGTAAACTTCTGAAGTTCTGTACCTCATTTACATCTTAACAATTAATTGCTTTTTAAGCCAGTGGACACCAGCAATGATAATAACTTGAACTAGAGCCACTCAGACAGATATTAAGAATAGTGCTGAGTGCCTGTGTGTTAAATGTGGAATTGGGTGCTTTGTAGATTACAGACTATTTTGATACATATGAAGTTCCTGATATCATGTGAACACAATGGTGACCATGTATTCTGCCAACCAGAAAAGCTTCTTTATGTTCACTGACAACCTTCTGTGGTGATGCTCTTCCCAGTCTACACTCATGCTATGATACATTTCTGTCCTGCCAAAGCAATTTCACCCAAGCTAAGTACACCTGGAAGCTGGCAGGAACATCTCATCACCCTTCTTCAGAAAATAAAACAGTCAGATCACCCTACAGGACAATGTACACACATGTAAATCCTCAGCTAACAAGTGCCTCCTGCTTAAACAGCACTGATCCCCCCCCTATCCTCAACACCTCTCACAGACTAGCCAACTCCTCATCATGCTGCACTAAACCTGTCCAACCCTGAGCCTAAACACACATGCAGGGACAAGTAGATTTGAATTTTATTTCCACTTCCATTACTAGTTCTTGCCTGATTAACTGAGATTAACTATTACATCTCTTTGTCTCAGTGTTTCCATCTGCTGAAAGGAGTTAATTGTATTTGCTACACAATGTATGGACAATTAAATTTTAGAGCATGAATGCAGCACAACATTTAACTGCTGACTACGTCTCTCTTGGCATTGTTCTTGTATGTTCCCACTTGGTTTTCTTGGACTTTGCCTTAGAATTATTTCATGCATTAAGTATGACACAGGAATAACACAAGTATTAACTTCCAAAATTAAACTTCTAACAAGATAACAGAAAAAGGAAAAAAGAGGAAAGATATTCTCATTAACAGCTGAATTAATAAATTAAATTACATGTCCATATAAACCCATGTAAACGTGCCTTTAGGATATGCTTACAAAGAAAACCCAATGTTAAATTACTTTTTTATACACACAATTTTCTGTCTCCTTGCAAGTAAAAATTCAACTCTCTCTCATTAAGTTATAGTAAACAAGTCACTTTTATGAGGCTTAATTACTTCTAGATGTATTAGTCAATTAGTAATTTTGAACTGCCTGAGAGCTCTTGAATGATAACAGGCATACTATTAACCTGATGTATCACTCACTATATTTTTGCATATGCCACCTCAATCAAAGAAAGGACAAGTTAGTCATATTTTCCATTTACTGCGGCAGAAGTTGAGAAAGATATAATTTACAACTTTCTGAATGACCACGAAGAATATATCGGATATGTGCTCTTCTGTTTGGATGGTATTTTCTGTGTTTTAATTTTTGCCCACTGCATAAAAGTATTTATCTACAATGAAATTATTGTTGACTGTTACCTTGAGCCAGAAAGCTGAGATCTAAAGAGCTCTTTTGACTGGAGACCCTTTACTAAAACCCTTATTTGCATAGAATCACTGAAGTTGGAAGGCAGCTCTGGACCAACCCCATGGCTCAAAACCAGGATCAGAGAGAACAGGTGGGCCAGGACTGTGCTGAGCTGGCTGTTCAGAATCACCAAGGGTGGATATCCCACCTTTTGGAGGATTGAAGTGAGGCTGACTCGTTTAGTCCTACTGTCTAGTTTTCTTTGACTTGTTTGACTGTGGTAACCCTACTTCTTACGACAGCATGATGAGGTTCCAAACATCACTATTTGGTCCCCTTCAGAGTTTCTGCTTTGGGGTGCTAAGGGCACTTAGCTTGCATAACCTGCACTAAGAAGTCTGGTCATTGCTGCGTAAGTAAGGGTGAGCTGACAGAAGCCATACAATTTCCTAAGCATTTGCAAAATGAAAACTGATTCAAGTCTTCCACACTAAAAAGATCAGCTTTGCAGTCATATATTCACCCCAACTACTGCAAGGCATGTAAATACACTGCAACGTATGTAACAAAAAAGCAATAGCATGATTCAAGAGCAGGTTTGTACAGTGAACAAAATACTGCTGACAAATTTTCCTAATCACAACCAGAGATTTCACAGTGTATTCTTCTCCTCTGCAGTACACTTGTTGATTCTAAAGCACTCATAAACATTCCTTCAGAATTTCCAAATAATATTTTCCCATCAGTGATTAATCTCTTTCTGGTTCCCCAGTGAATGCTGGTTAGTTTGAATTTCATTATTGTCTCAGCTTTTCCCCCTCTCTCAGACCCTTTCCCACAGCCCTGGAATGCATTAGATGGCTTTAACACTTTTTCATTCCCCTGGGAACACCATACCATCCAAGATACTACTCTGAAATTTTACGCACAATTCTCTTCTCCCATTTTCAATAACTTCAAATGGTGTGAAGAAAAGAGAAGTACTGTAAGGCTACTCAATGCAGTAGGAGCTATGCATCGAGAGGACTAACAAAAATTTGCTTAGTTAGTCTTGCAAAAAGAAAACCAAAAGAGGGCAATACCTCTCTAGATACTTTAGACCAGCCAGGTAAGACCTCGGACCTCAAAGGATCATTGCAGCTAAAGGACAATATCAGGATGGATGTCTACCAGCAAAATCAGAACTTATGTAAAATTTATTACCATTGTAGATGTGGTTCTGTGATCAGCTTTAAAATGAGAAAATTACTCAGATCAAAAATTCCGATTCATTTTAAAATACAGCTCGACGTGATCAATTTTCAAGAGCTGTACTGGGCAGCAGACTTAAGGACCCCACAGTCCTGTGTTTCCTCAACCACCTGCAGGATGACCTACAGTATTACATGTATTAATTTATGCTTAACATATTCTGATGGAAAATTTATGTCTATAAACTCAACAAGGACTAAATGACAGTACAGAGAGAAAGGTGTCTTATTGCTATGACATACTTTAATAACAAAAGGTTTTCCTAAATAAAACATACAAGGCAATATAATTGTCTTGACAGGGTGATAATTTTGAGTCATCCCCTGTCAGAATAGCTTCCAGACTGGAACTTTAGCTTAGTTTTATGTCCTGGATTCTTAGTGTTTAATTTTTCAGAAATATGTTCAGTAGATACAAAACCATTCAGAACTTACAATATTCATATCAGCTTAAAATATGTATTATTGTTCTACTGATGCTTGAAATGCTAGAACAAAGGTGCCCTGCATACTGTTGTAGTTCCAACATTGTATCTTTATAAAAAAATATTATTTGGTGATATATCTCAAAAGCAACAGTTTTGATACTATTAAAAGACACTCATCTTCAACTGTATTTAGCTTGAAAAAATAGTTCCTTCCTTTCTTTAAAATGAAGCTACTTTATATGAAATTCATTATCCTTAATTACTAACTAGAAATAACACCTGTTGGAAGTTGGTTGGCAATCCCTCCCACTACTGGGCTCTCACTATAGTTCCAAAGTACCATATTTAGGATATTAATTAAAATGTGATATATAAAGCAGCATAAATGATTCTGTTATTTTTAAACTAATTAAGAAGCACATCTTGAAAAGGAAAGTGACCTTAGGTCACTGAGCTGCATGTAATTATGGTTTTACAGACAATATATGTATCTTTGTTTGAACTCTCTGATAATAATTACACATTTATTAAAAGCAAGGTGTGAAAAAAACCTGAAACATGGAAAACAGGAGTACATACCTGTACGGTACAAGTTCAGGAACATTTAGAACTCTGGGATTTGTTTGCTATTGTAAGAGTTCCTATCACAAAATCCTGGCATATGATCTCAGTTTACAGCAAAAAAAATCACACCTTTTCTTTAACTGAGAACCAAGACACTAATTTTTCAAAAAATCTTTAGCCAAACAGCCAGCACAACACTTGCTTAGCTATATTTCTAGGGCCAAATCTCTCCTTGACATGCTCATTTGTTTTCTTTGATGAAAGCTTTCTTGCCAAGAGATGATTTACAACCTAGCTGAGACATGACTACACAGCAGGTGGGCTCCTCCTGCTAGGTTTTTTTCTCTTAACAAAGAACTTTATCAGTGAAATAGCACAGTGATGAAACTCTGGCAGTAAATGCATATACTGAGTGGGCCTAATGAGAGTAACAAACAAAATTTGACTATGTCTATATGAAATACACACTGGTAATACCACAGGTATGAAGCACTTAAATTCAGTCAAGCCAAATATAGTTAATTTCATTTTTGGTAGAGCTCTTTGATTTTAAAGCAAATTAAATACTTTTCAAAAGAATGATGAATACAAAACAAAAATAAATAAACATGAAAAATTTTTAAATGTAAGGAAAATACCTCACAGCTTTTGATTAGATTACAACACCTTGCAGGTCTACTACTATAGACTCAACTCAAACACTTACAAAGATGCTGAGAATAATTTGCATACACAGGTTTTCAAATAATTTGCATACACAGGTTTTTTCTTTACAAGAAAAAAATTCCAAGAAATCAGTTTATATATTCAAATATTTCTTCCTCCACTGCATAGGTTAAACGGTAATAAAGGAAACAAAAAATTCTAGGGAAGGATTTAGGCTGTAAGTATGCATTTCCTCATATAAATATTTAATTTGCTTATACAGCTGCTACTCTTGGCCACATCTTTGAGAACGACAGCTTTAATTTTTTACAGCATTAAATACGTTTCTTAAGATTTTTATTTAGATTATATTCCCTAAACAGTCAGCTATTTCAGCCTCACAAACAATTTCCTCTTAAAATTAATTTTACCAGACACAGAGATTGGGAAAAGAGTCTAGCTACCAGACCATATCAACAACAGATCAAATTCATCATATTAGAGAAGCAGTAGAAGTCACTCTACTTGTAAATTCTCATATATTTTGCTTACAAAACACTCTTCACACCAAGATTTAAAATGAACCTTATTAAACTAATACTTAGCATACCTCTGCATTTTCTGAAAATCATTAACTAGAAAAATTGAGTCTTAGCAGGAACAAAGATTGAATGCTGAAGTACTTCCAACACTCAGTTTCCACTGAAGACACTGAAAAACTATTATGCCATAACTAGAGAATCAGAATTTCTTGGCAGATTCAAAGAATATTTTGCTGCAGATTTAAGATGCTCAAGGCATGAATTATTTGCATTCAATATATTCAGATAATTACTTAACAAAAGAATTCAGTATCTCTATTTGTTGTTCAGTAATTTTTGATTACTTCAACTTCTTTGGCACTGTGCACTATCTCTGTAGTAAGTGGACATGTTCCTCACACACAGACAGACATGTATGTACTGCCCCTACTTAGGTGGTTAAAACCATTTTGGTGCCCTGTGCCCCATTATTCTTGAAAAATAGCAAAGACAAATGGCGTACTTAAAAGAACCTTCTTATTCCAACATCCCAAACAACAATGGCATCACAGCCTGCCGAGCACCGTCCTTTCTGCATCCTCTCCTTTGAATTAGTGTTCAGTCTTCCCATCCAGACTCATGCAGACCCATATGCAATTACAATAATGCAGTTTTCCACGTAAGAGACTTTTTTTAAATGCTGGGGAGCCTCCAAGGACTCAAGATGCTCACTAAAGTCTTTAAGAAACACCATCAGAAGAGATTCAAAGTAGTTGCAGTACCAACCTTACGCTGGTATGAAGCTGAAAAGAGGAAAGGTGTAACATCTATGCTACAACTTCCTTACTTCCAAGGGGATTAAATAACCAGCTCCACCCTTCCAAACACTTTCAAGAACAACCCTATGTAAAATTACCCTTCTAGACACCAAAGTCAACAAAAAGAGTATCAACTGACAAAACTCATAAAACCCACACCAACACTTTTTCTGTTCCTTCAAAACAGTGCTTCTACAAAATTCACAGAGAAACAGACCATCACATATTAAAACAGCTGTTGTGGAAAACTGACTCATGGTAGTCCACCCCCAATGTACAGAAAACTTTATTCCACAAACACACTCCTCTGTGAAGATAGACTATATTTCTGAATGGGGGTCACTGCATGTATGAGAATGGATTAAGACTGTCAATAAAGGGCATAAACACAAGAGAGGTACAAAGGAGAGGATTTTTTTTTCTACAGACTGCTCTTTCCATCTTTTGTTTATCAGTCTTGATACCTGAGAGAGAAAAATGAGATTTTATTGAAAAGTTTCTGATTTTATTGAATGTTGGAATGCAGACTTAATAAAGATATTGATTTATGGCACATTGTAATTTTTCCCAGATCTGGCTGAACCCACATTGTTTCACTGGCAATAGAAATTAATCTCTTACACTTCCACAGAGATCTAATTTCTTTCTTTTCTAGCATTACATTACCAGGAAGGGGGGTGGGGGGAAAGGCTTCATGGGAAGGGGCAAACTCAAGAGAGTAATGCAAAAGTCTGTGCTCATCAGGTATTTGCCCTAGTAGCAGTGAGTGAGATGATTAAGAAGTTTGTGAAATGCCTCCTAGGAATCACCCACCCATTTGCAAAATATATCAAGATTCACAAAAATACCAACACCATCCAAGGTATTACAGGGAGCTGTGCATGAGAAGCAATATGGGAAAAAATGTGGGGTGTGACTGGTGTGAATAACTATGGTGGAAAAGATTTGAGTATAAAGAAAAGTGGCTCATCACCTCTTCACTAATACTATTTAAGCTGATCTGAGTGCAATTCTTCATCTCCCCTCCTCCCCAGCAGAATGTGGTTTCAATAATATTCAAGGCACAGGAGAGGAACAGGTTTACAGAGCCAGGGAGTACCTGCAATGACAGTATAATCTGAGCTGCTGTGGAGCTGTACCTGGAGAGGCTTAGTGGAGTGAAGGAGGAAGGACAAATAGGAAGAAAAAATACAGGAAAAAGGAGGAGCAGACAGGACAAAGAGCAAATAAGAAGGAAAAAAACCCAGGTAAAAATAATGGACAGAACACAGAACATTTAGAAACATAAATAAAAGGAATAGCTTGGATACACCCCCTTTTTCCCTTAACTATTAGCAAAAGCCTATTGTGCTAATAAGCATTGAAAATTATGTTGTGACAAGTGAGGAGAAAGGAGTTAAAACAATTTGATAACTGGCTTAATAAAAAATGGGAATGTAGAAAAAACAAGGAAGAGCAGGTATTTCAAAAGCATGCAGACTGGCTGAAAGGGGTCTCCAAGTACTGTTTCAGCCATAGCAGGTGATGTTGGAGTTTATGTGATGGTGATAAATACTATACATTGCTTTCTTTTGACAGTGAACCTCAAGAAAAATATATTCATGGATCCAATTCTAAGATGTAACTTGAAGATCAGCATGTCCTACTGATGGCAGTCAAAAAAATGAAATATTCTCAGGGGCAAAGTCCAACAATAACAGATAGACTGACATTCCTTCACTCCCTATTTACAAAACTAGTTTAAATGCAATGGCTTCGAACCAAGAGTAAAGACCTGCTGATGAGAGGCAGTATTTCAGAAGACAGGGATTAACAAGTTCTGCTGAACTCCACAGTACCCAAACCATAAAAACCATAAATTCTCTTTTAAGTCAGGGATAACTGCAGAAATACTGGGATCCTAGTCATTGCTTTTCACAGTTTAAATAAAAACTCAATTGCCTACTTATATAGCAAGTCAAAAGTGCTCCTCAATAGTTAAGTGTATAAATTTCTTTTGCTCTATTAGTGGATAATCTAATCTGTCAGAAAATTACTTTTTCTTACATGTTTTATTTAGGTGAACCTGAGTCAAAAAACAACTCAGAATACAAATAACCTGAACAAATAGTAAGAAAAAAACCTCAGCAGCTCAATAGAAGTGTAAATTTGCTGGAAAGCTTAAGTAGCAACAGTGGGGAAGTAAGAGTTCCAACTACTTGGAACAAAATTGATTTTATTCCTTTAATTTTCAACTACCAGAAGTATTTGAAGTGTTTGTATGGCCATCATCCTAGTATTTTTCCGCATGCAGCTCAGATTAACCTTTTTCCAACAGAGACTGTGTTTATCTTTAATGGCATCCAGAATGGCTGAACATTTCCTTTCTTGAAACCATATCCTGCTACTCACGCTGCTGAAGGGCAGCTTTGAAGTACATGTTAGAAAATATACTCTTTTTATGTCATTCATTACTTGCATTATTAAATAAAGTCAGTCACTGTACAGATGGGATAAATAAGACAGACTCTGCTCCAACAACTCAGAATCAAAGTAGGAGGAAGAAAGAGAACAGATGGATAAAGGAAGAGTGGGGAGTACAAGGAAGCAACGAAAACTATTTTGGTTAAGGTGGTAGGAGGACATGTGTCAATCTAGCTATATTTGTGGGATAATTTTAAAAACAAATTCTAAGGAAGTAGCCTGGTGGATGTTTACAGAGACCCTGTGGGACATGATAGAAAGCATGACAAGGGTTGAAAATCCAGCAGGCAATGGAAACTCTTGCTACCAAATGAGCAAACACAAGAAAAATGAAAGCAGCTTAGTCCTGACGCACAATGAGGAAAAAAGCATAAAAATCCATCCAGGGACAGACATCATCAAAACAACAGCCAGGAAAATGACATGAATAAGGCAGAACTGTGATGGTCAAATGCAGAGAAAGGATAGTGTAGCTGAGATCCCAGAAAATAAGAATCTGAACAAGAATTCTGGCTGCACAGATGCCTAGGGAAGGTTATGCCTATAAAACCATATGGAATGAAATATGTATGTTTTTTATGAATCTGACTTCTTAAAAATGAATTCATCCTTAGTTTGAGTAAATTGTGCTATAAATACATATTTATGCATCATATTAAAACTAAACTGACACTGCTAGAACCCTATACAATAACTTCATTTTCTGAACTAAAACAGAAACCTCAGAGACCATTCCTTGCAGGTATTGTCAAGGCTATCTTTTCCCCTACGCTCATAAATTTACCCTGACTGAATTTATGCTTCCCAAGATTATAGAATCATAGAATGGTTTGGGGTTCAAAGGGATCTTACAGATCATCTAGATCCAAATCCTGTTCCTGCCATGCGCAGGAACACCTTCCACCACACCAGGTTGCTCAAAAATCCTCCAGTCATATCTACATTTGATTAAGTCCAGGGGTTCTGTCACCAGCAAGCTGTTTGATAATTATCACTCCCCCATAATTTAATGAATGTTTGGAATATTATTCTGAGCTTCCACTGCTGAACACCAAAATGAATTCCTAAGTCGTGGTTCTCTCTTTAAACCAGGGATGAGCTCAGGCAGCATTTGAATTATAAAGCAAAAAATGCAATGGAAGATTCAAAAGAGGAGTTCAGGAATTATGTGATTTGAGTACAAAGGAAGCTATAAATGGAGTAAGGTGACCTGAACATTAAAATTCCTTACTCTAGCAAAGATACAGGAGCATTTTAGAACTCTAAGAGATTCAGGGAATGGACCAGATTATCTTCAAATTCCCTTTAGAACCTAGATCCTATTTTCTTGCAGCATCTTTGACTGGCTTAATAGCAATAAAATAAATGGCACTGCAGTCATCTTGAAGTTATGTGGATTTTTTTTAATTCTGAAAAGAAGAAAAGTACAGTGGGAAGCAAAGCAATATCATGTTCCCTTATCTTTTCATTATTCATGTATCTAAAATCCTTTCAATAACTATTTAACCAAAAATTGAATGTGTTGAGCTGAAATTAATATGCTGATAGGAAGAAAACAGAAAGGTTTTTAATATGATTTAATTTAAACCAAAATGAGGAGAGATGTTTATAGTCAAATGTTCTCAGAGAATATTAATAACAAAGAACCTGAATTCTGAAAATAGCCATCTCAGTAATCGTATCTTTGCTTATCCAAAATGCTATCAACAAGGAAAGAATACTGCATTTATTTTCAAATTAGGTTTGAATTCTATAGGAGATCAAAAGTCTTATTATTAAACTTAAGATAGAAAACAGTTCAATAGAGTGAATCCACTTTGCCTATTTAACAAAATTCTCTTATAAGCCTGGTTGTGACAACAAAAATTTACTGCTTATTGGCAGCTTGTGTATTTATTTTAGCAGCTTTTACACTCTTTGAGCCACAGAACAAAAAAGTCCAGACAAAGGCATGATTTTGCTTTTTCCTTATCAAGAAACTACATAGGAGAAGGCATCATTTTTACTCGTAATTAGAGTAGCATCTACTGAGATCATGAGATCAATCAGTTATAAGATAATCTTCAAAACCCATTGATACTAAAAGGTAATTCAGTTCAGCTCACTCATCTTAAAAAATGCCTTGACCCTGCAGGGCTAAAGCTGCCCTAAATAGCAGGATCTATTACATAATCCATACTTAGGCTTATGTCACCATGCTGGAGGGTTCTCATTTGAAGGAGATCAAAATCTCCACTATACAGCAGAGGCTTTAAGTCTTTAGGATTCTTAAACAAAGGATTCCTGGACCCAACTGTCTCCATTGTAAAAGACTCAAGAAAGTCAGACGTGGAAGTTTACAGGAATCCATATAAGCTAGAAAAAAGCAATCTTTTCTGAAAACCATCAATTCTAAAATACAAAAATTTGGGCAACTAGCTTCTGCCTTACCTCTAACCAAGGATCTAAACTGCTTAAGACACTGGTGACACTAAAAAATAAAGGCACACTGTCACCACATAAATGGGAGATGGATTTAAGAAAGAAGCACACACGTCTACCAAGCAACATCCTTACAACAGCACAAGATACTTTGTGCTTGGTACTGCTGTGGTTTAACCCCAGCCAGCAGCCAAGTACTGCACATTTGCTTACTCCTCCTGGGTGGGATGGGGGAGAGAATCAGAAGAGTAAAAGTGAGAAAACGCATGGGTTGAGATAAAGACAGTTTAATGGGTAAAGCAAAAGCTGTGCACACAAGCAAAGCAACCACATCATCCTGTGTAAGAGCTGCTCAGCAGGAACAAAAACATCTCTGCATCATCAGCCCCATTTAAAACACAACTCTACAACACAGTCTCATACCTGCTACTAGGAAGAAAAATAAATATCCCAAAAACTCTGGCCAAAACCAGCACAGTATTTTAGGTAAATCTCTGCATCTATCGATATATGAAATAATATTTTATCACTCATGGTATTTATCCTTGACAACTTCAAGTAAATAGGGCAACTCAGAATTTTCAGGTATTTTGACAGTTCTGTGGCTCACTAAGTGTCTGAGGAGTATATGCTGTGAATCAAGGGGAGATCTAGAAATTCCAGGTGGGTAAGCCTTCCTTGCTGATGGTCTGAGATGGAAGCCACTGTTAATAGGAGAGAGTTTGTAAAGGAAGGCTGAGGGTGTAAGAGCATTATATTCTTCTTTTTTGGGGAAAAGGAACAAAATAAAGAGACTGGAATTTGTAGGAGAGCAGAGAAGCAAATCAAAGAATGGGACAAAATCATGGAAGATAATGGGAGCTGCAGGATGCTGAATATCAAGTAGATAAAAATGTATTTGTATATAAAAAGCTTTTGTTCCAATTGAGTCATACAAAACACGGCTGTAAATGCTTTGGCTGAGTCTTTGGCAGCATTCCTGTTTCTGATGCAAAATGTGATGCATCACTTTGAGCAAATTTGTAACATTATTTATAAAACAGTTAAAAGGTCAAAAGAAAACGAACATGTTTAAACAACAAGGTCAGACATGCTGTCAAAACAAGCAGGAAACCTTCAAAACTCAGTTGTATCCAAATGAGTAAACTGTTACAAAATATCGTGTAAAAAAAGGGTCAGTTTGTGAAGGGGTCAAGAAGTAGCAATACCATCTATTTTAAATGTCATATCAGTGTCTGACATATCAGACCCAAAAAAACCTTTCAGAGAACTTGTGGGAACAACACAGAGCCAGAGGGCATCCACCCAACAGATCTACAGAAATACAGGAATCAAATATCTGAACCACTGCCACATAATTATCAGAAGGCAATGTTCTTCTGACAATTCAAGCTTCACCAAGGTCCTTGAAGACATTGGGTTATTTAAACAGAAGAAGAAAAGTTCTCACATAGAGAAAGAGGAGCAAATGGTTAAAAACCGTCAGTGTGAAGAAAGATCATTCTCCTTGTTTCCTGTAAGCTTGCTTTCATTTGTGGAAATGACTATACTGACAATCTACTGTCCGTGTATAAAATCCTTGCAATCTCCAAATTCAAGATGTAATTCTACTAATCTTTGATTTCTATGATTTGAAATGTCTTTTCACTCTTACTACATGTGCCTAAATTACAGTAATGTCTTTTTTTTTTGTATGAGGTTTTTTGTTGTTTATTTGTTGGGGGTTTGCTACAGCTGAATATTGATTATAAGTCCTGGAAAATTTATTAAAAAATAAAAAATATTTATATATTCTAAAGTAAAAAAAACCTGCAGTAAGTTCTGTATAATATTTTTAAAAACTAGCTTGTACTTACCTGCTTTCTGACACTGTACTATCTTCTCATACAAGCTATCTGTATTTTCAACCAGAATCCTGATGGTGTGAATCATCTGCAGAGGAAAAAAAAATTAAAATACACAGAATATCAGTAAAAACAAATTTTTACTTAAAATTTTTCATCTGTAAATGATGATTAAAATTGAACTCAAATTGATAAACTAATATTTATTGTTACTGTAATGAACACACTCATTTTCCTGGTCATAATGAGGCAGAGAAGTGCCCTAAACATAGCATAAAGGCATAAAAAATACAAGGATTTTGGGCTGGGATCTGTGAATACTGAAGCAAAATGTCTACTCCATAGTNGAATCTTTGATTTCTATGATTTGAAATGTCTTTTCACTCTTACTAGATGTGCCTAAATTACAGTAATGTCTTTTTTTTTTTGTATGAGGTTTTTTGTTGTTTATTTGTTGGGGGTTTGCTACAGCTGAATATTGATTATAAGTCCTGGAAAATTTATTAAAAAATAAAAAATATTTATATATTCTAAAGTAAAAAAAACCTGCAGTAAGTTNAGTGAAAAAACCCTGCAGTAAGTTCTGTATAATATTTTTTTAAAACTAGCTTGTACTTACCTGCTTTCTGACACTGTACTATCTTCTCATACAAGCTATCTGTATTTTCAACCAGAATCCTGATGGTGTGAATCATCTGCAGAGGAAAAAAAAATTATACAGAATATCAGTAAAATTAAATTTTTACTTAAAATTTTTCATCTGTAAATGATGATTAAAATTGAACTCAAATTGATAAACTAATATTTATTGTTACTGTAATGAACACACTCATTTTCCTGGTCATAATGAGGCAGAGAAGTGCCCTAAACATAGCATAAAGGCATAAAAAATACAAGGATTTTGGGCTGGGATCTGTGAATACTGAAGCAAAATGTCTACTCCATAGTTCACTGCCTATCAAACCAACTGGAAATTATACAACCAGGCAATTCACTTTTGGTGGCCTGGGTGAGATAACCTGGATGCAATTTTCCTCTTCCTCATTCACTCCAATATTCAGGATGATGATCACTCATGACCCAGCACGTCCTTTTTCCTAAGCATCATTCCATTGCTTTTCCAGATTTTTTTCCTCTACATTTTCCCTTTTGTGGCTTGACCTGCATATATGTATGAGACAATGCTTTATGGAGGAAAACAAATCACTTGAGGCTGGCAGTGGAGGATAAGAAAAATAACTTATTCCTTTAGCTGAACTTTCTAAACAAAAAGCCTTTTAGGGAAGCCCAGCTGGAGGCACAGTTAAGATGGAATCAAGCAGAATTTTCAGCCTAGGGTATGTACTGAGAAGTAACAACTTTGCTTCACACCTTACCCACTGAAGTCTCTGGAATCCACTCAAGCAGACAATTTTCTCTCTGCTAAAACAATGACTAAATTTTTGGCATGTTACTTATGTGGGTGTTCATGTGGAACTTGCTTTTCCTTAGGAGACCACAATTTGCTTTTATGAGGAGGAACATTCCATGCTACAAGGAAAAAAAGCCCAAACCTCTCTAACACTCTTCCTCAGAGAAAAATTACTGTAAGAGGCACGACTCCCTCACACTTATTAGAAAGAGCCTTCTCCAGCTGAATGACATTGAGGCTGCTTTCCTGAATGTTGCTCCAAGTAAGGCATAAATCAATTTTGAGAAGCAGGCAAGCAAGTCTCAGATTTACAATCGTGACAAGTGTGCAAGTGAGGAGGAAAAACACCTGCACAGACAAACTACCCTCCAGGCTTCTGTAACTGTCAGCTGCACAAAAATCTGGTTTAGACAAATGACAAAGCATTTAAAAATAATCCTAGTTCTATTTCTATTATTTTGGTTTATTTTGAATAAAGAAAATGATGCATACTCTGAAATTTTCAGTTCATGCTACACACAAACAGCATGTGAATAAGCAACTATAGAGTATATGGAGGTCATCATATTGGATAATTTAATTTAATCCTCACATCCCAATTAATCTCCATTTAAAGTATCTACTTAGCCTTATTTATATTTTGTCAGTTACAGGGGTTGTTTTAAATAAATGTAAATTATAATATACGAAGTAAAAATAACTTGACCAGGTTGCTAAGCTGCAAGGGAAAAACTTTAGCTTATCCCATTTTTAACTGGATTGTTCTTTGAATATAAATATCAATTTTCACTCAAGCAAAAACTACCTATAAATAGAATTGTGCTGATTAGTATTAAAGTGCAACAAATTGAAGACAATTTAAGTAAGAGAATACTATATTTCACCCACTTTGGGAGCACTGTAAACTGACTATTCCTAATCAAGGAGAAAGCTCCATTTCACTGTGTTTCATTACTATTCAGTCTCTAACAAGAACTCACTAATTGAAATAAGATCACTATAAATTTGCTTGACATGCAAAGATTCACCTGTTTCAATACGTATCTCACGTAACACTTTCGTTTCTGCAATGAACTTAAATGGAGAGAACCAAAACACAGCTGATGGCAGCTGTGTACTTCCAATAGCTGATGTTATTTTGCTAACTAGCTGAAAGGAAACTGTAAAGCACGTTTTTCTGAATTGAAAATCACCTTGAAAAATGAAATGCTGAGCATATATGACTCTTGGGCTTTTCTGGGGTGCTAATACACAATATAAGGACTAGAGAGGGCTTCTCTACCAATATGAGTCCTTCCACCTGAGCACTCTTTTGACTGGAGTTCATAAAATAGAGAGAACTGTGCTGTCTGTTCAAGGTATTTGTTTTGAAGGAATGGTAAGAAATATTACAACTGCCCTGCTCTGTTTTCCCAACCCCATGTGTACAATAACATAATTTTTAAGTCATCTCCGTTAGGTCCCATTCCAGACACGAAACATATCTATCTGCCCTGCTTCCTTCATATGCCCTACGTGAACATCAGATGATTTATAAGCAGTAGAGAACAAGTCTCAGCTGATTAGAAAACTTACTCTGAGACACTGCACTGATTTTCAGAAATAAGAGAATTTCTAAGATGAATAAAAATGCTTACATTACTGCTTTTTTGTTTACTTTCTGTATTGACAAAACAAGAAAGTTTTACAAGTTCTGCAGACGAAAGGAAAAGAAACTAATCACAGTATTAGTGTTCTTTCATCATGGTCAGGCTAACACTGAAGAGTTTATAACAACAGGCCAATTTCATATTTTCCAGTTCAGTATGGAAAGCTGCTAAACACCCTCAGATCACATGGAATTCCCTCTTTGCAACTTCTGAAGAAAAATGGCAAAGCATTTCATGGGGCAGAAATTATTCTATGTCCGCTTTTATATTATCAAGACCAGTAACAGTTACTTTCATTAGCTTTGGTCTCTAAAATACATACAAAGCTGTATTTAAGGTTAACAGCACTGCAGAGCAAAACTGGCTGAGCTAGCAATAATTCAGGGGTTGACGGCCACTGCCATTCAATCAGTATTATGGAACACCCCAATTTTCAAATGTCCTTCCCTAAGAAAATAATGGAGCAGTATGCTCTGTGCATATGTAGGTGTCACCTTCTAGTTGTGCTTGATTCATAAAGTAAGTGTCTTAGTTCATTATAATTTTATTCTTACATCCTCTTCACCACACAGTCACCTTTTAGAGTGTATCCAGCTATTTGTTAAATTACTCTTATGGAGTGTTTGAACACATGAATTCTTTCTAGTGTTCAAGACAAAATTACAACCTCATGAAAACACTCATGTAGACATTCACAGAGACGGAAAGACTTTTGGTAGACACAGCATATGGAACAACTACGTATAAATGGCTATATTTAAACAGAAAATTAGCCTAATCCAAATGATAGTGGTATGTGTGTGTGTGATTGATAGAATAGTGAAATAGAAAATGATGAGTAGCCAGGAGCTTCAGTGTGAAAAACACTATGTCTGCAGCAGAGTAAGACATGGAAATCTCAAGGTAAATTAGGGGTGGAAATTGAGGAGAAAGACCAGCTAGAATCTGCTCTACACTAAACTAGTCTATATTGAATAAGGCAACCAATAAGCAGGTATTTCTAACCACATCCAACTTCTAGAGTATTATCAGTGACAAATCTGGAAAGAGAAATGGAAACAAATGTAATAGGGAATAACCAGATTATTACCACCTGATCATTAAAAATGTCTTGCAAATTACCCATGCATATTTAAGAAAAGAACATGTTACATGAAGTTTAGTAAGCTGTATTTTCTAGCAAGCCTTTTACCATATTGATTCATGTTTCTAACCTATGTTGCTTCTTTTCTGGAAGCAAAGATTCAAAATAACCAAAAATGTATTTTAAATATAGAATTTATAATGTTGAAATTCCTTCAACTCTCCTTTCAATTCTCACCCCATTACAGCACCCCAATCTTAGCATGACCAGAGAACGTCTCAGGTACTCACTACAGACTGAATTATCCTACTTTTTTTGTTGGTCAATGGAAAATGGGAAATATACAATGGTATGCTTTATGTGACCTGAAGTCATCACACTTCTGCAGAGGCCAGGTTGATAGTTTGATGTATCTGTTATATTCTTCAAATTCTACTGGTTGAATCATGCAAGCATTTCACCTAGTTATTCTAACAAATGGACAAATGTAAAAAAAGATATTTTTTTTAATATTAATTTTTTTTTTTAATTATAAAAATTATTATTAAGGGGGTTGAGAAATAAACACTAGATGACTAGTCCAGAATTCTCAATGAGGACTGGAGACCTGTATTATTATATATATATTTTCCTACCTTAAACAGCCAATGATGATGGTTAGAAATCACAAATCTTGCTTCAAACTGATGGTACTGCATTGTTAGGAGTTCATCACTTACATGATGCTGTCCTCGCAAACCAAATGAAAAACTCATATACTGAAAAAAAAAACTATCCTCCTTCTCAGCAAAACAATTCTTTCATTAAGATGGCTACTTAAAATTAAATATAAAAATGTCTAGACTACCCTTCAGGATAATTTTTTTATTGTATAAAGTCTGTTGTCTGATTAGTTGTTTTATGGAAGTATTAAGTGCTATGAACTAACACCATGTAGATGAATGCAAGTGCTCATATGTATGTACACATGCATGTACTTGAAACCATTTATTTAATTTCAGCTGAATTTGAACAAGATCTATTTCTACTAGGCTCACACAGACAGGTCTTCTGGTAGAAGATAAAACATTCTGGTTTTGCCCTCAACTTGTGGAAAATATGCAACCAAACTCAACTGTAAATATTTTAAATAATTCATTTAACATAGGCCTTGGGAAAGAAGTCTTTGAAAAATCCCAGGATTTATCCAATCCTCTGCATGTGGAACTGGTTGGTAGCACACAAGGAGAGATCAGCTGCATTTCAAAATGGAAAAATCAACCAATGATAAACTGTGTCTGGCTGATGAAACTCAGTGAGAGAAAACACCTTCACTGACAGAATTGCAACACCAAGGATGAACATTATTTTTAGCAAGAAAAGCACACCACACATTTAGATTTCAAAATCCGTAAATGTGTTGCCAATACTGTTAGACCTACATTCCAACAGCAAAACCAAAACCATACTTACAGTAGGTATAAATCAAATCTTCATTTAAATGGGGCTCACATTCTATTTTCATCCAAACCTCTGCATATCAGACATATTTCTGAAATTACAAACTACACCATTTCTAATAAATGTATGCATCTTCAGTATTCAGAAGCCAAACTGGAGCTCTTAACAGCAGTAATAAACATGGAATTTGCATTTTCCAGACATTTTATTAAGCCCAGGACGGTACAAATAGCACCAATAGCAAACAGCACTTCACAAAATAGGAAACCAAACACAGGGCATCCCAAAATGCTAATAAGCATCTGCACCACTTCAAAGATGTTTTACACAGTGAGGATCAGAAGCTGCTACCATTGTCCCCAGCAGTAATAGCAAGGAAAGGAACTCCCTATAAAAGCTTTGCCCTTGAACCATTACAGGTAGTGGGAACTCAAACAAAACATGGTCAGCTCTAATTGAATGCCTGTATAAATTGTATCCAAGCAGTCCAGTATTCAATGTCAATGCACCAGAAGGATCTTTGTTGTAGCAATGGAGCAAGCAGAAGAACTATTCTTAGTCCTTTCAGTGACAACTGCCATGGTCAGCTTGCTCTGCAGCTGCATAAGGAGTTGTGTTAACCTGCATGTGCTGCCTTTTACTTTCCATGGGAGAAGAACGGTGTTACAGCAAATAAGAAAAGAAATTACTGTAAAATCAGATTGCAAACCTCACAACTCAAATGAATTGTTCTAACAGTGTGGACACCACACTGAAAGAATTCTGAAACATCCAAATCCTAACAGGTCCACCATAAACAACACAAGTCGACTTCTACCAAGGAAAAAATATTCACAGCTTTCCAATGCTCTGCCAAGACTGTCACCTCATTGTAGAAGGTCACAGGTTGGCTAAGCCTGATTTCCCTTTTGTAAACCCATGCTGAGTTTTTCCAATCTCTTTCTTGTGAGGCCACAGCTGGAGCATTCATCCCAGTTTGGCGTTTTTCATTACAAGATATATATCTTTTAATGGACTACTGTCCAGCACAAAGCCACAGACATTTAAGAAACTGATGCATCTCTTGTATAAGGAGAGGCTGAGAGGGCTGGGACTGGTCAGCCTGGAGCAGAGAAGGCTTGGGAGGAACCCTGGGTGGTCAAACACTGGAAGAGGTTTCCCAGATTGACTGTGGATATTGAACAGCCAACTAGACACAGCCCTGGGCAACCTGCTCTGTCTGATCCTGCTTTGAGCAAGGGGTTGGGGTTAGATGATCTCCAGAGGTGCCTTCCAACCTAAATGACTCTATGTAAAAAAGAATTTTAGTAAAATTGACATCTCCATTCAAAAGAACTGAGCTTTCTGGCTCAGTTGACAACAATCAATAATAACGTCATTGTAGATAAAAATCAGGTGTGGTTTTGCACAGAAAGTTCAAAGCTCTATAAAAAAAAGCTGATCTTTCTCCTTTGCAAATACAGTCCAAAGTACCAAGGTAAGAAAATTGAGCTGCTAACTGCTATTCCTCTACATACAGAGGAACTGTCACATCAAACCAAATTTCCTTCAAAGCAGTAAGGATTTTTTGCAAATGTATTGTCTAAATTTGAAAGTATTTCTTCAACTACACAAGAAAATAAGTTTAGCACAGAAGCACAGGGTCACTGAAGTTAGAAGGGACCTCAGGAGGTCATCTGGTCCAAATCCCCTTGCTCATGCAGAGCCACTTAAGCATGGCTGGCTGCCCAGGGCCGTGTCCAGATGGCTTTTGAGTATTGCCAAAGCTGGACACTCCACAGCCTCTCTGGGCAACCTGCTCCCGTGTTCAGTCACCCTTACAGCCAAGAAGTGTTACCTGATGTTTTGAGAGAGCCTCCTGTTTTTCATTTCATGCCTTTTCTCCTGTCACTGGGCACCAATGAAAATAGCCCCTCTCTGGCCTCTTTGCACCCTCTCCTCAGGCATTTATACGCATTCATGAGATCCCCCTCAGCCTTCTTTCCTCCAGAGTAAACAGTCCCAGCTCTCCCAGCCTTTCTCTGTAGGAGAGATCACCACTTTAGTGGCCCTTTGTTCGACTCCTCAGCACATCCATTCCCTTGCACCAGGGAATCCAGGACCAGACACAGCACTGCAGGCACCACTGAATACAGGGAAAGAATCACCTCCCTCAAGCCTATCTTATGTGATTATATAATCAAGCATTATGTTTCTCTCTGGACTTTAGTCCACTGTCCTCTTCAAAAAAAAAAAAAAAAGCAGATGAAATTTCCATTATGCTTACTGAATTCACTGGTATATTATGATAAAAATGTAATGCTATACCTGACAGTGGCACTTTATTCATTTAAGTGGGAAAAACATAGGAATAAACACACGGTTTAACTTTTTCAGCCTACCTTTCCTCTCTCACCTCTTTTTGAAATGTTTTATATTCTAGAAAGAAGCAAGACAAGATTATGTCGTAATACATTGCAGGATCAAAACATATGAAATCCACTTACCAAAACTATTTCTTGTAGGCCTGAGAAAAAATAGGATATAATCTGTTCTTAATTCTGCAGTATCCTAAAATCCCCCAGTTTAAGAAAATTTACCAAATGAACAAATGGTGCACAAGTTCTCCATTTAAGAGTGTTCTATTTGTTCTTAATTCCTAATGAGTCAAGTATATGAGAAAGACTAGGTTGAAGACAAAGTAAATATAATAATCAGCAGCTCTCCTCCAAACTATGCACCCAAGGACAATAAACTCTTTTATATCCAAAAGTCACTTCTTTTTTCTTTCAAGGTAATCTGGTTTTTGTAGCAAAATTATTTTCATTATTTTAAAACTAAAGCTGATAGAATGAAAAGCCATGTGAAAAGTGGACAATAAATAAGGACATGTATATGAAATTAAAATATCCTCTATCTGTATAAGAAGCAAAAATCTATCATCTGTGTGAAAAAATAGGTAGTTAATAGGTTATTTCTGAAATGAGAACTATCAGTAGCAGTTCTAATAGCCAGAATTTTTTCCACACAGATGGAATCAAAAAGACAAACACTAAATTTAAAATATTGAGAAAGAGATCTCCTATTGGAAATACAGAAGACATATGAGAAGTTGCTGTGCATCTGACCTATTTTTATGCTCTTCCATAAACATTTCATTGAGCTACATTAAAACAGGACAGAAAGCTACACGAACGCCATTTCCTAAGTAGACATATTATTTTATGCTCTTATGAATACTGTGAGTCAGCCATTAGACATAATGGGATTAGTGAAAGGATACAAAAAGCTTCACCCTTCAAGCTCTCAACAAGAAATGCAGAAACCTTGACTTCACAGAAGCATTAAATTGTCATTATCAGAGCTTTTCAATCAATGCAAAACAGCTCATACTTTACAACATTTGGCACTGGAGTCTTGAGTATCCAAAATTAGGCATTTGCTTTGTGGACTGAAAAAGCCCAGCATAAGCTAAGGTTATCATCTGCAACTCTGTTTTTGGAAGCATAATTACAACCTTCATGCTGTTATAAAACAGGAAAATAAAAACTGATAATAAGAAGGACAACTGTTTCTGAAGAAACTGTCCAAGCTATTCACTACATTCTCCATGAATGCTTTGTTTTCAGTTTTTGTGACAGACTAACAGCTACACAATCAGTAACTATTTCAATTCATCTCAAAACCCAGGATCTACAATTACTATAATTTATTAAACATGGCAAAAACCATTACCTGGGCTATTTGCAATATTAAATTGCAATGAATGATGTAAGCTTTCCCTTCGATCTCTTCACCACCAAACTACATCCATTTATTACTTAAATAAAGAGTTTTATTCTGCAGAGACTGATAATGAAAGTAAGCAATACTGTAAAAAGCCAGAGGCAATAATGGAAACAGTGAGACACTGTGTGTTAGTGCAATTTAAATACTGCATTTGTGCTGCCAACTCTGAAATTTACTGTTTTAACACGTTATAACAATCTACCACTAAGACTGAGAAAGCTGTTGAAAGTCTAAGCAGCTACATACCTCACACCTCGATGATCTCTGCAAATCTGAGGGCAGCATTAATTCATAAAGCTTCTGGAGTGCTCAGCTACTTTAGCTAGATCAAAGTTGCAGGAGCTATACCTACTATCTCTAATCCACTTACTGGAAAAACACACCCTTAATGCAAAAATCAACACAAGCAACTGTCTTTAACAGTTCCTTTCCTGCTGGAGCATCAGGTTAAGTCCAACATTGACTTTAGCTATCAGAAAATATCTAATAACTTTAGAAGTCTAAAAATTTAATGGTAATTTTATTTTAATAGGAGCATTTGAAAGGAAACTTTGTCAATGCTTTGGAAAATCTAACTAGACTGATCTGCTGTGTCTACATGCTTTCTGACACCAAAGAACTCCAAGGGATTAATGAGTCCCTCATTTTATAAAAGCTGTATTGACTCTTCCCCAACATGACAAATGTTTCCTCTAATTTTCTTCTTCAAAACAGTTTCTACCCATTTTCACAGTACAGATGTCAGCCTGTCTGATCTGTAATTTCATCATCTTCCCTGGAAATCTCTTAAAACACTGGTACCACACTAACAACTTTGATAGCCAGTTTCAAGTGAGAGAATATACACATTACAATTAGCAGTTTTGATACATCAACTCCTGAGATTTTTCAGAACTCTTAAATTAGTATCTCCTCTTTCTCATATATTATTTTGCCAGTCTTTTGCCTTTCCTGTGTAATATCTTCTGTTAGCATTTCACTTACAGATGAATTCTCCAATCAGTCTTTCATAAAGAAGCGTTTCATGTGAAACCTTAATCTCTACAGGTACATGGATGCAAAAACTAATTAAGTAGTGTGGCTTTGCCTCTTTAGCTGGGGCTTTCTTTTAAACATTGATCAACTACTGAACTTACATAATCTTTGACTGACTTCTGTTTCTGCTTTTTCAGAAAAGAGGTTACAGTTATTTTTAAGTCTGTGCAAGTAATTTTTTAAATTCTTCACTGTCAGTTTTCTTTTATTCCTCATTTAACCATGGCAGGGTTAAATATGGATCCTGTCTTCCCCATTTGCCCATGACTTCAACTATTAGGAAGATGCCTTCTTTTCATGAGAACCTCCTCCATTTTGTTCTTCCCCAGTGTTTTTTGATAAGTGGTACATATTTACTTCAAACTCCCCAGGCTGTATCTTTAGTGTCTGTGATGTCTGTTCTTTTGACTACTACTTTTGACTACTTCTTTTATCTTTTTGTTTTATGTAGTTATGCTCTCAAGTATAAAAGCAAGGAATAATAGCTTTTTAATCTTCTGTGTGAAGCATTAAGTTCTCTTCTTCGTAAGCCAGATAATGCTAAGAGGTAAATTGTAACACAGAACACCCATGGAGCTCGACTTCAAAGTCATGTGCTCAAGAACAACATTCTGAACCACCTGGGCCCAGAACACAGCTATCATGGTCTATGCCAGTCACATATCCCTCAGGAAAGGTACTACACAGACAAATCTGATTTCTCTTCAAGTGCACAAGGCAAATGGTGAGCAGATGTTATCCTGTGATTTCAAATCATGTAATACCCAAAGATTGAGTTCTATCAGTGAAATTGAACTCAGCCTCCTCTGACACAATCAGAAACTGAATATTTAGGCTTGTGCACGAGTAGAAGCAGCATATTGACTCAGTTTTAGGAGAGAATCACCAGCACTGGATCCAGTATTTTTTGGTTGCCCCAGAGGTTTGCAACCTCAAAGGGTAATTTGGGAAACAAAGGCTTCTCAGTTGAGTAACTCTGGCACATTAGTAAGTTGAGTTGAAATAGAAAAGTCTTGCTCTACTTGTTCTCTCAAGATACAAATCTATAATCACAGCATGATGACTGTAATCCTCCTTACCATATTTGCACTCTAACCATAATAAAGGACCATCAACCATAACCATCAACAACAGGTAATTAATACAAATTTTATGAGCTAAGTATAACTCAAAACAGATCTGCTAATCACTCTTTCTTAGGCCCTGTGAAAAAAGCAATGGATATACCCTTTGCTTCCTTCAGAATTAGGAGGTTCAATCCAACATGCCCAATAAAGAAGTGCTCCACTCAATCTATATTAATATCAAGATGAGTTTTAGAAGTGGAGAATATTTAAGATTTTGAGCAGTAGCTGAAGTATGAGAGGACTACTAACTAACATTTTACCAAAACCTTGACAATCAGTCCTTTTTTGATAGGGTTTTAATAAGCCCTATTAGTGTCTGTCCAGTCTGTAACTCCACCAGGTATAGTGTCAAACTATGTTCTTTCCAATGGAAGGGACATGTTCAAGTTCAAAACACAGGTTATCTTATTTAGTTTATGTCATTGCTGAAATTTCCAACTCTGTAACATGAAGTTAACTTCACTGGACCTGCAATCTGCTGTATTGAGTCATTAGCTGCAAAGAGCCAAAAATAAGGTAACAGGATTTAAGCTTACTACAGCACTGCTCATCCCCAATGATATGGTGATTTCCAATTTAATAGTGTCTCTCTATTTTAATATCTCTCATTTTCATTATCTCACAACCCCCACCACCAATAAACCCAGTCCTGCTTTCAAGTCCATCCCTAGTGTGTATATACAAAAATCTTCTAATCTTGTTTGATTTCATTTAAGTCAAATACAGACCTATACTGCATTCTGTAGACATTCTGAATTACGAAATCACCTCAAAATTTAAAAAAAATAATTAAAAACCACCCTCAGAAACTGAAAAAAAAAAGGAAGTAGCAGCATTATCTAATTAGGATTTAATAACATCTTATCATAACAACTGTAGCAGCACTACTTCTTTTTCACACGGGTACAGTTATCTGCCTGTTCTGTGTTAGTTTTTCCCCTAGAAGTAAATGCTTGCTTGCAAAGTTCAGAAAACCTTATCCTCAGCAGATGGGACACTTCATCCTCCACTAAGGGCAAACAGAGAGAGTTAAGTTCTCAACAGTATCTGGCTTTATTTGTATGGTCCCCTAGCATATCTTTGCAGTCCTGTTACACTCATCACTGAATAATGCTGCAGACTTAGGGTGAGATAATTTATATTTTTCTTTTGCCATAGTGTAACTTTTAAGGTTTACTTACTGTTTATCTTAAAGGGTATAAGACATTAAAAAAACATGCAATGGTGTGGAAGAGGCACTTGCCTTAACTCCAAGCTTCAGTCTGCAGCACTGATCAGTGATGGGTGTGATGACACCAACAGAGTGCATGCTGAAGTATCACATAAAGGAAGCTGAAGTTCATGAACAAGAGGGAAAAATAAAACATTGTTAAACAGTGAAAAGATGGTAGTGTGAAAAATACTCAGGAGCATGGAGAAACTAAAGAAAAATACACACCTTAAACTTTGGCCTTTCTCAAAAATTTCTAGCTATATTTGATTTTAATTCTCCTGAAAAGACACTCCAGTTCCCATAACATGGATAGGAGGGTTTTTCAACCCATGACTAGTACTAGCCTTGATCACTTAACAGCTCCTCCATTAATAGAGCAGTGAATGCAGACAATTTAAGAAAGCACTGTGCGCTATTTTCTTAAAGAGAAAAATCTCAAGTATGTACTGATACACTGTTTTATTATCATTACCTCATTGTTTCTTTAAAAAAACCCATCTTACACTGAAGATACTCTTTCCTTTCCATGTGTCCCTGCAGTATTGCACTTATTGCTATTATTTTAAGGTGGACTGACTTAACCTGCTAAGGTCTTGCATCCTTTCTCACTTGACAGAGTAACAATGAGTCCTTAAAGCACTCCCAAAGTAAACAAATTCTGAATAGTTAAAATCTTGAATATTACTTTCTATATTTATTATCATTTTATAAAAAAGAGTACTTCTGACTCATAAGAATTCCTTCATTAGCTAAAAATATTATAAACCTGAAACAATCACACTCTGAGAATGCCATTATATGTGCCACATTGAGAGGACACACAAGGTAGTGACAGCGTACGCATGCATTTATCATACACCAATCAAGGTTTTTTTCATAAACATTAAACATTTCATACAGAACTTGAATTCTTGAAAGTACACAGTTACATAATTCTGACCTGTACTGAGGCCTAAGCCAGCAGAAAGTTAAGACAAGTAGGTAATCATTACTTTGACAGGAAATCTACCCTTTCTCAATTCAGGCTAAAGAACTCTCTTTATTAAGCAGAATTTTACACCCACGCATTAATTAATTGTGACAAAGATATCCCCAAGTCAAAACTAACGAGGTAAGATTTGTCCTTTTGAGGGCTCATTATACACCAAAATCATAAAACCCTCCCCCACAATCTATAAAATTGTCAGACTCTAAACACCTGCCAATATAGCAAATACCAATATATGAACTGAACAGTGTCACATTTCTTCTTCTCTTTGAGGAAAGGATGACACAGATGTCTCCCACTGTTTCATAATGTGATTTCAGAAATAAGAGCATGGGAATATGTCTCCCATGGCTGACTTCATTTTCTAGCATACCATACAGATTTTAATTGCCTAAAATCTTTTGTCAAACTGAACAGAGTATTGGCAAAACCCAAATGTCACAAATTGAAACGCATCTCATTATTTTAACTTATAACTTTTATTTGATTAAAATAACCTTAAATTTACTTATCTTCAATATCATTCAGAGCTAGAAGCACTATCATACTCTTTGTTTGAAATTGACCATTTATATTTTAGGGACAAGAAGATGGAAAAATGCTTTTTTTGCCGGAAAAAAACCGTTCAATTACTTTTTCATGTATAAGTATAGATTTCTCAAGTACAAAAATATTCAAATCACATACAGAGTATAAGACATGTGTGAGAAAAAACATATGTGAGAGACAAAGAGCAAACCAAAAGTAGTTTGTAAAGATTTCTGGAGTTACAAGTCACCATTGCCTAAGTGATACTCCAACAAAATATTTATTCCAGATTTAGAACTAAGGTTTTACGTACCTAGAATAGCTTAGTAACTAAAAAGCAGCATCACCACATCAGAACAAACTGAGATGGAGACTTCTCCAGCAAGAAAAGAGAAGGGCATTGCGTGTTGCAGCTGTAATCCCAACAGTCAAGCTTGTTTACAACCTAATTACAGCGACACCCTGTAAGCCACCACTAAGAGGACAGACCCTATCTGCTTGTGGCTCTGCTAGCACTTCCAGCCACACCTTGTCGTATTTACGGCACCGCTGAACTACATAAACTCTGCCTAAACTGCTAATTATCAATTATCAATTGACTTTGGTCAATAATTCTAAAGCTACTTTTTCTTTAGAAAGCCATTTACAAGATACATATAAAACTGGGCTACTGGTTCATTTTTCTCCATTTCTTTTTCTGGCAAGTGATTTGATGCTACCAGGTGAAGTTTCTCCTTTTTGCACACAAAATTATTGCAAAATTATCATCACGTGAAAGAAAACATTAAATAAATGACTAAATAATCAATCACACTCTGCCAGATTACTTCAGTGGAACTAAGGAAGACATTTCAAATCACACTTCTGGAGCTTTTTTCCATATTTCAAATTAATGCAAAGGAGATGTAAATCAGTATTTATTGGTGTATTAGTTCTTCCTTCCTTTTTTCTTGCAACTTGTTTAATTTCCAGTCTCTAAAGAGACTATGTATTTACTGAAACATAATATCTGAAGTTATCATTACAGCTGCTTACATGTGTAAAAATGGTTAATCAAATGACATCTGTAAGAAAGACAGAGAAAAGGAAAATAAAAGAGCACGTGTAGAATTTTACATGCCAAGGTGTTTATAAAAGTACAGTATCTAAAAGTAGTGCCTGAGGTTTTTTGTACTCTATGTTGAGTCAAAGCCAAAATAAACCAAGGTCCACAAAGTGGAAAATGTAAAGTAGTAAAAGGTTTATAGATGTACAGTAAGTTTCAAACTACTGAAAAACAGGTAAATCAATACATCCTCTTCTTCATGTTAAATCCTCTTGATTATAACCACTTTACCTTCTGAAGTGTACAAACACGTGTTTGCATGCAATATATTAATAATTTCTGTGTTTTACTCTGTATGAAAACACTATCAATTGCTGCACATTCATGGGAATAACTTTCAAGCACAAGTAATGAAGCACAGAATAGAAAGTCACAGGTCAAAACTACTTTTAAAACAGGCATGATACTGTACATTACATATATATTTTTAAAGTCTTTCAAACAGACAATATAAGAAAATGACAAAAAAACTACTCACCATTTCATATGCTGTTACAATCTTTTTCAAGACCTCTGGAACAATCCCTTGGAGCTCCATAGTTGGATACTGATCACTGAGATTCACTACTACCAGGGGTGTATTATCAGGCCCAACCAAGTGCATAGACACTGCCAAAATGCACTGCATAAGGTTTGCTACAGGAGAGAGGCCACATAATTCTTTGAATGAAACTACTGCATTCTGCAAAAAGGAAAGAAAAAGTTTCCTTTACAGTTAAATATGAAATTTAAAGCCTTGTTATTTCAGTATAAAATACTTCACTGTTATATTTGAGCTACAACGTTGAGCTGCGATTACCACAGCTTTTCCCTGAAGAACTGGCATTTTCGAAACCAAACAATATTACACACAGATTTTACAAAAATGTTAAAAATTCAAGGAATGCAGTCCATGCCACAGAAAAAAACACCTATTTAGAACAAGTATATCTCCTCTCCATCATGGCTAAAATTAACTATGGAATTAAACAGATTCTAAAACATAGTGGTTATATATTTCGAAAAATTTTAAGACCTTTTTTAAATGCCACCAAGAGAAAAAAATATTAGATGCCGAATGACCCAGTTAAGTAAAGTGAAGTAGAAGGAGGAATTCAGCACATTTGTAACTTTAAACATACCTGAACTACAGTCCAGATGTGCTGTGGATCTGAGGGCTCCCATTTGGTGTGATTCACAAACCCAGCACTCCACTACTGATGTATTCCTATCATAGAGTCACACTTAAGTGAATTTTTTAAGGTACTTTAACTTAAATACTGATTCTGTACCTTTCCCTAAGGTTTCTTACAGTGATATTTTTTTATCCAGTATGGTAGAATATAAAGCCATAAGTTTAAACTTGAAGAAAGCTTACAGCACTGGAAATACAGTGTGACTCCAAGTAGCCACTGACATTCCATGATGGGAATATTGCCAGCACTGTACAGAATTTAGGATTTTTGTACCAATTGGGAACTGGTGATCTATGGCAGGTCTGGAGTTTGTGTTCCTGTAGGAAATAATAACAAAAATATGGTATATTTAAGTTACAAATGTGCTCAATGCTCCTTTCTCTCATGTCGCACCCAGGCAGAGAATCTGGTACAAATTTTCATTTGAATCCAAATCACTTTCCATCTTGCTGGCACGGAAAGACTCATTTGTGGACATGTCTCCTAGAAAGACATAATGCCAACCTTAACTCAAATGGGAATCAAATGTGAAATATTTTGCTGTCCCTTTATCAGACAAAATACCAAAGCTTCCAAATATGTATGTACATCATATTCATGCAAAATTATGTGAACACTAAATTGCACCTACCCAGCCACTTAGAAGTGCTTTTAGTAAATGTCCAGGAAACAGAAACTTCTTTTATCAGCTGATGTACACTTCAATGACACAATAATTACACAGCTCAAGGGACATTCACAGAGATTTTGCTTGAGATAAGTACCATGGATAAGCCATTATGAACAACCATTTTACAGAGAGGTTAATGAGGACCCAGGGACTGCATATATTCATTAATGAGAGCTCCTCAAGGACTAATATGTACTACTACTGTAAATTTTGCCTGTGAACTTCCAACTCTGTATCCAGAGACTACTCCTCATACTGCATAACATCACATCCTGTTCAACCACCCATATTATACTTTTATCAGTGATTAATACATAACAAGTCATGACATCAGCTTTTGTCATGGTGGTGTAGGAACCAAAGAAACAAAAAAGGCTATTCTTACACAGACTTAGAGAAACTATTAAATTCGCTGCAGCACATTTTCTTTTCTCCTCTTATTCTATCTTATATTTAAAAAACCAAACTAACCAATTTTGCCCTGTATAATCTAGCTTCTAAGGATATTATGAGGATATAATGGTCATAAAAACCATTACAGTTTATAATACAAAATTCCAGTAATATAGAAATTAAAGAAATCTCACATTCCCTGGCATAAATTGATACTTATTTTAATTGAGTGGTTTATTTGCTTTTATTAGCTGTAAAAACTTAGTTACATAGAGTTTAAATGGTGCACATTATAAAACCTGTTAGCAAAGTTAAGCAAAATGAATTTTCCTTCATGTGCCTAAAATATCTTCTTGATAGCATTTTGAGATAATGATAAATTTAGTTGATAGCATATCTTTCAAACTGACAGGATAAAATACATAAAATACCTTTTAATATCTCATGGTTAAAAAAAACCCACTGTAGAGTCTGTTTTTAATTATATATATATTTAATTATATATATATTTTAATTATATTATACTGTGCATACTGCAGCATGCACATTCAAGAGTTTAACATAGCTACACAAAATTCTATGTTTTCACTGCTTCCTCAACTCAGTTCTTTCATGAAAAGTATTTTAAAATACGGTATTCTTCATATGACAGAATTCTAGCTTTCAGTAGGTTAACTACAGGTAAAGTTCATTTTACACACAGACTGTAATTTGAAACATTCATGAGTCAAAGTATCATACCTGTATTTTTTTAATTATCTTTTAAAAGAGCAAATTTATATACCAAGTGGAATGGGAGAGCTGCATAATGATGTACTAATTTCTTCTTTCATATAAAATTGTATTACTATTAGAATCTCTTTAATATGAGATTATTCATGAAGGAAATTTATATACACTGATGTGCCTTTAAAACCCAGAATCAGGTCTCAGACATTTCCTTTGATCTCTTTTCTCTTAAGACTGTATAATACCAAGAGGATTTGACAGGTCAGTCCATTTGAAATGACGACTCTTAATGTTGTTGATCACTGCTAGTATTCCATCAGAAGCTCATAAATAGTTAAAAGTTTTATTAGATGGAATGTAACTTTGCAACTCAATTTTAATACATTTCTAAAAGGGGTTATTTACCTAGAATATCCAAGTAACACATTTTTTGAAGTGAGATCTCTTGGCTTCCACAAAACCAAGCACCTCAGACTGCACTTTTTGCCTAAATTCAATGTGTTTACGAACATGACAATTTAAAGTAGGACAACTTCTTCTAGGAGATGCCTTCTAATAGCTTAGTGCTAATGCCATGTATTTCTAGCATAACTAGGAATAATCATGGAAAGCAAATGGATTTTTCTTGAAAGTACTGCCTTCTATTTGGGACTAAAGGAAAAACATAACATTGGTAAAACTATGTGAAACATTCTTAGACATACGAGTAAGGTCTCTGATAAGCATTTAAGTCACCCTTTTCTATCTGTTGTATATTCTTTCATCTGTTTCATGTTTCATCTGTTGTATATTATCTATATCTACTCAATTTTTTAAAACTAAAATATTGCCATACCTTCTTTTAGTGTATTTCTAACATTCCTTCAAAGACATAGGATGAGTCAACAGGGTTGAGTCTACCACTGGAGTCACATTTCCAGTTCACATTCAACAAAATACATGTGTGCATTCAAGGTTTCATCAGTAGACAGGTCACCTAAAAGGCTGCTCTGACCCAATCCATTCTTAAAGCTGTTTAGAATTAAGACTCAAATAGTTCAACATACAAGACACTTTAAAAAGCAGGTATTCCATATGCATCATAATACAAAGGTACACATATGAGCCAATAAATTGATTATAAAACTGTACCTGCATATTTTCTCTCAAATCCGTAGCATCCCGAATAGGTTGGAGGGCATTCTTGAATACTTCATCTATTGTTTTAATCCATAATGTTCTCATAGAAGCATATTCCCTTGATTTCTTGCCCTTCCTCACAGAGAGGCCCCTCTTATGAGGTTTCCCACCACCCCTTCGATTAGTAATGGCCACATGCACAAACAAGGAAGCATGAGCTAAACTTTCACCAGTCAAAGACTGCAGAGGAACGTGCCGATAACCAGTCTGGAGACACTCAAAGGGAATAGTGTATTGCCCAATAAACTCGTCCCCAATGTAATCATCATCCAGTACTACAAAACGCACCATAGCTAGCTCTGGTAAATTTATTTGAAATTCAAAGCTTTCATCAAAAATTGGATTATCCCCATTCTGATGCATAGTTTTCGTCCTTTGCTCAGCACAGTCAGCGGGGATTCCATGTATTTCAACATAGACATAAGGATCCACAACATCACCTTTGGCACCTGATCCTTTGGGTTTAGGGAAGTTTTGCCCACTGATGATTTTAATATGAAGCAGCTGAGGCGAAACTCCAGGCACAGTGTCTTTTGTATTTGCACTAAAGAAGGAAACTTCTTCTCTCATGATAGCAGGACGAAGGACATAGCCGCAATTTCCATTTTGTCGAAACCAACCAATGTTAAGGTCCATCATCAAGCCAGGTGTTTGAAAATTCATTGCTACTATCTGACAACCACATTTCCAAAAGTCCTGGGGATTCATATTACTAGAGTCAATCCTCATAGGACTGGGAAAAACCCTAGCGAGAAAACGTTTGTTATAATTTACAAAGTCTCCTGGGTTTTCGTTGGCATATTTGCTAGCAAGGACTTCGTTAAAAGAGCACACTTCCCAGTACTTCTGGAGCTGAAATGAAACTTGAAACTCTTTGAACTGAACTGATTTACATATGCTTACCAACTCAGAGAGATCTTTGCAGAGCTGGAATCGTTTCCCTGTCATTGAGTTTTGCTGTTCTACCCCCTCTTTTGCCACTCTCTGTGACATTTCTGCTCCTTCGTCTTCATCTGTAACATCTCCCTCTAGCCCAGAACAATTAGCAGAAAGCTTCTTTGCTTTAATTAGTATTTTCCCTTTAAGTGATTCTGGTGATGGAAGATAAGACTCTTCAATGTTTGGAGACTGCGTATGCAGTTTGTCCCCCAAAATTTTCTTCATGTGTTGTACCATCACTTTCTGCTGTTTAATAGAACAATGATTTTCTAAACACAAAATAAGAGGGTATTCTGAAGCAAAGAAGGCATATTTGTTAATAATGTCAATCACACTGCGGAAGACAATTTGTGATGTCATTGTATGCCCAGTGTAAATCACGGGTTCATTATCTGGACCATCCCACACATCCAGTTCAACACTTCGACAACCCATTTTTAGAGCACGAATGTAACCCGTGATGTCAGAGGGCCCTCGAAACTGATCCTCTATCAAGTATGTATTATGAGATGAATTTATAAAATAATGAGATAGAGGTTGTTTCATATCTTGGCAAACTTTTTTGTGCTCTGGATCAAATATGTGGCAGTCTGGTGAAGTAAGGTAATTTGTAAACCCATCTATAGAAAGACAACCCTTTTCCTGGCCCTCTTTGGCTGGCTCGTATTTCTGAATAATTTCAAGGCTTATTTCTTCTGTGACCTGTGCCATACCCTGCTCTGCTTCCAAAAACATCATGAGGTCCTTGGTATCTAGAAATTCTTTATTGCTTGAAAACTGAACTAACAGGAAATAGATTTCAGGTCTGGTACAAAGCTCGTGAAAAACTTCGATAAATTCTTCTTTTGTTACTTCAGTACCAGTTTTCTCCCTGGATCTATGTAATTCCTTGAATTTTAATTCAATTTTATTAGTCTTTATACCAGGGTTTAAGTCTTTTATAAATTGTACAGCATTACACAGGGGTATATGTCCCAAATTATCTACATCTGATTCACTGAACATTTGTGAAAGCCACGAAGTCCGCATATTATCTTGAGTAGTTCCTAGCATATCTAGAGTATGTTTTCCATAAGAAATCAGGTACCTTAAGCCAGTTACCCAAATATTTGCAACATCTGCTGAGTTAGCAACCAGATCTAGTGACTCGTAATTTTCCCCGTATATTATTGAAAACGCACAATCTTCTGATATCTGGTCATATATTCCGTTGCTGCGAAAGATATCGGTATTTTTTCCCGTTCTTACTTCTTTGATTGACTTGATATCAATCTTTGCTTTTTCCGAATCCTTTTTCGAAGGTTCCCAGCGGAGAGACTGCATATCGGCATCCAGAAGAAAGTATCGGTGATACACCCTGGAGTTGGACCGGACCTTTTTGAGCTCAGAGCCTTCCACCATGGCGTTGATACAGTCGCTGGCACTGCTGATCTTCTTCTCTGTGGGCATGCTGCTGAACGACACAGTCTTCTTCCTTTCCCTCTTCTGTTTGGTACCATCCTGGTAAACAAGGGGGGTGGGGGGAGAAAAAAATAATGTATCAGTATGATTTTGCTTAACACTGAAATAGGTTTCAACTTAAAGCTGAAAGTTCATCAAGTAGTTCAATGATGTCTGTGTGATGACCAGCAAGGTGGAAATTCTCACTGGCACCATCACAGTGAAAATACTAATAATGTCTTAATATTTGCTCTTGCTTCTATAAGTAATCTTCCAGACTTTATTTTTAGTACTTTTGATGGACACAAATTTTGAATGCTAACTGTATTGAATGCTATGCTTTATTACTGCATATATTCATGTGCATTTTATTTTATGTGTTGAACTCTACTTAGAGAGAGAAAGGGTTCTAAAGTGAACGCAGTAGGAAGCAAGCTTTTCTCTGAGTCCTTATACAGTCCTACAGATACTTGCCAAGTTTGTCAGTACAAAACATAACACTTGAATGCCATGCTGACAGGGTCTTTGTGAACACTAGAGAAACATTTAATACACAATTAAATATATAAAATCCATAGGACATGGCCCTAACCAAAGCATACAAGACATTAACAGCACTTCTTTATGCAAAGCTTCCTTCACCAGCACACCCATCCGTGTTCCTCCCCCAGGCTGCCCACAGCACTCACACATCCCTCCCCTCAGCAGGAAAATACCCATCACAGTCTAAAGAAGCTGCACTGAAACACAAGGAACTGGACTGGAGCAGATGTAGCTCTGCAAGTCCTGAGTTTCAGAAAATACAGCAGTGACTCAGAGGGGAACTTCTGAGATGGTTTAACTGTTTCCAATGAACCTTCATGTCATTAGGAAGAACTTCAATAGAAGACCTGGTCAGGAAGGGATGCAAAAGTGATTCACCGTTGCTCTTAAAGCAATGAGATAAACCAGAGGTCTTACTTTACTAGAGAAAGCTTGGCTATATAAGGATATAGAAGCATAAAAAAGGGGGGGAAAGGTAATTTCGCTACCTTTATGGTATCTATTTATTAATTAAAACAAGTGCAAATAAATCAACAACACATGACTTTAGTACAATCAATTTCATAAGAACTGTATTTAAGAAACTTGTGTGCTTTCACTATCTGCATTTTCTGAAACTGAAAAATGCTAGGGTTTTTTTCTGAAAGCACGTGTCTTGAGGAGCTAACTTTTTGTCTGAAATATCACTTGCATTAAAAATATTTTTATATTAGATACTTTAATTAGAAGTGTTCTTATTATAAACCAGCACAGCACAAAAAATTTCTTTTCCAGCTTTATTAAAAAAAAAAAAAATGTTGATATTCCCTGAGTTTTCCATTTGAAGTATGTTCAGTGCAAATCAGCATTGCTTAAATGGCAGAAAGGAAAGTGAAAGAAAACTTTTAACGATTGCTATGCTGAACAGATGTTCAAATAAAAACCATCCATTACAAAATGCATTTCCAGCTCAGTGCACATGTGCTGTATGTTTAATTTCATTGAATTAAAAATGGGAGTCCTGGTTTTGTAATTTAATTTATAAGCATCTGAAAAGTCTTTCACTGAAAACAATTATTAGTAAAGTGAACAGCCTTAATATTTGCTGTTCTGTGTTTGAGAAAATTAATCAACCATACTATTCTTGCACCTTCAATGACAGCAGAATTTGTTTTGTTCAGGTTCTCAAGAGACCACTAAATGCGAATAACCCTGCAGAGGACTCTTTTATTTCCAAGTGCAGATCAAACACCTGCAATGGATACTGCACAGGGTTGACTCTCAGAATCTCATTACATGTAGTTTAGGCATAAGGATTGTTTTCAAACAACAGCAAATTTCCTTAACTTAAAAAAAAAAAAAAAAATCAAATGTGATGTTTGTTTACAGTGGTTTTTGCTCTATTTTAAGCCTAGCTTCTTTGTCTACCTATTTATTTCTCCTAACCTAAAAAAGTAGCAAAGGACAGTCCCACATAAATTAGCAATGACATTCCTGCCTGGTATTTCAGGGCTTGGAATTAAGCATTTTGAAACTCCTTAATGCTCCAGATTTCTGAGTCACAGACCTGGGAGAGGAATACATTTCTCAAACTGTGGAGTGAGAGGCAGCTGATAGATAACCTCCTGACACCAGAACCATCAAGGCCCAGCAAGTATTACCTTGCCTGACCATGATAGAAGAACACCTACACCTTCCCCTATGATCAGGACTGTATCTGATCTAAGCCACTGAACCACGGAGGAAAAAAGCATCTTCCATTACTTGATGTCATCTGATGCAAACAACCCCTCTCACGACAGTTCCATTGCCAGCTCTGAAACCTTGAACTGGAATTCATGCATGTGGATCAGAGGAGCAATTCAATTTATCACCTGCAAGATTATTTTGCCTGCCTGCCAGATGAATTCGCAGCCAGTTCAGCAGTACTCTTCATTTTTGCAGGGTAAAGCACTCTAGCCACTCAGATTATTTATATAAAGCCAGCACCACAGTGTGAATTACTGTGAAAACATTCTGAGCTCCAGAACACCCTTCATGAGTTTTTGCTTCCCCAGAGATCAACAGTCCTGAGCTACCAAATTGCCTGTGCAAATCCCCACCCTGACAGAGACACGGCAGTCATGATCAATATGCATGATCAGAGTAACTTATGGATATTTTACCAAAGGCACTGTGGAGAAGAATTCACCTGCCTGAATCACCCACCTCTCTGAAAAGACACAGAAAAGAAACTCTCACTCCACAAGCTGAGAATGCAATTGCACAGAGCATGCACAAACTGTGTGAAATTCATTTGTGAGCCTTGGCAATATAGTGTGGCATGGAGGAGACATTTATTCTGCTATAAGATGTGGAGGATTTCACCCCAAAAGTGAGGGGGCATTCATGAACTGGATCAAGTCTCTCATGGCCTTAGGTCTGCCTTGAATCAAAATGAATGGCACATCAGAAAACTGCATGTATCTGAACAAACACAGGAGTGACTTTTGGCATTCATGAGACTACAGGGTCTGTTTAACATGCTCAAAGTGACGCTGACTCTATGGTGCAGATGCATAATTCAGTCCAAGGTATCAGCTACAATTTTTGTGCTGAAACAACTTTCAGGCATTCTAGGATCTCCCACAGAATGAAGATCATGTCAATCCTCAGTTTATAATGTGTCCTGTCATCATTACAGGATTTCCCCTTAAAGATTGTCTGTGCTTCATGGGACTCAATCACTGAAACCAGAACAACCACCCCATCAATACATTTCCTAATAGAATTCATGTCCCAGTCAAGGTCACCTGCAAGACGTTTTGAGGAACAGACGAGACCACAGATAAAACTGTTTTGAAACATTGCTCATAACCACTATCAGCAACTACACAAAGAGTTTAGTTTATTCAGGAGTTCCTAGCAACAGAAAGCAAAGCATCTAGAAGTTTAAAAAACAGAAATAATCCCAGCTGTCACCTGTGGCACTTAAGACACACAGAGAGCTGGAGAAAATAGATTAAAAGCACAAGGAGGGAAGAATAGATCCATAATAACTTCTCTTTATTCCTCTCAAGGTACCAACAAAGCCATGTGACTAAGACAGCACTATCTACAAAATAAAATTCTGGAGACAACAGAGAATCTTGAATCAGACATGGAGAGAGATGCACATAATTCCCAAATGCAATGCTTTTCATGTATGCAACTTTATGATAAAATTACTTAAAAGGCAGTTCCAATAATCACGTACTGATAGGACAACAGTAGAGTTCAGAGATTTGATAATGTAACAGACCAGGATGACAGAGGAAATTATGAATTGTGTATGGTTTGTAAACATCTCCCAGAGGAAAGGAAGCAGAGGGAGAACTTTATGACCTGCAAATGCCCAAATGAAACATGCCCCAGCAGCAGTACTTAAAAAATATTTAAACACTGAGTTGCCAAGATGCTTAGGTACCACTTGGTCCAGTGGCATTAAGAACACAGCCCAAGGCAGGGGCTTGCCAACCCCCTCAAAGTGGCAAGTGTAGGGCTGCAGAAGGAGGACAGGGCAGGACACTCCTCCCACCTGCCAATACAGAATGGTCCTCACACTAGCCCATGTAAATTTTGGAGATGGGTGTCTGTGATCCTGTCTCTCTCCATCACTAAAGCCACCCACAGCTTTGAGGTGGTAGTTCCTAGACTGGAAAATCCAGGCCACTACATGCTTTTAGGCCACTAAGGTGCTCTTTTTAGAACAGAGTACTTCAAACAGAAAAGACAATAGTAACAAGAGGAAGTGGCACAATGACAGATTTCTAGAGCACTCATGGGGGAAGTGAAAATCCCTGATGTCACAAAACAAACATTTCACTTGGTGACCC
Source organism: Polioptila caerulea (assembly GCA_013397295.1). NCBI lineage: Eukaryota > Metazoa > Chordata > Aves > Passeriformes > Certhiidae > Polioptila > Polioptila caerulea. The sequence continues at coordinate 4,351,376 of VYXF01010446.1, forward strand.
GTAATGCAAAATTTAGTCCATACAGCAAGGACCTGAACACTGAATTTTGTCCTCTCAATACACATGTCCCCAGGTGACAAGTCCCGCTGCTACTTGTTTATGCTCTAACCATAAAGAATTTCCATTCATTTTTATATACCAGAGGTTTACCAAGCTGTGGAAAGCAGCTCCATGCTCATTTTGAGAGCATGTGGCTGAACACTCCAAGAAGCCCAGGCAGAGGGAGCCGAGCCCAGCCACTCCAGGAGCAGGTGAGTGCTCTGCCAGCCAAGCTATTACAGAAGAAACAGGAACACAAAACACACTCCCTGAAGAGCAGCACCTCGCTGCAGGCTTTTTGATTGCCAAAGGCTGAGCTTTGACAACCTCAGAGAAAACTCACACACCTTGAGGCAATGATGGTACACAGTCTGTAGGAGCCACAGCCCCAAGAATGCCAACTTAGTTCATCCCAAACAGGCTTAGAAACAAGATAAATGTGAGCCATTCAGCCCAGCAAGGTCTGTACAGAGGTGTAGCAATATGACTGCAATCATGTACAGCATCTCAAGAGCTTTCAAATATATTTTATTTTTTTTTTTGCATATAAGTTCTGAATTAAGTGGCATGCTTGTAAACCTGAAGGCCAGTGGTGCGCCAATACTCTGAGCAATTACAGGTGAGTAGGTGAGAAGGAAAGCCAGACAAAGTTTGGCAATTTTAATTTTTATCAAATTACACCATTATTTCATGTAATATAGCATGAAAGCTGTTTTAGAGGCAATTTAATGTACATCTGTAGCCAACAGTTTCAGTAAAATTCATTACTTTATGATGACAACTGGCAGCCTGATGATCTTCATAATGAACACAGAGTGAACTACTCTTCTGACACAACACAACTCATTGATGACTTGTTTTTTATGGTACATGTGATACTTAAGTAGCCAATTTGAGCACAAGACCCACCTGTTTTCATCAAATGTAATTCAGCAGTAATTGTGAAATCACCTAGCTTGAACACATGATGTATAACAAGCCTATTTCAGGAAGTGGTAAGTTAAAAAAAAAATACAATTGATGCTTTGTTTATTTAATTAAGATTCTTATGTATTTTTCTTCATAACAAAAAACTTGAAATTTACAGATTTTCTTCCTTCTTAAGGAAGCATGGCTATACACAGCTAAGTCTACTCAAAGGGAAAAAACCCACATCTTAAAGCTAGCACTTTAAAATACTAATTTTTTAATGTATTTTGTTAAAAATATTGTATCAGTAACTTGTTCTTTTCCAAGGTTCTACCTGTGGTTTTAGAGATATAAATGCTAGTGTAGATGAGCAAATGAGCTACAAAAGCAATGTCAATATCATATCATCTTTATCTCTTTAGAAAAAATATTTGAAAAAAACACCTGTAACTGAAACAGCAATAATGAACAGGAGCACTTGTTTTTGTCAACACATACATAAAAAGAAATCATGTATAGTTTACCTATGCACAGCTGCCAACTCATTCTACAACATAGAATGCAGCATTATAAAAGAAGCTAAGCAAGTTTTTGTGTAAAAGAGGCAGTAGGTAAAAAGGAAGGAAAATATCAGATAACTCAAATCAGCAATGTTTCATCTTTGATACACAAAATTTAGTGCTGATTTCAAAAGTTACATGCAGGTAAAGGCTGAGTGAGTCTTCTTTGGAAGAGTGTGGGGGGAAAGGGAGAGAAGAGCTGGGAGGAGGAAGGAAACAGGTGCAGAAAAGGCACTTCACCATCAGGAGCCATGTCCCCGAAGGCAGGAGCTCAGAGCTCTGCATCCTTGTCCTCGATGCACCCTCTCCCAGCAATCTTCTCCTGCAATCAACAACTCAGCAGAAAAATCTGCTGACAGCCACCACTCAGCCCCTCTCTTCCAGCCAAGCATCCTCTCTTCCTAGTCAGCACCTTTCAATTTGCCATTACCAGGAGATTCTTACTAACACAGTGACCCGGATTCACTAAAAGGCACACAGTGCTTTTTAGTGCTGTAACACAGCTGCCCAAAGCTTCCCGAGCATGCAGAAACCAAAACAAGAAAAAACTCCCCGAGTAATCAGCAGTTCTGCTGACAGCATCCCAAACACTTCAGAAATGGCACCTGTTAAATCAGAATGTGTCCAACAGTTTCAGTAGCCTCTGCTTAACTTCACACAGCTCTGAGCATTTGTATGTAAAACAAAGTAGAGTCCTCGACTGAAATAACAACTATTTGAGGAGAGACAAAACATCAGCTATTTGGAAAACATAATTCCTCCCACTTGTTGTGAATCACTGTATTTGTGCTCGGCATTTAAGTATTTCCCCAAAAACCAGCTCTCATCACATATCTGTTGTCTGCAGAAATCTTTTAAGAGAAACCTATTTTTCTAATGTGTGGTGGGTTGACCCCAGCCAGACCCAGTCACACAATATTATAAACAACAAGAAGGAACGAAAATATGATTAGTTGAATAAGGCACAATTCTGGGTTTGGGTTTTTGTTTGTTTTGGTTTGGTTTTTTTAACTAAAGGAATTCTGTGATTAAAGGAATACAGACACAGGTGTTCAATATTTAAACAAAAATGACCTGAATTATTTCAGATGAGCAAACTGCATGGTTCATGATACCAATTCTCATGATACCAAGTTAAACCAATTCTCTCTTCAGCCCCTCTTCAAAACATTAATTTTCTGTCCTGTCTCTTCCTCCTCCTGCCCCAGTTGCATCTCCCTTCTCCCCACTTCAGCTCCCCAGGCCCTTGTTAGCAGCTATCTGACACACAGTAAGTTAATTTACCTCACTACCTCAGGAAACAAAAAATCTATTTTCTTCCAAATTACTTTTCAGCAGTTTTAGTGAGCTGAAACAATTTTCTATGTGACCAGCTAAGTATCAGAGCCGGTTCAAAACAGCCACTAGAAGCAAAGAACTGATTAAAAATGGGAGGAAAGAAGAGAATCACGCACTTTTATCAAGAAATTAATTCAATTAAAATCAATGTAGTTGAAACTGTTCCCTTGAAATCTGATTCTACGTGAGCTGACAGTAGAGTTTTATGTCATTAGGTTCTGCGGTGGACTCGATAATCTTGAAGGTCTTTTCCAACATAATTCTATTAGGGAAAACAAAATCTCTCATCTTGGTCCACCTCACAGAGTACAGCAACGATTTCACAAATATATAAAAAAATAAAGGCAAGCTATAAGAAAGAACTGCTAACATCATAAAAGAACAGAATTGAGGTTCTCAGGGTCTTGGGCTCATTTTGTTCTGCCTCATTTCAAGAAAATAGGACACCAGAAAATTTATGATTTTATGATATGAGAGAGATCACTTTCACACTACCTATTAGAGCAGAGAAAAACAGTAGCCTGTGCTGGCCTTGTTGCTGTTAGAGCAGCAATTTAATTCAAAAGACTGCGACTGCAATGAGCCAGGAAATAACAGGATATGGTTTTGCAAATGGAGTCTAGACTAAAGGCTTTCTTTGCAAAACTTCCTACAGAAAAGCTTATTTAGTCATTTGATCAGCTTACCAAGAGTAGAGAAACCATCTTTTAATACGTTTTTTATGTTGCTGTCTCAAGTATCCTCAGGTTTTTCATTATTCAAGTGCTCTCACAGGATGTCACAGGGGAGCTTTCCCTGTGCTCCTTGGCACAGATATGGATTCACAGAATATTCTGAGTTGGAAGGGACCCACAAGGATCATCAAGTCCAAGGCAGACACTTCTTCCACAAAGACACCAAAGACATCCATGGGTGTGATGGCACTTGCTCCCTTCTCACTCTGCTCTTACATAAATCCACTCCATTTTCTTTTGAAGACAAAGTAAACAATCTGATATTGCCTACTCTGCTGAAAATAAAGGACTTGAAACTACTTTTACTATGTTTGATTTTGACCTAAAGTTTTAGACATCTGTGGCTACTAAGATGCTCCCACATTCTGCAGTTTCATGCTGCCATGTATGTTTGCATTCTAGCAGCGATTACTAGGATACACCATTCTAGGATTCTGTCATTTTATAACATAATTTTATTATTTAATTATACTATACGATGTGCCTTACCATATTATTTGATATTATAATTCTATAATATGTTAATATACCATTATATCTGAACAATCAAACACAGTAGCAAAACCAAAATTCAAACACCATTGAGGCATTCTTTCTTGCATGAGTTCATCTGCATATTTATGAAATTAAAATGAAAGGTCATTTGGTTTCAGGGGTTAATTTACAACACAGATTAGCAGGGGAAAGGGGGAAAAAAAGTCTGATCTGAAAAGAAAATAAATAAGAAGCATTTAAGGAAACTACCCAGACTGCTGTGAGCACTGAGAGAGCCAAAGTCTGAGTTATGCTTGGCATGAATGTCTCAGTTCTCAGTGTTACTGAGGCAGTTACAGTTCAGCCTTCTGGGGAGCATTTCCAATGGAGCAAAAGAGGTATCCCATTTTCACAAACTCGATAAAAGCAAAAACATGCATATTTCAGATCCAAACAACAAACATCTTAACCAAATCCATATAAACTGCAATAATTATTTATGAAAAACAGCAGTTGCTAAGTACTGAGTCTTAAACTGAGGAAACCACACTGACAGAAAGCTGTTAAAAATTGCTTGATGGCAGGAAGAGTTTTAACCCTAGGTAAGTGAGAGTTTTTTAGATTCCTAATTTCTCATGTACTAAGAAATTATATCTAAACTATGACAAACAGGCCATTCTAACTGCTACATAGAAACTTATGTTTATTATAACTATTTTTTTTTCCTGCCATCAATTATCAGAAAAAGGATTAGAAGCTACAGATGCTTTTAGTTTGAATAATAACTGGAGATGGCAAAGCTGATGCTGCATGTAAAAGTACTAAAGGCTTTGAAATTGGCTCAACAAAAAGGCTCAACAGGTTTCAGCGTGGCTGAGGAGGGAAGATGGCTCTGAGTCTTCACTGTTATCTGTAAAACCAGCAAGATGCTCTTTCTGCATACACGCACACCTATTTAAACTCTGAGCATTTTCATTTTCAGGTCTTCAACAATGTTTTAAATACCAAAACATTATAGCTGAGATACACTTTCTAATCAAGACTTACAAGACAAGATTTAATATGCAGCAGTCAGAAGCTGAATATCAGATTCCCTTCAAGTACTCATAGCTGCATGTTAGTTCCACTGGTAGAAAGAATGGCATTTTTCCATTTCTTGTTTCAGTCATAAACAGCAATTTGACTGAATTGGCAAAATACACAGCACAGCTGTCAGCCTTTAAAGCAAAAGTACAGTATGTGGGTGACTTTGAAATCTAACAGAGTAACTACATTTAAGATTGCTGTAATTTCAGATGCAGGCTCTGCAGAAAGCTGCTTTACCTCTCCCTCTGCTGCTGCCCTTCAGTGTTAGAGAGGAAGAGAAGCCAACAGCATCACCAGCAAGAGGGGAGACTGAGCACTTGCTCAAGACTCCCAACCCTTTTCCACTCTTGGGAAAGCCTTCCCAGCAGCTTTTCCAGATTTTCCCACAGACATAAGTGTTGGGTTTGGTTTATTTGTCTGTTATTTTACCAACTTGCCTGTGCAGCAGGTCCAGACACTATCCTCTCTGATTCAAAACAAACCAGGACAAACCAACTGACAAAAACAAAGCTTGTAGAGTGTGCATCTTAGGATGCCATTACAGGTTCATAGTCCGTGAAATTACTTATATTTAAATACTAAAAAAAAACCCAGTAATATGGAAAATGACACCTTACTCCATGCAGACAAGATCCTTATTTTCAATGCTGCAGATGCAGCCAACAAATGAAAATAATTGTGTTTGTTTATGACCGACTGATTAAGCCAGAAAGCAGAAAAGTACCTTGTCTCTCTCCTTTACTGTAGGAGGAAGTCTACATGATAATCCCTTAACTGTCAACATCTCTTGCTCACAAAAAATGAAGATTGGATTGACCACAAATGTGTTATCTGATTTCACACATCCTTACAGGTCATCCCCCCCACCAATCGGCACAATGTTATGACTAAACCATGCATTTTTACTTTGCCTGATGTGGCAAAATTTTCACTTCCACCTGTGGTGTCAATTTGTGCATTTTGTCCAGATTTCAATCCAAATGTCATCTGTTCTCTTGGAAGGCTCCTGGTGTTTTTGTATCCTTTCCTGTCGCTGAGTGTTTTCCAGGGAACAGCACAGAAATAAAACTATCATATACAGGTTGTTTTTTTCAAGTCAGACATTCAGGCTACAGAGTAATAAAATGCAAAATTTTTTTCAGAATAAAAACTATCATTTCATAATAAAAAATATTTTTCATAATAAAAACTATCATTACCATTGCCCTGCAGCTTTCTATTCATCAAGTGATTTTCTAGTAATTGATGAATGGTGTCTTCAGATTTGCTTCTGGACTAACTGTAATTGGACTAGAACATTTCAGAAAATAAGTTTAAAGAAAGAAATGGAACTGCACCGACTGAATTGTTCTCCTTGTGTGGTTTGAGATAAGTTCCTTTCTGTCAATTAGGAGACTGACTATTACCAGTATTAACTCTTCAATGCCACAAAGAGTTCATGCAAATAATTCAGTATTTAATTAAATACAAAAGTTGGAACTTATAGAATCTTACAGCTTGCTAAACAAATATTATCTTGCAAATTATTGAGTCACTACTTCAGCCTTACTACTTAGATGGCAACGATAATGAAACAGTGATAACTAGCTGTTGATTTTTAAGGACAATTCTTATGATATAGATAAAAAATACTAGGCTATCACACAGGCAGACAAGCCATGAGTACCCAAGCACCTTTGCTAGCCTCATAAGGCTGTTTCTGACTTGTTCTCCTCGTTGATTTTCAGGTGTATGTAATTTGGAGTTGTCAAAAAATTACAGGAAATTCCCATGCTGAATGCTACATCAATGCCCTTCTCCCCCCCCTTAACTCAGTTCTTTAATTATTCATAACAGTTACAGGCACTTAGGAAAAAACAGTGAACTATAAATATTTAATACAAAATGCCTGTAACAGAAAGACATGAGAGCGACTACAAAAATCAAATAAAGTATTTGTTTATCCTAAGCAAAATAAAAAGCAAGGCAGGTGATCTTTATATTTATATAAATGTTCATAGCTTTGACAAACCAAACCTAAGAAGTCATCAGTGTGCTTCACCAAATACTTACAACTAAACAAATAAAAATTGGCAGGTATACCAGTTTTCTTCAGACTAAGTATTTTAAAGGGATCTATTTTGATACCTTGTGAGGAATGCTGAAGAAGTATCATTACATTACAGTTTCAAGATATTAAAGGATGCAAGAGTCAAGAGCAAATACACTGAAGACAACTTTTAAATTTTCATCTACAATAGCAGCATCCCAGCAAGCAGCCACTGAGAAATTCTCAATATAAATTAGGATTATAGCATTTTGGGTGGTAAGAAAGTATGAAAGCACTTAAAAATATGGTCAAATACAGTTTATAACCCTTCTAGTTGTGGAGGAAGGCTAAGGATATAGTGTGCACTTGAACTTCAGCATAATATGGCAGACAAAAAAATTCCAACTTTTAATTTTCAGATCTCACTGTATTTAATCCTTGGTACAGGCAATAATGAAAATATGTTAATACCACAATTGTCTTCCATGGAGAAAAAAAATAACTACTGGGAAAACGAGACTCCTTTTTTAAACCACTAAGTCGTACAAGAGAAATATCCTTAATCTTTCATTACTATGTTCATGTACCATATCTCAATACCCTGTATGCAGCTTTCTAAATTTCTTACACATCACAAATACTAAAAAAACCACAGTGTAGAGCACAAAAATTAACTCACATGATATCCAAATTTAAAACCAATCACAGAAGCAAAACCATTTTCTCAAGTGTTTTCTTCAAATTGAATTGCTTTCTGCTCACTCTGAAACCAAAGGCCTCCACTGATTCTGCTCACAGCTATCCCTGTCCTTTGAAATCAGCCCAGGGTCCCAACACAAAGCCCCCCAGCCTAAACCAACAGGAAAAAATGTGCATGCCTGGGATGGGCAAGAAAAGCCTAAAGAAGATAAGTTTAGATAATCCTTAGAAACTACACTCATTTTCCTTACCTCAACATTATAGCTACCCACCATGAAAAGTCACAGTGATTAAATGATTTCATGGGGAAAAGCTTTATTTTTGTTTGATGCAACAGAGACAGAAACTAGAACTGTTCACATACAGTCAACACCCTCACTCTCCCAGCTTCTTACTTCCAACTTTATTTTCTCCTTTGTTATAACTACTGATTTAACAAAAGTTTCCAAACACATTATTTTAATAGTTCACATTTCATTGTTTTAAAATTATTTCATCTTCAACATGGAAACCTTTGTGGAAAAAAAGGGTTTTTTTTCCTAAAACTGTTAGTCAGAATTGAAAATGTACCATGGGAGCCACTTTTGTACCTAAAGCATGTAGATAGTTTAATCAAGATGTGGTGGAGAATATATTTACATGGTACTTGAAAGTTTGCCTGTACAGGGGACAGTAATGTAAAGGAAATCCCAGCTGTAAATGACACCAGTGTATCAGGAAAAGTACTAAAATGGACAGAGTTATATTTGCAAATGTATCTTTTGGTTACCCAGCTTACTCCTCCCAGAAGCTGAATTACGCTAGGAAAAAAAGCCTGCAGTTAGAATTGGTGTGGTCCCTAAAAATGGCCCTGGTGTCACCTACCTCAATAAATCTAGTCAAAAGCAGACAAGCCTTTGGTATTAATAGAGGAACTTGAACCCTGAAAATTAAGGCAAGCATTCAAATGCCATTATGAAATCTGAAGGAACAACATTTTTTATATTTAAGAACTCTCAGAATAGTTTAACTGGTACAAAGACTAAAATAGTAAATCCTTAACTTCTTAGCGAGAAGAGAAGAGAAGAGAAGAGAAGAGAAGAGAAGAGAAGAGAAGAGAAGAGAAGAGAAGAGAAGAGAAGAGAAGAGAAGAGAAGAGAAGAGAAGAGAAGAGAAGAGAAGAGAAGAGAAGAGAAGAGAAGAGAAGAGAAGAGAAGAGAAGAGAAGAGAAGAGAAGCACTGGCATTAAAATTCAAAACTTTTGGGGTTTAATTTTTTCCCTTAGAAAGAGATTGTATGCAAAACATTTTAAAGGCACATCTTCAACTAGCTTTACCCAGATTTACACACATTTCTGTAAATTCATACTGCAACATAACTTGCCTTGTTGGACTCAACAGAACTTAAGTTTGAAACAACAGAGGGGCTAAAGGGAAGCATAAGAATGAAGAGGAAGCAGATGTGCCATTAAAGGAATGCTGCTTTAGAAGATTTACATTTCTGTACTACGACAGAGCATAAAGAATACACCCAAAGAAAAATAATTTGCTGAACTAACTTGATGCAATGACTAATTGAAAAGTTAACAAAAATAATAAATTATTTGAATACTGCGTTTTGTATACATATACACATGTGAACATAGAATTCAGTATCTATTACCCACTTTGAATCCTGAACTAAAAATTGCCACATTATAACTGAAACTGCTATAAATCAACCAATTGTCTGAGACACAAAGTTATCGGAACACAGCAAAAATACTCTGGCAGTATTAACAGTACTGTCTATTCATATTTGCAGCAACTTGCTGCTGGCCAATTTTTCCTTATCACTAGATTTTATTGTCAGTATACTCAGTAGAAAAGAACAAACAGTAAGTGGTATAACTATTTCACACTGACACTTGATAACTTCTCATTCGATATATGTTGAATGGTTATTTCAGCAACTTGTTTTATGCTGCAACTCGATCTCAATCTTCCAACCAGGTGTAAATTACCTATTTAAACTTGTAGAAATAGGACACAAGTTTTACAAATTTGGAAAATCAGCAACAATTCAGTCCCAGCCTGTTGCACTGGATTATTTACTACAGCATTTAAGAACAATTCTGGTTGCACACACTACCTAATAAAGAATAAATTTTGGTCTCAGTAATTTATTATAAATATCCTTCTTTTAAAAATCCATAATCTTCTGCCAGTCTCATCCAGCACAACATTGACTCCAGAATGCTAAGGAACTGAACCTTCAGATATTTCTGTTAAATGATCTGCTCTCAAATATAGCAGAAATGTCCCAGTTTATGTAGAATCTTTTCCCTACCACAGTATTTGCACACTTCTCACAATGGCATTTAGTTACAATAAAAACTATTTCTTGAAAGATTTATGAGAAGGAAGGAAATCATGGCTGAGGAAGCCTCGTGATGATAGAAGTGATTGAGACAGAAGCAGGCTGTTTCCAGGGCTACCAGTGAACCATATATTATGTTTTAGATGGTTTCCTAGGAAAATAATCCTAGGGATCACATCAGCTAAGAATGCATAAGAGACACACATTCTTCTAACTTTAAAATATATTTCTTGATTTCAAATAAATCTGATAAAAGAGGAGATCTAAAGATGACAAGTTCTATAGACTTATCAAAACCAAGCAGTTGGGAAGAAATAATGAATCAGTAAAATTCAGATTATAAAATAAAGCGTAGATCAAGAGTTCACACCTTCAATCCCCAAGTCAACCAAGACACAATCCTACTGGAGCTGGTGTGTCACCTGATACTTTCCACAATGTAAAAATCAGCCCAAAGAACAATTTTTTCCCTTCATTTTTTATTCATTCTGGCTTCACTTAAATGGAACAAATATACAGTGCTGAGATCTAAACATCTGAACTCTTTACTGCCTCTCACTAAGATTTCCTCAGCAGACATTACAGCACAGCTGAGAACTCCCAAGGGCTTGGTAAGAAAAACAAAATCTTCTTGTTTAACATTATCAATCAAACCCTGCTCCAAGAAGGGCAGGTGTAGAGTACCTGCCTCTTCAAAGACAATGTTTTCTTCTACTACACAGACTAAGATTCTTTATCTCTTCTAGGCAAGACACCAGAGAGGCTTATCTCATCAGAACATGACCTGTTGTCTGCCCACAGAAGTTCCCAGCAATTTTGAAAGAGAACAGGAAAGGTTTCAGAAGAGATCTTAACCTGTGTCAAAATCCCCGCTGTAGTAAACAGTATTTTTTTCAATGTAGGAAATTCATGTATTGCCTGAAGTGCTTAAAACCAGCACTGTACTATTCACCTTCTTTTTCTACCAAGATAGCTGCAAAGTGCATCTGAACAAAACCAGCCATCCCAGGGCCCTTAGCAGATACTGACAGGTGACAGATACACACAAGGAAGTCAAGAAATTTCCTTGTATGAACACACTTTCATCTGTGTTGGAACACCTGAATTAAACTGTAGGATTTCAGAAATGACTTCTCCTCAGATTACCCTAATCTCAAATGATCTATTATCTTCAGGGAGATCTGAGCCTCCTATGAGGCTGATTGGTGCAGTCTTCTGCAGACCTTGCTCCTCAGGGGCAGCAGGCTTTGAGCTTCCACACACAGGTCAGTAACCTCAGGATACTCAGAATCACATTTACTGATAACTGAGCATTAAGACAATTTAGTGCACATCTGTTCAATGGATAACAGCAACTGGAGAACTCTTTACATGTGGATAGATAATCCACCATAATTTTTGCCTCAAATATACCAGGAACACTTAGTTATCAATAAATTAAGCTGACCTCTCCCTTGACCTGCTGACAGCATTCTACCCAGCACACAGAGGATACTGTTGGTCCTCTCTGCTGCAAGGATGAATTGCTGGCCAAGTGCCAGATTGTCATCCACCAGGGCCCTAAGGTCCTCATCAGCAAAGTATGAACAATTTTCATTGATAGGTCTTAAAAATAGCTAAAGGACTGTCAATAGGAAAAAGGAAAGCTAACACACTAGTACTATCAATATATACTATCATATATGTACTATCAATAATTTTTATCACAACTTAGAACCATTTCTGTGTATGTTTGTTTTAAACACAGTCCATTTCAGGAGGTTTGGTCTTAAAGATAGCGCACTCAGTGACATAAACTGAATGAAAATCCACCATGCAGAGGGTTCATACTGGCCCAATACTCAGCTCTGGGCAGCACCACTTAAGACCAGCCACCAGATGGATATAATTCCATTTATCAACACACTTCAGACCTGTCCAACGATCAGTTATCTCACACATTTGTCTATATTCTGTATATTAGAGAGAAAAGATAGCATTTGAGCACACAACTAACCCGCTAGCTAATGAGAAAACACCAAAAGATGCAGTGCTGAAAAATCCTTAAAAGTTGTATTACACATACCACAGTTTACTGATTAGCTTGTTAATGATGATTATAAACATTCTAAAAACCTCAAGAGAATATCCTCTACGCTCTTCAAGATTTATGACTTACAGTCTACGCTTTTCCCAGAGTTTCTGGTTAATTTCTAAACAATACAGAAAACACAATTCAAAGCAAGCAAGATGTTACAAACTTTCTCTAGTATAACACTACTAGGATAACTCTAGATGTCTATAAACTAGACAAGGCTAAAATAGACTTAAAAAACCATGAGACAGCTCCAAAACATTATTAAGTGTTATTACATAGACTCAAACTTTCTGGAACAGCTAATTATTTTTGGAGTTCAACTTTCAGCTCTTCCAGCAAATCTTTTCAAGCAATCCATTATCCTGACCCCTAGCAATAATCAGTCACTCTTTTAAGGAAGTGCTGGAAGTCAGGAGCCCCAAAGTGAACAGTCCAACATTACCATCAGTTCCTCATTAATACATGTTCCACTTCAAGCAAATCTTACAGGACTGTAATTTGGTTTTGTTTTAGTTCCTAACTAACCAATAGTTGGTGAAGTAACGCCATACCAACAGTATTATATTTCAAGATGTATGAAAAGATATCCAAAAATTTTCTTCTCCATTTAGTTGTTCACCACACTTTGTGTGAACGTATTGCAGCTACAGAATTATAATTCTAGTTTTGTTCCCATATGCCAGATTGAACAAATGTTATGCAAATAAAACAGATACATTTTATGGATGTATGCAAGTATATTATTCACTGATTTATAAGGCACTGGTGGCTAACAACAAATGTTTACAGAGGCAACCTTCCTAAAATTCTATGTTGTATGGTAATAGGACTACAGTTCTGCCTGAGATTAGAAGTAAATTACTGTATCCAAAACCACACTCCAGGTATAAACATAACTTTAGGAATAGCAAGGCTGCCATACATATCATTTTGTCATGGACATAACTGAACAACATACACATTAGCAATGCAAGACTCCTCAAGAAAAGCTGGCAGACTTGTCACAGCTCTGGATCCGGCAGTGTGTGGAAAACTCATAAAAATGTGTGACTGGAAGGCAACAAGTGCTGCTGGTGAGACTGCACACACATCCGCTGGCTGGTTCCAGAAACAAACTGAACAGCTGAACCCAAAGGCTAAACAACAGCAAATCTTTTGGATGCTTCTCATCCTAAGACTTTAATCAGTTTCATGAAAAAGTTCCAAACTCAGACTGCAACTCTGCTTCACTGTGTAAGATTCACTTGTTCTAACTAACTTTAAATGCTACAAACATAGCCAAAGTCTGAGGAAAATGGACAGGCTCACTTATCATCAGATGAAGAATGACAAAGATGAAAAATATAGAGCTAAGACAAAGATTCAGGAACATGAAAGACAAGGGGTTTGATCATATATCCTTTACCTCAGAGCCATCTCCCTAATACATAGCAACAGAGCTGAATAGTACTTTTGTATATGTTTTTTCTTTGGTTTATTTCCATGTTGTCTCAGCAGGCCAGTATTTATAGAATCAGTAATCATTGTGAAGCTTGTTTGATACAGTCATAACATTCACCTGGTAATCTTTTTTACTTATTTAAAGACAGCATTTAGATAAATTACTTCTGTAACCACAAACTGGTTTAAAGAGCATCACTTTGATTCCCTTTGAAAAATAAATCAGCATTTCCTTCAGGAGGCATTTCCTTCACTTTACTTCAAAATGCAGAAGCGTATCAGTTGCATACACTGTTACACCCTTTGATACTATAACATTGTTCAATTCTTTTATTCCAATCCAATAATCATCAGTGGTGTATACTTTTCTGGTTTTCTTATTTCATTGAGATTACAGTAGAGCCAGTATAAATTCTTGTTTTACTAAGGAAATTCCACTAAGTTATGTTTTGAAACCAAGCTGTACAGCAACTAAATTTAAATCCTCACCACATGTCAAGATTTAAGTAAAGATTCAGAAGTCCCACTTTTTCTTACATGGAACAAACTAGACTTCTTTCTACCATTTTTATTTATAGCTGGTCATGAAAAATCACTCAAAAAAAAAGGAAAAAAAAAAAGGAAAAGCATGAGAGAGCAGGCATTCTATGACTTAGTCAATACTGTGCACGTTCCAACTAAAAGCTGGTTCTAATGTAGCTCACTCTTCCTCTGAACCGCATAAATGAATGCAAGGTGTCAACATTGCTACGTCAATTTATGCTCCAGGTCTGCAACTGAGCACGTGGGAGGTAAAGAAAGGGAACAAAAGCTTAAAATTATGAGAATTATTTCTTAAAATGAAGAGAGGGTTGAACATTCCAGCATTGCATAGCTATTTTCTACCGAAGCTTTTATAAAAGAAGCACTTAGTGCAGTGAGACTTTTGTCTCAGTTAAAATATTGTATCCTCTTGCCTTCCTTCTTTTAGAGACCAACAGTATTAAAGTATGTTAATCCACACCTCTCCCTTTTATGTAATACGAAGGCAGAAGTCATTCTTCTAATGACTTAAATACCACACGAATTCAATTTTTTAGTTATGTTATTAAAGTAGAAGTAGAAGGTATAATCAAATAATGGTTCATAATTTGGGAGAGTGCTCAAGAAGCCTTTTGAGGAATTTTTAAGCCACATACTTTTGAAGTGCATGCAATCTTTCTTATTTTATATTTGGGGAAGCCTGCTACCAAAGACACCTTGAGAACCAGTTTTAAATATAAACATAATTACTCAATATTTTTAGACATTGCATTGGCATGTAGACTTTGAGACACTTCTCAAGTGTATTTCCAGAGGCTCCTGGGATGCCAGTTACCAGGGCAACCTCTGAGGTCACACGAGCTACTGCAAATTACAGAAGTTTCAAGAGACTCCAATTTACCTTAGAATTGCATGTACCATGCGTGACTGCAACCCACTGCACCACAGCGAACCCATGCAGCTGCTGCAGCCCTGCAATTCAGCCCAAGTCCAAAAGGGTGTTTCAGGGAGAATTCCTGCCAACAAAAGTGACAGGGAGGAAAACAGTAATTCTCAGCCTCAACACACCCGACCACTGCCTGGAGCCATCTCTTCTCACATCGCCAGATTCCACAACAGCCTCATGTCACAGTAAGCCCCATGTGCGATCACATTCCTGATTTTCCCAAGCATGCTCACTCCTCTCCACTAACCTCTTCCCATCTTTTACGGTCCCCTCCCGACTCCAGCAATGCCCCTAACCTAGCTCATGCAGCTCCTGATGCTTTCCTCTGTCTGCATGCCTTGCAGGACAGCCAAGAGGCAGCACGTGTTGCAGCTCACCTGGAACAACACCTGTGCTGGAAGGCCTGGCAATCTGCTCAGTAAGTCATTGCTAAAAGAACAGATAGTGACTGCACTTTCCCCAAGTTACTGCCATGAAAAATAAACACTGCCTCTTTTGGCTTTTTTTTTGTCCCCAGCTAAGTAAGGAGATCTGTCTGGACCTCTGGATCATTACAGGGAAAAACACATTATACAGCAAACATATTGCCTGAGCACTTCAGACAGGAAGCACATACAAAAAATCTGTCTCCTGCTGGCTTTATAAAAACCAGATATCTTTCATAGAAGAGAAAAGACTACAGACTTGGAGAAAACACAGTAAAACCTGAGTGTTTTTTCATTTATCAAAAATGTTTCCATTCGCACACAGTAAGTCATGCTGCCACACAGAACTTTCTAATTTGTTTAATTTACTACAGCCGCTCTTACATTTGAAACTCATTTGCACTATTCTCTGAAAGAATCACAGCTCTCTATTTAGTTTATTTTATAAACCTTTTGCTACAATTTTAAAATCAGTAATATAGAAGAGTATCTGCTCTTTATTATGTCCCGTTTTTGGAAGGAGACTAGACAAGCCAGCCTGTAGTATAAAAAAAAATGCTCATTTGCAGAAGATGCTGTCAGTCTGTAAAAAAGCCAGTGGACTTATATTATCCATGAAGTCTTTTAACAAAACACGTTCAGATGATCAGTAAGAGTTTTGGCATCCAAAGCTCAGGACTCCAGACAGAATAAAGCACAGCTCTGAATCACTTTCAAAATAGCTGACCCTATTCCTCTTCAACAGACTGGTAACAGAGGAAGAACTGATCATCACACCCTCCAAACCTGATATTAAAAAAAAAACAAACCAAAAACCAAATTCCTCAACATAAAAAGAATTAAAAACTGATTTAAAAATTTTGAAGAATCTCATAATTTTTTTCATTCATTCCAAAAAGAAAAAGCAATACACTTTTTAAAAGTTAAAAAAAAAAATACGAGGACAAACTGCTTTCTTATATTTTGGCTTTCTTATACATTTTATTTCCAATATTAAAATAATGTCTTATATACATCTTATTTTCTAGAGTTAAAAACACTTCACAGAAGGACCTGTTTTTTCAGTAGAACCAAGCCATGACTCCCAAGGATTGCACATCGTGTGCTCTAGTAAATGAATGCACAGGTGTAATGAAACAGCAATGATTACACCTGGGAGGGGAGAGAAATTTAGGGGATACTGGGTGTGTACATATAAACAGAGGTAAACACAAGAAGTCAGACAGGATGGGGAAATAGCCCTCTTCCAGTCTCATAGAGTTACTACTTTGAAAAGAAGCACAAGGCCCTGCATTCCACCAAATTTTCCTACCTGTATTACACATCTTCTGTCCTATGTGCTTTGACTGAATCAGAAAGTTTCTGTACCATTTGTCATATGCAAAAATGCCCCAACTTCAGAGCAACAAGCTTTCAAAACTTAATCCAACAACACACTTCAACCTGATTTTTCAGTGTTTTACAATTACCAAGAATTATCCAGATCCATAAATTATGGGGGAGTGCATTCAATAAATTATATAGATAAGCGCTGGAAAAGAACTGTTTACAAGAGTTTCTAGAAACAATGTGTTTTTCTTCCAATGAAAAATGTTATTTGAATTACAAGGTTCACCCACAACATCTGAGGTCCAAATGATGCATAAAATATTGCACACACTATATAAGTGGGAAAGAGAAAACAATAGCTGGTATTCATTCTGAAAGCTCAGTGAAATGTACCAAAAAGGAATGAAAATGAAAACAGAATTATAAATGTTTATTTTAGATTGGTCTCCAACTATTACCCAAACACACTGTCTGCATCTTTACGTCTGTACAGCACATTCTCTACATTTTATACCAATGAAAATATCTAATATTGTTCTCAGGAATAAGAGTCAGAAAACTTTCCCAGGCATTTCCTTACTTCTAAATACACAGTTAAGTAATCATACCTATAGATTGGAAGCAGAAGCTCCTTTGTTGTTGCATAAAGTGACATTCTCAACATTCTCTAAGTCTTGAAATTCCCCCCCCAAGAGTGCTAGCCCTTCACATTTCAATGCAAATACTTTAAGATGTATTCAATTACTATGGAGCAAGTAGCAAATTACTCCCAAAGGAATGTCCTGTACTTTCAGAACAAACATTTTGAAGGGTATTAGCTACATATTCTGACTGGAAAGAGGGAAGAATATTTTGATCTGAATCACAATTGTTTTCTAATCTCCTATAGAAACATCTGCATTTAGAAAGCCATAGCATATACACGAACACACACATAAGGGACTGATCTGGAACTTCTGTGAGACAGATAATTTTTGAATTCTTTATGTCTGCTCAGGTAATGCTTGACTCCATAGGTTTAACCTGAAAGAACTTTGTGTGTAAAAACAGGCAAAACTGAAAACTTAGAGATGACTAAAAATAAGTCATCCATCCTAAGTTATCCAGTTCAGACAAAGCAGGCAAGGCTAGTGAATGAAGATCATGTCTGCTCTGCAACCCAACCTTGCAACTTATTCTAAACCTGTAAAAGGCAATATTCACAAATAAGCAGAAACTACAGTGGAGTAAGAAACATATCCTTTTATGACTATATGTGAAAAAAATTACATCTTATAAGGCAAAAAAAAAAAAGGTTGCACTTCCTGTCAAACATAGTACCACATGTTTTTATATGAATCAAATCAAATGTCTCTTCCCCTCTTCTTATTACATTATTTGCCTTCAAGGAAACTTCTTAAGTAAGTGCTAATGATTTGCAAAATGAAACCGTGCCTGAGGTCTTCTAGGAGTTACTGGAAAGGATAGGAAACAATGTTATTTAAAAAATCCAAGCAAAAACTGAAAAAAAAAATAAATAGGAATTAGAAAACAAGAGGAAAAAATATTTAAAAACCTCTCTCAGCTCAGGTACTCTCTAACCACTACCTGCAGAAGAGCAACCAGATCTCCTCTTACTGACGTGCTTTTCAACCCAATGTTAAAATCAAGTGTTCTGGTTTTGCAATGCAGTGCAACTAAGCAGAATTTGACTCAACAGACTTAAAATTACACTAGAACTAGTTTGTTCTGGACATTTTTAGAACATAACTGATGATCCTTATGTCCACAGTCTCCATGGACTTCCTTATATAAATTTGTAGGAAATTTATTCTAGTATGTACAAGTTTTAGTTCATGTGGGGCTCTTTTTCCCTTGCAGACACTACAAAAGCATTCATAACATTCCAACAACAATAATCATGATAGAGAAAGTCAAAATTACTCATCATTTCCTAAACATGGTACTGTGAAATTCTACAATTCTGTACATTTCACTATTGTAAACCAATTACTCCTAGGCAGCTAAAAAGCCAAGAAAGGGTGAAACCAATTTTGTATTAATCCAGTGATAACAAAGTTAGACAGCAAATTCTTTAGTTAACAGCAAAAAATGTGTTTTTTCATCTGATAATGCTACTTTAGATTGCCAGAAAGATTACCACCCATTTTGCAAAAACTAGCAAGTATTTTTCATTTAGAATTATTTGCCAAGTTCTCAACCACACGATCCTTTAAGTACCGCTCATAAGGCCACTGACTGTACCACAGACATTAATTAATCAACCACTGCAATTAAAAAATTAAAGAAAAAAAAAAATCAATCCCCACACACACACCCCAAAAAAAAAAAGAAAAATCAATCCACACACACACACCCCAAAAAAAAAAAGAAAAAAAAAAAAGCTCTTGGAACATGTATTTTAATTTTATAGGCTTTACAAAAACATGTTTACTAAAATTAGCTTGGTAAAGCACTGAGTCAAAAAGCATTTAAGTACAGTTTATTCTCTTTCCTGTTGCAGCTGTTTTAAGAATAATTAAAAAGCTTCCCTGCCCCCCCTTTCAGGCTTGTAGGGTTCAAATGACAGAGGAACCTGGCATCAGGAGTTTGAGAGGATGCAGCAGATTGAAGGAATGCAAAATGTATTCAACTAGGAAGCTTCTTCAGTCAGGCTACAGTTACAAACTACAGCACATGAAAAAATTATACAGTACCAGAGTTACATTATGATCATATGTCAATAGCAAAAAGCTCCCCTAAAAAAGAAAGCAAATTCCTACAGAAGAATTTCAGGCAGGAGATTTATGACAGACTGACAACTGGAGCACAAGAGAAGTCACATAAGGTCTTGGCATTCTTCCAGAGAAAGGGGGTTTTATCCTTATTGATGCAATTAAGTTTCATCCTTCAGACACAGGTAAGTCTATATTTTAAACTAACATTCTCTAAGAACACTCAGATGATCAGTAAATACTTTAAAAGTTCACCTAGCTGTCTTCTCTTGGAGTCCCCTACTTAGATCTTTTAAATGTATTAGCCTATCTTAAAGAAATCTGAAGAAGGAAATCTTAACATTATTTTATTGCAGTGGTTTTCCTAAAAGTTGGTGTGAGAAAGAGGGAGGAAAAAGTGGGAAAAATTAAGAAGTTCATGAAAAACCATCATCCAACTGGCCCATCTACAGCTACCTATACAGCTGCCTCTTCAAAAATGGGGCTTAACATGAGAACCTCACCATTGTGTTCATAGTCTGTAGTTTCCTGACGGTATCTATCAAACTTGACAATTATTTTTGTAAAGCCTAATTTCTTCAACTTAGCTTCAAGATAAAACACCTTGTGTTCCTAAACAGAAAGATGCACAAGTGTTCGAGAATCTCAAGATCTGCACTGAATCAGATGTCTTAGACTCAGAATTTCAAACAAAAGCATATCCTGCACTCATCTTCAGCTTCTTTAGACAGCAAAGCTGTAGTTGCTGATTTGGCAAACTCCTACAATGCCATCTTGCCCAGTGTCTCACCTTTAAACCCAAGTGATTACATTTCCAGTTTCATCTTCTCCAAAATGGAAAAGTGGCACTCAAGAAATAAAATCTCTGTTTTGACTGAAAAACTGTTTCATTAACACTGGCTTCCAACAGCCAAGCTTCTTCTGCTCTAGACAAGGGCTCAGACACTCTACTCAAGGAGATTTTACATAGTCTACCACTACTGATAAACAGCCTACAGCTGGATTTAAGATCTTAAGGTCTTGGTATACACAGTTAATCCACTCTGAAACTTGAGTAGTTGCAGCAGATGGTAATCAGAAATCTCTCATCAACCCCAGAATACCCTCATGGTATATTGTCCTATAAATAAAGCACACCCCTTTCCCCCGGGCTGCAGAACTGATTATGGAACATCGGAAGTGTCTTTGGATTATAGAATGCTCAGAAAGATACGATGCTGCCACGGCTTATATCTCATATTTTTGGAGTGAAGTAAAGTTAATGTAGTTTAGAAAAACGTCTGATTCATTTGTAGCTTACACAGTTGTAATTTTACACCAGAATTTCTAGAATTTACAAATGCAGTTTTTAAGTCATCTTTTGTCTTACTACTGCTATTATGGGCATATTTTGAGTTTTACAGAATTGCAGGCAGCTAAGAATAAAAAAATAATGAAAACTGATGACCTGATTTGGTTTGCAGAATAAATTAGCTCTACGCTTTTAAGAAAATGGTACATCTGAGGTTTGATCACTGTTGATAGGTAATGAGATATATTAAAAACAGAACATCTTCACGAACATTTCAGCATGAGTCGCTTAAAGAATCCTGACTTTAATCTCAGTCAGGGAAAAAGAGAGTAGGGGGTGGGTATAAGCTAACTCCAAGCATAACAAGTAGTCATTACACTGACTACAGCTTTTACATGTTTTCTACTAATTTCTATATCTTCCTGTGCACATATAAATGTATAGAAAACTTACACATATCCAGTGCTTCTAAAAATAGAACCTGAACCAAAACTTACATCACACCACTTTGAAATGCTCTTTCAACTTTACTTTCCAAAACTCAAAAAGTAAGAATTCTTTCTTCCCTTTAAAAATTATTTGCCAATGAGAACATCACATTCTGAAAATGTAGCAAAATAGTTATTTTCAATTACTTCCTAAATGTGGCAAAGTTAACAGTTGTTGTTACCTCTTCTGGCAACAAGGTCCAAGTTCTGGGTTTTCTTTGGCTGTATGGTCAAAATGAAACTTTATTTTCATCTACTTTTACATGAGGTTATAAAAGTTTGCTTATTAAGAACCACATAAGCATCAAGATTCCTAGGAACCTTATTACTTGAAATGTAAAAAAAAAAGGCAGACTCACCTTTTGGTATATGTTTAAATTCGCCAAAAAATTTCCTCATACAACTCAGTCCAACCAAGATTTGAATGTTACAGCAGAATGTAATCCCTACCAGGACAATCATGTGAAATACTTCAGCATATCTCTGAAAGACTTTACAACCAAGTGAACCCTAATATGACATCTTTAACTTCCACACATTTTTATAGCAATTTCAATAACATCTGCATTAGCAATTAATTTGTATCATGTTTTTCAGAGATCTCTCCAACATATATTTGTCTCTACAGAATGTCAACAGATTTAGCTGTTATGAAAGTTCTGACTGCATTAGCAGCACAGTCAAGTACCCAGATAAATATAAGTAATTGAAGTAATAATGTTTATTAAGCAATCAGTACTTCACACACTTCACTTTCAGTATTACATCTCCTATTTATGTTGACACAAGGGTTGCAGACACAATCAATGCATGAAAACAATTACATGGTTTTTCTAATGACATAGATCATAATGATCTGATAAATAAAAAATTGTTCTGTATCAAAGGTTATACAAGTCCTTCAGATATTGGGGCAATTCAGGCAACTTTCAACGACAAATGTGAAATTGCTTTGGCTGGGAAAAGAAGAAATTACTTCCTGTGACCACTGACAATCAAACACACCAAAAGAAACCCCTCCTGCTTCTCAATAAAGCAGTGAGGAATGTGCCTGAACTCTGCATTTACAAAGCATATGTCACAACATGATATAAATGGTTAGATGTACCCCAGTATACCTTAAAATGTCAACATCAGTCACAAAATAACTTTCAAGTTCTGATTTCTAATGAAGCTATTTAAACACCTGTATTGATTTGAAAGTTCACTGTCACAGGCCTTAATAACAATGGGCAACACTGATTCATATTCATTCATTATACCTGAAAATTTGAAAGTCAATATCTTACCCATTTTTGTCATCACACTGTATATAACCTTGCCAAATTCAAGCTCTTATTACTATTACCTTGTAATCTATAACGCTAGCATTTTCTACCCACAAAGTCCTCAGTGAAATAGGACACTCCATATGACTAGCAGGAGTAGCTTTCAAAACACTGCCTTATCCATTATCTCACTTGAATTTCTGTTTAAACCACATATACACTTAAACAAATACAAAGAAACTGTGATGTCAGTAGGGCAATACAAATATTTTGAAGCTTTACTAAATTATAAAATCTGGATAGCGTACTTATGGGTACATGTCACAAAACCAGGCTGTTAATGTCAGTGCTGCACTCTATACCTATCAGTATTTACGACTGGTAGAAGCTGCTGCTTTGTAATGAACTAATTTCTGCTAGCTACATTCTCACATTTCTAGCTGCCATGCTATAAAATCTAAGCAAACACTTAACAGCTACTGCGAGCATACTAACTACAGAATTATCCCAGGAAATTTATTCTGCTCTTGGGTGAGAGATTACAAATGTTTGCACACATTTCACTAATTCCTGAAGGCCAGCAGCAGGAAGAGACATAACCTCTACACCGACCTCCAAAGTTTGAACAGAAGTGGATGCAAAACTATGTCAGTTAAACAATTACTATGGTGTGCTGTGATAGTACCCAGAGGCACAGTCAGGAGAGGCACCTGAATATAGTTATTAGACACAATCAGAGTTTACAGAAGTAACTTAAGTGTCCATAGGTTTTGCTCTGCAGTCTATAAACTGCTAAACAACAAGGCTGAATGTGTCATTAAAAGATCAGGAATTTTTTTCATACACTGATCCATACCAGACCCCTCAGTATTAAATCATGTACAGGTATGCTGCCTTTCACTGCTGACAGGGCACGCAGAATGAACAGCACAGAGAGAGTAAGGCAGCATTCACAATCAGCAAGGTAAGAGTCCTTGAGGGTATCCCACTGGGATAAAACCTAGGGAACTAGGATAAAACCACACAGAACCTACGGAAAGCACAGATAAAAGGAAAATGATGCACAGAGAAGTGAGGGAAACAAGAAGATATTTTATCACTATAGAGAGTCGCATAATGAAGGGCAACCAGAAGAAAACAATCAGCACTGGTGACGAAGAATGCAAAAGCCACGTTACTTCTGAATGGTTTTTGTTTGTTTGATTTCAAGAAATTAAGACTGAAATTAAGACTGGATTTTGTGCCAGTTGATGAAGATTGGAAAGCCCTGCTTAACCCACAAGATCATGGAACTCAAGGCAAAGGCAGTCTGAAGAAGCCCCATGAGTAAAAGAGGGTAAGGAAGAAGGAAGTGGTGACTTGTGAGCAATGTTTCACACAATAACTAACCTATCACCTTTGGGCCACACTGAAAAACATTGCAGCAGTGGGATGAAACTCAATGC
This sequence comes from Polioptila caerulea, assembly GCA_013397295.1. Classification (NCBI taxonomy): domain Eukaryota; kingdom Metazoa; phylum Chordata; class Aves; order Passeriformes; family Certhiidae; genus Polioptila; species Polioptila caerulea. Next base: position 4,375,526 of record VYXF01010446.1, read on the forward strand.
CAAGAAACTATGTCCCCAGGACAGAGATAATACTCCTTGCCCAGCACACAAGACCCTCCCAAGGTAAATGCACTGGCTTCAGAACAGTGCTGTGCAGGCACATTTAGACCTGACAACACAGAACTATTTTCATTCTTACTCCATTCTTACTTCATTGTTACTGGAATAAGGATATTAACTTTTAATAGCATTAAAAACATTAATTATCAGTATATTATACTGATGTATATTTTAGTTAAGATGCATAAAATAATATATAAGTCTCCAACTAAATATTCCTTTCTTGTTCCTTTCAAAGGTGTATTTATATTGTGACCAAGAACAGATTAGGCAGATCAAATTTGGCTACTGTGGCCTGCTACCATCTCTGCAGGAGTATAAATCTTTATACAAGAAGATTCTGAAAATGGTCATTACATTTGGGTATTTCTCCAATCTTGTTTTTATTAACAATATCCAAGCAACCTAAGAATCACCTACCTATTTTCAAGCTTGCATGATTTTGCTATTATTTTACTGTGTTTTAACATACTGTTCCTTGTCTAAATATTCCAAGCAGTCTTATAAAAGTGGAAAAGAAATGGAAAAGTTGTATCTTTAATTTCAGGTATCTTCAAACTTTATACTCCTGCAATTTAGAGAAATGGTTTTGCTCATGCAATTTTTTTTTAAACAAAGTACTGAACCTTATCTGCAATTTTCTTATTGTTTCTGACTACAAGTCAAAAAAGCAGTGCCGTTCAGCTGACCTTAGAATCTAGAGAAAAGTTTCCTTCCACGGATAAGCTTAATGAAGTGAGGTGGGGGGGGAAGCTACTCACAGCTTTGGAGGCAATGCAGAAAAGTGTGATGACTATGCCATTGTTTAAAATTACCAAACACTACCTTTCAGGTCAGATCTTATTTTGAGAACAGCACAAGCAAAAATTCTCATACACAACACCAGAAGTTAATTTTTTGCTTTTACTGGTATGACCCTTGCACTAATATGTTTAACACTGAGCCATATAACAGCTGCTTACTTTTGCTTTAGTGAGTGCAAAGTGCAATATAAGTAAGGTTTGTCCTCAGCACTTCACCAAAAAAAGTGCAGCTGGCTGTGTAACGCGCGACAACATCTCACAAATCCTTTCTACCTTCATCTATTAAATGCTACCTTTAAGCTTCCAAGTATTTAAAAAAAAAAAAAAAAACCACTATTTTATATTTCAAAGACTGAGAACATAGTAACACATGTAAGTATTGGAATCCAGAAGAAATATTAGATTTTGCAAAGTGAATTTTTCCCCCCCACCACTGTTCCCTAACTTCTAATTGGATGCTAATTAAGAACCATGCTCTTCCCACATTCTCTTTAAGTTTGGCAAGTTTTATATGTTAAATTGCAACAACTAAGGAGTGAGTGTAAAAACGCCCAGGAAATACAATACCAACTTCAAACTATTGCTTTTAACAGTAATGTCCTTGGTTCCAGCATTAACAATACTGTTCTGTTCCCAAATCTTAAAACAAAAGCAGTTTCTCACTCCTGTTTGAAGATACCAAGTTTAATAGAACTAACATGCCTTAGTAGGACTAATGAACTTTTCCTAACAGTGCACAAACAAAAAACCCAGGTATCTGTAATTCTAGTGACAGTTGATCAAAACTCGATCAAAAGTTTGATAGCCCAGCACTCCTCTCTCTGCAGCTTCTGTATGGTGTGAATGAAACACAGTCTGCATCTCACACTCTGTCCTTCTGCCACTACTGCTGCGAGAAAGAAAACTGGCCAGAGTATAAATCCAACATTGTCTTGGCACTGCTTTCTCCTGCTTCTAGTATTATTACTGTGCTCCTTTTTAACCTTTCCTCCCCAGTGTTTCAGACAGACTATTCACAGATATTTTTGGCTGGGACAGGCTCAGACACCAAGCTCAGGAATGCAGCATGGAGAAGGTAACAGTTCAGTCTAGGGCTGCCTTCCCAGCCCTCTCTTTCTCAAGCCTTCTGAGGACCTGTTTGCTTGCCTGTTCAGCAAAGCCAGAGCAGTGCACAGCAAACCAAAGTGAAAGTTCAGGCAAAAGGGCTTTCCCATTGCTCCATTTGTGTTGCATAAAACCACAAGAAGAGCATGAGATGCTAAGGGCACTCACATACTGAGCTCTGTAACAAAACAGAGATAAAATTAGCACTGCCTGGTTTTGTAAGATGTTCAAAGAAACATTAAGCAGAGAGTGTACAATATGCATTCACATGTCAACCAAAGAGCATTTTAGCTGGCAATATTCTGATGGCTACAAAAGTAGTAATAGATGTATGCCAATTCAATTAATGCTAATTTAGCCCTTGGTGCATCTCTCATTTATTTCAAAACCATTCATGTATAAAATTGCACCTATTTGTGCCAATGTAGTTAGGTTACAGGAAAAGACTTCAAGTCAAGCTTTGCATTTTCTCTAAGCATATAATACTTTTATAGGAACTCATATAGGCTGAAGAATAACTAAGAGAATCAGAAATCATTAGTTGTTTTTACACAAAGATATTAACTTTCAGTTTTAACTATAGGTTATATTAAGTCAATCATCTAAACCAAACTTTTAGGCAAACTAAAATACACAAGGGCATTCAGTACCAGTCAACTGAAGGCTCAGCTGCAAAAAAAGAACACAGAAAAACACAGAACACAGAAAAAGAACAGGAGATAGAAAATCCAGGACCTATTTCTCTAACTAATAATAATAGAGGATATAAATCAGCCTGAACAATAGAACAATAACTGCAATCATTTCTCTACAGTTTCTGTGTAACAGTTTGTATGTAAAAGATAAGCTTACTTTTCCCAAATACAAGTACTTTACATTACAAGCCATAGCACTTCCTCTTTGGATTCAAGACCCATTTTTATAGTTCAGAAGGAATTGTTTTACAACGTTATTAAAATATTATCTTATCAGACTTTTTGACCTACATTCCTAAAAACTGACATACAATTTCTGAAGTTATAAGGAAGTTTGATGCACTGGATAGATTGTGAAATGAAACATAAAATTGATCAAAGTCTTCCCTTGTTACAATTATTAAAATTAGTACTTTGAAAATCTATGAAGATTTTAGCTCTCTGGCACTGAAAGGAGTGAAACTGTACCCCTTTCCAAATGACCAACGTCTGTCTTTTTTTTCTTGCTAAGGCTGAAAATATATGACAGACTCATAATATTTTTTATGAATGCCAGTCTTCTCAACTGGCAAAATGGCAGGAAGATGCATCTCTGACTGTAGAAGAGACAGAAAATTGTATTAGCAGCAGCCAGGGAAGTTTGAAGACAGAGCAGTTATAAAGCCAGGCATGATGGCCTGCACACTGCACCAGCTTTGCAATGATTCAATCTCTATGACAGACTGAGTCAAAATTTTTAATTAATGTATGTAATACTTAAAAAATTAAGTACTCTGAGGAGCTGTTGAGCATATAAATGCAATCACTTTTTACAGTCATAGTAGCCATACAAAAGTTTCTGATCACAAATCTATCATACTCCTTACATTCATCAACATCAAACCACCAGAAGAGATTTATTTAAAAGACCTCAGTGCACCAAATTGAAATATGCAGAGAAACTCCAGACCATACAATCATGTATTTATTTCAGAGACTTGTTTTACTCTGATGATTCCACCCTGGCACATGGAAAACCCATGGTCTGGCTGACTGAGTTAATTTTTTTCACAGCCTGTATGGAGCTGTGTTTTGAACTTGCATTTCAAAGGGTGTAGATAAGACCAATGTTTTGGCTGCTGCTGGGTAGTGCTTACACAGTGTTAGGGCTCCTTTTTCACCCCCTCACACTGGCCCCATTCCAGCAAACAGGCTAGGGGTAAGCAAGAAGTTGGGAGGGTAAAAGGCCAGAAGAAATTACCTGAGCTGGTCAAAGGGATATTACACACTCTACAACCTCATTCTCAGCCACAAAACTCGGATTTGTAGCAGAAAGTAAGGGTCTGACTGCTGGGAACCACCAAAGTGCTTGTGGAAGGTAGAAAGCAATTTCCTTCGCACCACTTGTTTTTATTTCCTCTTTTCTTCACCTATTACACTGTCTTTATCTCAACCAGAAGGGTTTTTTTGCTTTTTGTTGTTCTTACCCTCTCCTGTAGCCATGGGACAGGCGGGCAAGTGAGCAACCATGTGGGTGCTCACCAAGGTCAACCACCCCACTACACATGGTAAGTTTAAGATCCTTTCCAACCCCGTCTTCTGCTAAAAGGATCATCACTGGCATCTTCTTGGGATTAATAACACTCCCCTCTTGCATTTAAAATACCAATATATAGAGGGGAAAAAAGCATGGAGAAAAAACAGCCAAGAAAAGTCCTACAGAGAAATAACAAAACGGGTAAGTATCTGACCAAGAACACTTAACCAACTCAATTTCTTCAATTTCTTCTCATTACTTTGATACTAAACCTTTATACTCTTCTATAAGTCAGGGAAATAATTTTAGATCCTTAAGTTAGAAGGAGTCATTTTACCACAGTTCAACAGCTGTGTTGCCAAAGCATTTCCATTTTTTTTCACAGTACCACAGAAACTACCATTTGTTTAATCTAACCAGTCACAGTCCAGATTGTTTTTTCTAGATCCTACTTCCAAATTATCTCTGGTTTCTAGTACTCGAGACAGAAAATGTGTCCAACGATCTTCTGAGGATCTATCCATTCTCTGTATTTCCCTTGGGAGAAAAGGAGGGTTCTCCCAAAGCTCTTGACATTGACTGGAGTTCAAAGCATCCAACTAGTAACAAAAGTAACAAAAAAAAATCTCACTTGAAAACAAAACTGTAACTCCTAAGAATCCTCCAGGCAGAAACTGTCATTATAAGCAACCAGATTTGCAAGGTCATCTTCCTTACAATTCTGGGGTTTGTGTTTAATTCTATGTTTTAACTTAGATTTACAATTAAAAATAAAAAATACTGGTTTTACAAAAGTACAAAAATACTAAAAATAGTTTTTATCTCTTATTTTGTTCAATCAATCATAAATACAGGCCAGCAATAAAGCCTGAATCCTTATCAGGAGCTATGGAAAAAAACTTCTCTTGCAGCCTCAGCTTTTAGGGATGAACACTGAGAACTATCACCTCTCCAAATAATTCAGATTGACCTGCTAAGGACTCTTCAATCAACTGGATTTTATCCATTCCCATCAGTATATTACTAAACACTATGGACACCCAGCAATGAATTTTCTGCTCATTTTCCTCTCTAGTGCACACCACATTTCCCACTTCTGCTGAGTGTGAAGGAATAATTTCAGTACCCACCATGAGATTGCCACAGGTACCTGAAGTTCAATGCAAGAACTTTGTTAATGGATTCAAGCAGCAAGCAATTTCTGTTAACAAAAGGCCAGCCTGAACTCCTCAAAGAGAGAAAAAGGCATCAAGAATGAAGAAAATATCTTCCCTCTCTCCCACACATAGAAGTCATCAAATCGTTCCTATCATTTTCAGAGCTAAGAAGGCCCTTTTTCTTATATGGGTGAAAGAGGGGAATGGAAGGGGAGGAGAATAAGTAATATACTGTCTCCTGAGAGAGGCTAATTCTGGGAAGAATAATTTCAAGTAGATTTGCTGAAATTGGAAAAAACAGAGTGAGCACATGCTAGAAGGCTTCCTCTAAATCAAAAAAGAACAGTATCATTTAATTTAATACTTTCCTGTGACCTTTTAAATTTTAATACCTGAGAAAAGCTGTGAAGGATTCAATAGCTCACTGTTTATGAATCCTCTGTGGAATAACCACACTAACACTATATACTCAAATAAGAGAGAGGATAGAAAGTGATTACACTTCAATAGAGACAGAAGATAAAACAGAACAGAGACATTTAAATAATGCAGACAAACAAGATGGAGAAACAGGAATGCCAAAACTTAAATGAGGATGTTGATGTGACAGATGTTTCAGAAGCCCCAGGTAATGAAGACTATCACTGGGAAATTATTGCCAGCACAGAAATTCATCAACTCAAAATAAGTTGTTAGTGTAGAGGGTTCTGCTATCCATGAAAGGCCTTACAGTTAAATCAGATAAACTAACTCTGTCAAAACACATCACTAGGTCCCTATGCTTTGAGATTTCAAGTGTGACCAATCTACTTTCACATATTGAGGAAAAAGAGGCTGAGGGACACAGCACATTATTAATAAAAGACTTCAATTCTTTTCAAGTAGATGGGACAGTTATGTTTAAAATAAATGCCAAAATCTTAAGAAATCTTTTAATCTACACAACATACCTAACTACTTTATAGGAGAGCAAACATGACATCAGAATAAAAGGTAAAACAAAGAACAATAAGGAATGATGTCTCACCATCTCACCCTATAAAGAGAATAAAGACACATCAAATGAAATTAGCAGGTGACAGATTCAAAATAAAAAAAGAGTGGGTACCTTTTCCTCACCAGCACATCCAAGATACACAACTCTGAGCCACAGGTGCTACGTACACCAAAGTGTACAGGGTTCAAAAAGAAACTGGGAAATAATAATGGGAGCAGAACCTATCCTTTAAATGTAAGCACTAAATACGAGAATCCCACTGCTGACTCCAAGAGCCCTTGAGCAATAGGTCACTGAAAACTACTAGGTCAATACTGAGAGATAATGATACAGATTAGTTCATCATGGCACTTCTCCCTGCAAAAAGCAGGGCAGAGGGAAGAAATGAACTTTAGTAAGGAAAAGTCAAAGCACTGCACTGCCTGTCCCCTCCCTTCTGAGACAACAGGGGCTGCTGTCCTTGGTCCCACGCACGGCCGAGCCTGAGAGGCTGTGACAGCACCTGGGCACCTCCCTGAGGCCTCTCTCCCACAGCTGGATGCTTGGCTGCCTGCTGCAGCTCTCACCCACATCCCTGTGCTGGCAGCCTTGGCTGCAGCCAACAGCTCCAGGACCAAGCAGCCCAGCAGGCAAAGGCAGCAATGGATGCCTGTCCTGGCCCCAGCGTGACCACATCCTCCAGGTGACCCCACTGGGAAGCACCTGGGTTGCCAGAGGGGCTCCAATGTGACACTTTGTTACCTCGTCCTTCCCAGTGGTAGAATTCAGCCAGTGCTTGTGCATCAGGGACAGTGAAGCCTGGACATTCAGCACTGAGTTATCTTTCTCGGCTAATAAGAGGTTTGGCCTTTACCAAACCATAAAACTGCATTCCCTATACTCCTCTCAGCAGAGCTTCCCTATCTAGTACCTATTTAGTGGGCACACACATCAGTTTATTCTGTCTTCTTGTTTTTCCTTTGCCTAGACAAACTTCAGCTTTGCCCTCCTTGCATGCTTCTCAGAGCCCACATTCAAGCACTCCTCTGCAGGCCCACTGGAGACAGGATGATGGGCTAGATGTAAAGAGGCCATTCTTAACAGAGGACTTCACACAGCTTATGAAAAGATGTGTATTTAGGAATTTGTTTAGTTGTGTGTTTGACTTTAATTTATATTCCAGTTCTAAAGACTCTGATGCATTTCAGACTATGAAGATTGCTGCACTGCTGTGCCTGCTTTACAGCACCCCAATGAACAGAGCAGCTCATGACCATCAGCTTAGGAGCTTCCAAAAATCACTTTTTGTTTTCCAGCAGTAACACAAGTTAGATGGAAGTGTTTTACTGAGGAACTTGCACAGAGAGCCTTTGCAGCAATCCTACCACCACCTTTGTGGATGGCCCCAAGAGCAATACATAATCACAGAATGACTTACAATGGAAGGGACCTTAAAGATCATCTAGCTCCAATCCTCCCTTTATGGGCAGGGATGCCACCCACTAGATCAGGTTGCTCAAAGACCCACCCAGACTAGCCTTGAACACTTAGGGATGGGGCATCCACAACTTCTCTGGGCACCCCGTTCCAGTGCCTCACCACCCTCAGAATAAAGAATTTCTTTCTAGCATCTAATCTACATCTCTTCTCTTTTAGTTTAAAATCATTCCCCTTGTAGCTCAAAGGTAGTTTTGAGAAATTTTCCATTTCCTTGATCCTTGACTGTTTGAAAGTGTAAAAGAAAATGAAATGTTCAAGAACCTGAGTACAAGAGATGTGAAATTTCAGTATTCTATAACTTTCCCTCTTTCCTTTAAATAAGCACTCTCCCTTTAAGGCTGTGACCTGATTTGTTGCATGGTTTTTTAACAATACAAATTTATTGGAACAGCAAACTGGTATCATGATGGACCAGATGCTGCTTGGCCCATTAGGAACACCACAGCAACACAATATTCTTTCCCATGTACTTAATAACCACCAAGCCATGAAATAACCCCCAAAAGTAACTTTTTAAAATTAGCCTCAAACTTAACAAGGAATAGTTTAAAAATCTCTGCTTTTAAGCTTATATTGACAATTTTAAATGCAAGTGGAATTTTGTTTTATTCTCACATGTGGCTCTTCCAATGAACCCCATGAATCGAGAACATTCCTATGAAATATAATGAAAAGTACAATTCTGATTCACTCATATGAAACTGAGTATTTTGTCTTCCAGGCAAATTCATCTTCCCCTTTATATATATATATAATATATATCCACCATACTAAAAATAGTCTATTCAATTAACCCTGCACATCAAATTAAATAGAATAAGCTTAAAAGTTTGACCCAAAGAAAAAACACCACCTTATGCAACTACCTTTAAAGAAAAAAGAAAATGTTTCAAAAACACAGAGTGATACACAGTGAACATACATGCTACAAAATCAAGAACCACATATAATAAAATAATGCTGTAGTAGAGAAAAATAAAATTGCTTTTCTTTTTGGTTTTCTTGGCTACCAACACAGGTCAACTACTAGAACTCACATAACACTCAGGCCAGACAAGAGACCTCCTAGTCTCACACACACAAAAAAATCCAAAAATATAAAACTGCAAAATCACAAACAAACAAAAGGGTAACATGGACAGAATAAAAAGTGAAGGATTTACATTATGCCACCTTAAAAGTCAACTTTCTGCAGCATTTGCTTATTTCCTCTATTTGGACAACTGCTACACTTCTTTCCAAAGCATCTGTTAGGAAATATTTTCTTAATGACACTTCTGCCCCTTACATAGATTTCTGATATCCTGTTTCTCTATGATATATAAGTGAAAAAACAAATGTCTCAGACCTGGTAAGACTTGCAATAACTAAAGGAAAAGAGGTTATGACAGCTAAGTATAACAAGGAACTTCAGTAAAGAATCCCAAAATAATTTGGGTGAGGAACTGGAGAAAAGGCATCCATAAACTCTGAAATTTTTCAAGTTAAAGCTTAAAATGTGGGGTCTGGGGTTTTTTTTTGGGGGGGGGGAGGGAGGGCGTTCTAAATTTTTACATGTAAGCAAAAGAGTGTTATAAAATTCTAGCAGGTGTCATCTTCTCCCAGTCATCTATTGTGAATACTGAAAGAAAAAGTATAATGTGAAATAAGTACATTTTTCACTAACAGTTTGGTTCAAAGTCTCCTAGAGTTCTAGTACATTTCTTATTGTGTTTTACAGTAACAAATTGCATTAAAACAAAGATTTCCTGGAGGCAAGAAGAAATAGCTTTTCATTGCTTATTTAAAACAAGTAATGAGTTTGGCAAGCTACAAAGACAACGGAGATGGAAATGAAGTTCCAAGCAGGACAATTTCTGCCTCACAGAACTGCAGCTAATGTAAGGCACAGAATGACCACAGACATAGCAAAGAGAGTTCTCCTGTATCATCTGAACAGGATGAGAACATTTCTCAGGAGTAGTACAATGCAAGACATAAGTTCAAACATTTTTTATTTTCCCCAAAGTGTTGCCTCTCTCCCTTTCCTCAACATGGCAGGTGCAAGAATGGCAGTCCTGTTTTGTTTTCCCACTGGAAGAAGCCTGCTCCCTGAGATGACCAAGACTTTTTTTCACCAGCTTTCAAAAACTGCCCTACTCTTAGCAACAAGAAACATATTCCACACCTAACAGATCTCTGTTTTTTATCATATGGAATACTACATTTTCCAAGTAACTCCTTTAAACATTGTGACTATGATTTATATCTCAGCTGTCTGTGAAATCATTGTATTTCCCCTGCAACCTGTTTCCATTCTCCTTCCTCTGGTTTCAGGAACTTTGGATTTAAATTCCTGCCAAGTTGTTGGTCTGAAATAATACAGAACTTCTTTTCATCCTTTCTAGTATATCAAATTGAGAGCTTTGAATTGAGGCCTTGCTCTTTTTTCTGAAGTTCTGCCGGTCAACAACAGCATTTTAAGAATCTTTAACTGCATATTTACCTGAGCAGCACAAGAGCAAAGTTTAAATTGTCCTGCAAGGACTCCCAGAAGTTTGTTACCAAAGTCTCCTAAGCAAGTAAAAAGAGGAAGGTTTATACAACTACATTGTTAACAATTACATAAGATCTTGGACCAAGAGTTGAATCTGTACTACATTTTTTAAAAAACCTGGAATAAAGAAGCAAACACAAAAGCCCACCTGGCTTATAATAAAAGCAGCCAACAGAAGTTTGCAGCAGAAGTTCACGACTTATCCCCATCTACCAGGGTAAGCAGTGCAGATGAGATATTTAAAATAAGTAAGGGTTAGAAGGTGTAAATTTCTAGAATATAGAACTGGTTGAGAACAATTGAGACAAGGTATGTCTCAACTAAATATTTTAAATAGCAAGGAGAAAAAAGTAGGGAGTAGCTTTCACCACAGTTCATTCTGAGCCTTGTAAGATTCACTGACATGGCAGCTAGGAGTAAGGCTCTGAACCAAAAAGAAAAACTATAATAGTGCTCTGCATGTGTTTTAGATACTAAAAAAACCATTTTGTATTTATTTCACATAAAAACATTTTAAACATTTATCAGCTAAGCTGTATTTTAACAGAACGTATCAGAAAAATCTTCTTTCTCCATCACCTCAGCCAAAGGCACCATCTGATAAAGTACACTGGGCAGATTTTCATCAAGCCTGTGTGATGGTGGATAATCAGACACTAGGTTAAATCACCAGGTGACAGGTTTTTCCCAGCAAAAGATACGTTTAGTTGATGGCATCACACCATGTAATTTTACTAAATTCACTAGAAAAAGTGAGAAAGACCTGAAATTAATTCAGTAATTCAATGAATTCACTTCAGAATACTTCCAATACATGAAGAAACGGTTTGCAGACTGTATTATAAATTAGAATCTCATCTTTTTAAATAAAATTAATTCAAGATTCTTAGGTATATGGCAAGTGGGTAATCTTTAGTGTAAGTCATGATTAGTGGTCAAAGCTTTAATCACAAGGCACTCAAATGATTAGAGTAAATTTTATATATCCACTAAGGACTGAGTTGAATTTGGGATTAGATGTAGAAGAAAAAAATATATTTTCTGCAGCTAAACCCCTGAAAGTATATACTTGAGCTATGATTTCCAACTAATATAAAAATTCATCAGCAATCATCAGGACAAAAATGGTCAATTTTCTCCCAGCAATGCAAGAACTCCTAAACTACTATTTTCAGTGGTTAAGATCAATACTTATGGAGAGAAATTTTAATTTCCACATGTAAAACAATGAAAATCCATGTCATGTTCTACTCTTGCCACTCCAACTGAGTGTATGTCACTTACACACAGAAGAAAAATAGCACATAATTAGACATTTTAGAACAAGCAGAAGAATTACCTGAAGCTTTGAGACTTAATTGCGTAAAGACAACGCTGCTGACAGTGATGCTCAGAAATTATGAGTCAGACTCTGGACTCTTGTTGCAAAATAGGCAACAAATGCATGAAGATTCAAAAATCCTCAGGAATTCAGGAATAACCAAGGTATGTCTCAACACAGCAGCCCAACTGAGCAGGAACAGGCCATAGGGATTACCTTCCTTCTCAGGAGTGAGAAAGTACTGAAGAAGGGGGAGAAAACAAACCAGTTTCCCTTCTGAAAGGAGAAAGACAGACAAGCAACAGTGTTGGGATTTCCTTCCAAGATAATGTTGCTGTATCAATCTTGTGGGACACAGAAACTTCTAGTTATATTTGTCCTCCACTGCTCACTGTATTTAATAATCTTTTTAATCCTCAGTTGAATAATTCTCCAAAGCAAAACTCCGGACGTTCCATTTTCAGGAAGCTATCTGATCTCATTGTTATAATTTGTGTGAGTTTTCTAAAGAATAAAAATGCCTTCTTGACTCTTCTGGACTCTGACACAAGCATTCTGAAGAGCCTCAGACATTATAAAGCAAAAGAAATAAAAGATTGAATAAAATAATCCATTACCATGAGTGCTGGACAAGAGCCTTAAAAGTCAACCACAGCTAGAAGCTCGATGTGCTGGTCAGCAATGGTGTCACCAGCACCATGAAAAGACTTTGTAACACATTAAAAGACTTCTAAGAGAACAACTGTCTCCTGCAAAGATGTTAATGGCAGCCACTTCCAACACAAGTATCAGTATTGCCCTTCTTAAGGTTCTTTAAAAAGAAGGTTTTAAATATTTAGCAAAAGGTTTTAACAGCACTCTCCCACTGCCAATTAGCAGCAGTGATACCATTTAAATATTTGATGATGACAACACTAAAAATAAATAAATTACAGTCCAATTTAGTATCACAATATTGCTAAACCTTCATTATGTTATAGTGGATTTACATATTTGACTGGCACACGTTTGGAATACCAATTTAGTCCTCCACTGCAAAAAATTATTAAAATGGAAGGAAAAAAATACATAAAAGAGCATCAGAATAAAAAAATGGTAGAAAAGCTTCAATAGGTGGAACAACTAAAACATCAAGATTTTTTAGCCCAGAAAAAAAAATACATAAAGCAAATGTGAGGAAAACCTCTCAACTCATTTGTGGAAAAGAGAAAGTGTTTTTCTAACATAAGCCAGGTAAATAAGTAAATAGCTGCATGGTAAAACCATGCAAAGAATAAAAAAAAAATTAAAAAATTAAAAGAGGGAAAAAAAAAAAGGACTTCCTCACACAACACATAATTAAGAAACTGCCATAGGATGCTCTGGTGGAGAAAAGCTTCCAAATGTCAAACTGGCCTTTGACAATTAATGGGGGGGAAAAAACCACCCATAAGGATTAAATGCATCTTAACTCCAGATCATTTAAGGCTGGAAGCAGATGTCAGGAAAAGAGGCTTTTTCTGTTCTTCCTGTTGGAGGCAACATCACGAGCCAAATGGACTTTTCAGCCTGACCCCAGCAGCCATCCTTAAAATTCACAAGGGCTGGGAGCTTTTGAAGACTGGGGGAAACTGATGCATCTACCCCAAGCTGTGCAGTCAGCCTTCATCACAGACAGGTTCAAGCCCCAAAGCCCGTGGGACTTCAACCCACTGTGGAGTTGAGTGCTTGCACTGGAATCTGCACTCCCTTTTCATCCCTCCTTTTCTGGGGACTCACAAGCAGACACCAAGTACTGCACAGAGCACACAGCGTTCTGCTCGGCTCCAGCCCTTTGCTGGGAATAAAAGGTTCTCCACGAGCTGTTCCAGACAAAAAGCAGAGTGTGGCCAGGCTGTTAGTGCCGAAGCAGGAAGGCCAAGCTGCATGAGGGATGCAGAGAGACCCAAGAAAGGGAGGGACAAGCAGGCAGGGTGACACAACAGAAGAGATGACAGACACAAACCAGATCCAGGTCAAGCAGGCTATGAAAGACCAACACTATCAACTCCCCAGCATCTTTCTACATCTACAAAATACCACAAGGTAATTCTCACAATGGAAAGCATTCGGTGCCTTCACACAGCCCACCACTCTCAGAGCAGGATCCAGACCAGGCTGGCTCCTCACTGAAGGGGCACCAAGCAACAGCACGTGGAACACATTAGTGGAGCTGGAAAGTGTTAACCTCAAACAATGCTTGTGAAACACATCTCTGCAACTTCTACAACTGGGAAGAACAGCAAGAAATTAGAGGACACTCAGGTTTAACAAATGAAGTACATCCAGTAAGCCACATAAAGTTCTTGGGGGGTTCTTCAGAAGCAAGGAAACCTAATAATTCAGGGACTCAAACTACTCATGTCTGATCCAGCTTTCTCCACTATGTGGTAGTAATGTGCCACGACATATATTCTCATTTCACATAAATATTAGTTTTGAACTCTAGAATTTATACCGGCTTTTTGTAACAAACTGCTGTCAACATAGCTCAAAAAAGAAAAAAATTATTTAGGGACCATTCTCTGTAAACAACAAAATACCTTTCAGTTGATTCAAGTTGATTTCAAGTTGATTCATTTTCTGAAGTGATTTATTTCCAACTATTACTGAGTTTTTCCTGCCTTATGCAACAAAAATCTATGTATTTACATTGTAAACATGTGAATATTGCAATGATTTAAGTATTATTTCAGCAACTCAGAAACTAACATTTGCTACATTACATACATGAAAGAGACTCATTCTGCTTTATATTTACTAAACAAAAAAGCATGGTAGAGTATACAAAGTCACAGTCCTGCCAGGTTTTTTTTAGTTCCTGTACTGTTCACAAGAGTTACTTAAAATCAAAAAATAACTGCCTATGCTAAAACCCCCAACAATAGGAAAGAAAACATTCTTAACAAAAGCTTCAACACAAGCTGAATTCCTGTCCTTTTAGTCCAAACTACACTTTGGCAATACAAAGCAATGAAATTATATTTTTTTTAATAAGCAGTCATTTATATTTTAAGGAATACAGATAGAGCAAACAGTTGACAATGTCAAACACTTTTATCACAGGGAACTAGGTGATGAAATATATAAAGCATCTTGGATTTTCAATCATAAAAGGTACTTCACAAAACAAAACCCATGCAGATGATTCTGCTGCTGCAGAATTTCACAACCATCCTTCCTCTCCTATCCTACACTAAAAAGGGCAGTAAAGGATGGGGATATATTAACAGATGCTAAAACATCAAAGCACACACAGAACCATATAATGCTCTGCCTTTTTTTATTGTAAGCAAAATAATAATGCTGGTAAGAAGAAAAAAAAAACCTAAGAAAATAGGGGGAAAAGTTATAATGACAGCAACTCAACCATAGAAAGATCCTGAAAATTCTGTGGATGTGGTTTTTTACAAAAAAAGCAGGTTTTTCTCTTCTGCAATACTGATTATCTCCTAATTTAAAGGAAATGTCAAACCATTTTAATCAATTCTAGCAAAGGCATTAGGACAGTCACACAGGCATAATATCAATTATCTGCTGTATACCTGTAAGGTGTCCATTTCTTATACCATAATAAAACACCTAGACAAGTTTCTTTTGTTCAAGATTTTTACAGTTAATTTTGAAATCCAGCTTAATGTCTTGTTATTTTTTATTGTTCATTTTATAAAACTGTCAGCTGCTCTTCTGAAAAGGAATTGGTTTGTTTTTTTAAAGATACTTCCTGTCTGCCTGCACTTATTCCCAGAATGTGAATATTTGGTATCTGAAAAGATCCCTGAGCATGGTATACAGTCTGAAGTACTTGGGGATATTTTATTACTTACTCCAAAAGGCCAAATGATATTAAAAGGACTCCCAAGAGAGGCAGAAATGAATCATAGCTATTTTACTTTCCCAAGGCTGCACCAGTTAACAGCGTGAGCCTCAGCACTGCCGATTTCCAGTCACTCACTATAGTGCACTTTTCACTGCTTTGAACATTCCTGCTCTGGGAGGGAACAGGTGAGTGAACTCAGGGATGTTCCTCCTGAGAAACAAGGGACAGACAGGTCTACACAGACAGCTCTGCAAAAGAAGCTATTTAAGTAGATATTAAGAGATGTACTGCAGTCGAGAGGATGGGCAACAATCCTTTCAAAGGACTGCTTCATGCAGTCTTCTACAACAGGGAAAAGTAAGTGCAGCAATGGCACTGCCCCATGTTTGAAAGGCATGCCAGATGTGAAGATCACTGCAAAACAGCAACAACAGCCTTTATAAACACAGCTGCAAAACAGGGAAAGAGGCCACTTGTTACTTACTCTCCTTAAAGACAAACAAACCAGTCCCTTCCAAAGGGCCCTTTTTGTGCCAGTGCTGCAACCCAGTGATAATAATAATAATATCAATTTGTACTTACCAACTTTTATTTTAATATATTTAGAAGGAACAATATTTTCTTATAAATTGCATTTTTTAACCTCGATTCGGCAACATCATATTGCTCCATTTACAGGTGGTAAAGAATATAAATAACCAATTGTTATTTGACCATGGAATATATAATTTGATCTTGTACCAAAATCTACAACCACTTAACAGCAAAAAACAAACAAACAAACAAACAAAAATCACATACCACGTATGATAAAATGAGAGCATGGCTAAAACATGATCATAAAGGATGTTCACCTGAAGGTGGAAGAGCTACATGTATGTTAGAAGGTAAGATATAATCAGAAAGAGCCTGACAAATTGAAGGTATAATCTGAAATAATTAGAATGCAGTTAGTAGGACAAGTACAAGCTTTTTGCAGATGATTGCTTTTGCCCATTACAAAGAGGAACAATCAGGCAGCAGCCTGCATAGAAGGATCACAAACAAAAGGTGATTAAAAGACAAAAGCATCATACTGAAATTTATTAACAGTTGATCCTGTAGCAGAGCAGTGGAGCAGAGTAGACTGACCTCTTGAGGTCTCTTCCAGCCCTATTTTTAAATATTCTTCAATACATATACCTTGCTGATTTTTATCACATTTTCATAATTTCCTCTTCTCCATGTATATTACACATAAATTTTTATATACCTTTCCTCCCCCAAAATCTACCTGCTAGTCTATTTATATAGACTTCTAAATTTTGAACACAATCCCACATTTGTGTGAAAAGATAATTTAGAATCCATGTACTAATATTATAATATGTGTTCCAACTTAATTTGGCCCGCAGAGATTGACAATTGGAGAATTTTATATGAGGGTTTTTCCAAATAGAGTCAGTGCAAATAATACAAGGATTGATGGTAATATCACCCATGGACCAGCAAAGGCTGGGAAACTACACAATTAACTTGTCTTGTCAGTCTCTATTTAAATTCTTCTAATCTTCCACGAATGCAATCAAATCATGGGAGCACAGTGTATTATTTGTGAGCCATGGCAGGACACCACGGCTCTAATTCCTAGTTTAAAAATAGGCTAAACTAGTCATGTCACTGATCAAGCCTGATAACAGGTATAAGCAAAAATCTCATCAGGTATTCATAATGATTTTTAATTCCATTAATTAATTTTTCACCACTGAACAGACTGAACATGTTTTGTGGATAGTCTAAGGTTTTGTGGGCAGAGGGGGGTGAAGGAGTGGCTGTTATTCACACTAGCCGAGCTCTTTACTCAGTCAAGAGAAATAGACAGATAAGCTCTTCCAGAAGAGAAGTCAGAGAAGCTAAATTCATCCAAATTAAGCTCCCACTCCACGTCAGCTTTTGGAAAAAGTACTTCTCTTTGTGGGCTACAGTACATAAGCTAACCAAATCACCTAAAGGCAGTATCCTCACGTATACATTTCTACAAACAACTCATTTTGCGTGTATTGCATATCTTCAAGTAAAATTTTGATTCCTGTGGTCCACAGAAACTACTCATGCAAACAAAATACACACCAAACACAATGCACAGCATACCCCCTCAGTGGCTGTGACACACAGCATCACAGTTAGCAAGCAGTAAACTGCCTGATACACAGGTCTAATGTATATATATGATACTCTATGCAAATACTTAAGGTACACAGCTTTTGTATCACAGAGGATATGATCTTTATGGTGTTAAAGATTAGTTTTTAAATATTCTACTTTTTAAAGAATTAGGAAGCCAGTACAACAATCAGTAGTGGAGGACCAGGATTCATGAAGCTGCAATTAGCAATTCAGTTTGCTACTCATACTGACAAACCAGAGAGATAAGACATTAAATCTGCATTAAAACAAAAAGAAAAATCTAGGAAACAAACAAAAACAAATCCAGAAACATCCTCTCAGAAAAACCTACACTTTAGTTGTGCAGTTGAATAGCTGTCCAGGGTAAGATGTAGGGGGAGCTCAACTATCTTCTTTCCTAAATATACGCTCTTTTTTTGTGCTGTCAGTTTTGGTGTCAATTACCACATGTGCTCTAGGCAAAATATCTTTTACTGCTGGGACATCCACATCCTTCTTCCTGAGATCTTCTGTAACCAGAAGGAATTCAGCTGATGCTGTCACATTTTGTTTCCGAGGGGAAGGGCACAAGTAAACCAAACAAGTTAGTTTTCTCCTTCTTTCCTCTCCATGACTGTTTTCTTTGAACTTAAGGAACTTAGAATCTTCGGCCCAAAGACTGCTTAATCAAGTTTACTCGGTACACAGGTTTCTTTGCAATATGAAAAACGATTGAAAATCAGATATTTTCATATACTTTAAACTGAGTCCAGCAACCTAATTTCTTGATATTCTTTCAGATGGAAGCCAAATATGTATGACCTATTCCTGGGCCTCCATGAAGACTTGCAAACATTGTGGCTAAGATAATTTAGGACTGCAGAGAACCCAAGTCCACAGAAAATGCTACATTAGCGTTTACCATGAACACAAAAGGGTTTATATTAAAGCTTTTGAAACAATCATAGTTGTAGAAAACACTGTCCAACATTCTTCATAATTTTTACTCCTGATACAAATGGGTTTACAGTATAAACTAGAGACCACAGAAGACTGAACATATACTGGCAACGTATACTTAGCAACATAAGATACCGGTGGAACAAGGAAGGAGATCTTGATGTACATGCTGTCTAAATCCCCTTCACAGAAAGACATGGACATGTTTAGCTTCAAAAGCAAAGCTCTGCTGAAAGTTATATCCTAGAGTATCTACCTGCTAAATTTGGTTCCTCTCTTCTTACAGGCTTTGAAAGTTAGGAGTTTACAATGCTCAGCAAGTACCTGACTTTACAGAATGAAAGCTTGAGTTTAGAACCATAAGAAAAAAAAAAAAGAAAGAAAGATACAAATTTAAGTTATCAACCATGAAATTTAATGACACTGAGATCAGTATTGGAATATGCAAAAAACCCACCCTGGACTTTGCTTCCACACACATTGATAAAAACACTCCTGCCCACAGAATGCTAAAGCCGCCTTTCTCCACGCGTTTCTCACTGCTGCCTTCCTAAATAACTGCAGCCTCTCCCAAGCATATATCTTCTCATTTTATTACTGCAACCTGTCTCCTAAAAAAGACATATTTATCCCCATGGATCTCTTTCTGTCTAGGTCTATGGCTTTGGGAAGCCATGAGGTTCTGTAAGCATTTATTGGACACCCCTGGAAGCAAGCAGCTGTGAGGAAACATACCCATACCCCACGAGTCACTTGCTGCCTTAAAGATTCTCAAACGCCTACTGCCTCCAAGACTCTTTAAGAAAGGCATGGAGGAACCTCACACAAAAATAAAGCAAGCTCACTGCCAACTGTCAGAGCAGCTAAGAAAAGTTCACAGGATGCTTAAACCCACTTTGAACTGCAAGATGTAAGTTTGTTTCACAGAATATTATAGGAAATGTTGTAGGAAATTACATAATAGGAAGCCACAGCTAGCTGCACCAAGGAAAATATTATGGAAAAACAAAACAGTCATCCCAAAACCCACTACATACAAACAAGTGGCATATAAATTAGTTCACAAACCAGGTATCCAAGAGCCCCAACCCCACAGATGCACAAAGTATCATCACTATTGCCTCTTGAAAAATCAGAATCTCGTAAATACAGAGAATAAGAAATAGAAAGTGAAAAAGTGTCTATAAACAGACGTATGTAGTCCCAGGCCCTCAAATTTGGTTCAACAAAGGCAAGCAATAAAATGGGTTATTCCATAAAAATTGCTACAAATGAAGAAAGAGTACAATCTTTAATCCTTTCAGCCTAAACACAGCTGATACATGAGAATGAAAGGCCAAGTAAACTACTATATATAAAGACTGTGTTACTTTTTCCAGTAATAGCAGCTGTACCACCTGTCATCATCCTAGGTGACACCTCAGCCTCGAAGAGTACATTATCTTATACCAAACAAGAAAGAAAAAGTTAAAAGCAGGTGCACGAAATAAATAAGATGGAAGAAAATATGGAGCTATTGGAAAAAGGGAACAGAGATGCAAGTAAGAAAGGAAAGGGAAAAAGGCAGCAACTGCTCTTCTCAGAGTTATGAAAATAGACAGCCAATGGAAGCACAGACTGAAACCAAAATAAAACATGGATCTGTGCTCCTGATTCTCATGCACAAACACGTGGATCTAAAGAATTTAATCTGAAGTAGACCTATTATTCAAATGTCAATTTTCCATTGGTGACCGAAACACCTACACAGTAATTGGCAGATACAACATTTCAGGATTAGATATTCCATAAGGTGCATTTTACAGATGAACTACGAAGCTATGTTTTGCATGAATGTATGAAATCTGCAATCTACATCTGAATCTACATCTGCATGGAACAGACCTGTTCCTTGAGGTTACTTTGTATCTTCTTTAAGAGCCGTTTTAGTGATACAAGCTATTAAAACTCCAGGAACACTTTCCACAAGCATATTACATCTTACTTTTTTCACTCTTTATAGACTTCTGCTCTGCAAGAGCAGGCAAGAAACATCTTAAGGTTTACTACCTGTGCCAGATGTTCCAGAAGGTTTCATAGTGAAAACTAGGCACCAACACACCTGGACTCAAACCACCTGAACTGCTGAACTAAGCAGGCAGAATCATATTCAGAATATATTCAGACAAGTGATTTTTCCCAAAAGTATTAAAACAGTCATATCTAAAATAAATATGCACCACAAAACTTTAAATGCAGTGTTGTCACATTTTTCCACTCGAGACAATTACTCAAATAATAACACAAAGTTTTAGTAATCAGTTCTTGGCTGCTGCACAGATTACTGCTCACATCTGCAAAACAGTATTCAGCAGCAATAATAGCAGAAAGTTGAATAATTTTGTATTCCAAAGTGCTATCATTGCTGTAGAAACTAAGAACCTTGACTAGGGTATCCATGAAATGTAATTCAAAACCTATTTCCTTATCTCATGCTTCTTGATCCTAATATATCACAAATCCCTAGGTACTGTGACCTTGCCTGGTCCCCAGAGAGGCAGAAGGTTGCTGGATAATTAAATCATACACTACAAAGTAGTACAACAGCATGGTACACACTGCAAACAACACTACTGTCTTTCTTGGACTACCACAAAAGAAACAAGAAACTGTTAAGAAGTATCAGATCTGTAAAAAAAAAACAAAAAACAAAAAAAACAAAAAAAAACCTGACAAATGCAGCAAATATGAAGTTATTCCAATACAAAGCTCAGCTGCCCCCTGTCCATTGTTTTGATTTCTTTAGCACACACACACACATACACACGTGCACACCCAGCATCACTGCTCAAACAGGAAGGGTGGGTTCCACTGCTCACTGCCCTTGCTCTCCCCTTGGTTTTTACAGCAAGGCCCAGGAAACGGTACCACAACTTTCAATACACCACTAGTCTTGATATTCTACACATTTTTCAATCATCCAATCATCAGAACAGCAGAGATAATGGGCAAAGCACGGACTGATTGCATGAAATTTATGTTCTAACCGTGGTGAATTGTGTATGTTTTGTTTGGTGTTGTGATGGTGTTGCTTTTGATTTTGGCTCCGGGAATTCCTTTTTGTTGATGTGACTGAAATTAGTGAAGGTTGTAGGATGGATGTGGACTTTAATGATAAGGGGTGGAATGCCTCTTGGGCTTGCATGATAAGATTTTGGTAGCAGAGGGGCTACAAGGGTGGCTTCTATGAGAAGCTGCCAGTAGCTTCACCTATGACCGACATCGCCAGTGCCAGCCGGCTCCAAGATGGCCAAGCCGGCCCCACCAGGGACTGTGGTAGTGCCCCTGGGATAACAGACTTAACTGGGTAGGGGGGAAAAACTGACCAGAAGCACTTGCAGGCAGAGAAAGGAACCGGGGCAACAGGCAAGTGAAACAACACTGCAGACACCAAGGTCAGTGAAGGGGTGGGAGGAGGTGCTCCAGGCGCCGGAGCTGAGATTTCCCCACAGCCCACAGAGAGGACCACAGTGGGACAGGCTGCTCCCCAGCAGCCCGTGGAGGACTCCACAGCAGAGGAGGTGGATGCCTGAAGAAGGCTGCAACCCTGTGGGAAGCCCATGCTGAGAGGGCTCCTGGAAGGATCTGTGACCCCATATGGGAATCACACTGGAGCAGTTCATGAAAAACTGCACCCTGTGGATAAGAACCAGGCTGGAGAAGTTCATGGCCCCACCCATGGGAGGAGACACAAAGCTGGGGCAGGGTAAAAGTGTGAGGAGTCCTCCCCCTGAGGAGGAAGGAACAGCAGAAACATGTGATGAACTGACCACAACCCCCATTCCACATCCCCCTGCACCACAGGAGAGGGGCAGAATGGAGGGAAGCTGTTTTTAAGATTTGGTTTTATTTCTTATTATCCTACACTGATTTGATTAGTAACAAATTAATCTCCCCAAATTAACTGGAATTTAAAAATTACTGTCATGTTTTGTCCATAACAGTAATATCTGAGAGATCTCTCCCTGTCCTTATCTTGACCCATGAGCCTTTCATTCTATCTCCTCCTCCCTGTCCAGCTGAGGAGGGGAGTAATAGAGTGGCTTTGGTGGATCTGGAATCCAGCCAAGGTCAGCCCACCACAGCTGACTTTGGAAGCATATAAATATCTAAGAAGACAACACACCCAGCTTAATTTAGATCTAGATGATCTTGATTAAACTCAGACCTTAAGTTCTTGAAGTTGAGCCTCATTTCACAGCTGTTACACCATTGGGGCAATATCTCTATCTTCTCTCAACCTTTTCACTGGAGTCAGGAAAGCTAACCCAACACATCTTAGGAACCATGGATTTAAGAAACCAAAACAAGCGTATTTGTAGAAATAATTGTATTAAAAAAAAATTTAAATCCCATTCCTACATTCTACCACTGATGCTCCCTCTACTTTTCAAGCTGAAACATAAGCATTCAGAATATGCAGAGCTAAGTATAAAGATGTTTCTATAGGTGAAGTACAACTCAGCCTACTGCTAAATGAGCTGTCATTTTTAACAAGAAGAATGTTCCCTATCATACCTTCTCCCACCCCCAGCCCAATGAGATCCTGAATCTCTCATCACCTGCTGTGCGCCTGTCACACACACAAGCCAATGGAGCCACAAAATCGCTCTGCACAGGTGCATCCCAAATAACAATCATACTGTGCAATTCATGTCTTTCCCTGCCAGGCTGGTGCCCATGTTGTCTTGACACAAGCCAGCTAGTTTCTCTCGCCTTCCCTCACAGGAGTTAGAGCCTTCTACTTCAATAAATCTCAAAACATGACGCCCTGCTACCCCCAAGCGTGGATGTATACAAAGCCACCCTCTCACTGTTGTCCACTTCTGACAAAGGAAAAATCAAGTCCCCGCGCCACAGGGGGGAGGAAAAAAAGAGAAAGGAAAAAGCTGCCTGTCCTTTCATCGAGAGCCGAGGCTCTGTGAGCCCAGTGTATCGCCCGCATCTCCCTGCCCCTGTCACAGAGAAAAAGACCCCGATGGGGAGGAGCAAGAGCTCTTACCTTAATTATGCTGCTCCTCCGGGGGATGCCGGGTTTGCCTTCTCGCTGTTGACTGGCGGAAAATCCTTTTTCTTTGCTGCTGCTCTCCGGGCTTACAGGAGGAGCTGATCCCGGCTCCTCACCGGCTCCTGGCTGGGCACAGTCCCCGTTGGAGACCCGGCTGCCCGCACTGTCAAAGCGGGATCTCCCGCCGCCGCCTCCTCCTCCTCCTTCCCCATCTCCTGCCTTGAACGCCACCTTCCCTTGGACCGGCCCCGGGGAGGGGGGCCGCCCCCCCCCC